>VZTR01033424.1:180031-240678 GCA_013400775.1 Chaetops frenatus | reverse complement strand
AAAGCTGTAACCAAGGGAAGACTTGTGTCACATGTGAACTAATATCCTTTCTGGGTGGGAGTTCACGGTGATATGAACTCCACGAGAGACTTGTGTTTCTTGTGGGAAAATCTCCATAGTAAAACAAGAGAGACTCTTCTTCCAATTGGACTGATGAAAGCCTATTTTAAGAGTGGTAAATTGACCAAAGATTTTCTAAGCTTGTTTCTCTGTGTTGTTGATGAGAAAGATAGTGGTAAAGGAAGATAAATGAGAAAGGAACCATCTTGGGTGGGGGGCTGGGGGGGAAGAAGAAACCACCTGGGGGTTGATTTTGGTTTTGTTGTTTTTTGTTAATAAACTATCTTTATCTTTGAAGTTTAGGCCTGTTTTGCATTTCTCTTAATCCTTATTCTCATGAAACCACTACACTGCACTCTCGCCTGGTGTGAGCACGTGAATGTGAAACCGCTACATTAAATGGTGTTTCTGCCTGGTTTTGAACAAACCCATGACAGCTTCGTATAGAAACTCATTTCTGTTGCTTCCCCACTCTGTGCTATGCAAAGAGAACAAATGCACTCCAGGTCTTCAGGAGCAACCTGAAAACAGCAGGACTGTGATTATCTTTTTTTTCAGGCATTAAGGTTGCAGGGAATGACAAAAATCTTAAGGATATTTGATTTGGCTTTTGGTTATTTCCAAAATACTGGGAGATGGCAGGACAATGAGAAAAGCATAAGTACACTGAGATGCTGCCTGAGACATTAAGACATTCTGTAAGACTTAGAATAATAGCAAGTAAACCATCAGAACCATTTATAAGCATGAACACATGTGAAAACCCAAGTATTTTCCACATACTAATATTGTAGAATTTAATACTTACTTGTCACGTGAAACAGTTTGGTCACAGAAGGAAAACAAAAACCATCACAAAATGCACCACATAATTTTTTTTGTGGGAGGGACAGTGTTTAGCACTTGCTAATTCAAAGCTGGGCTCTTGGGAGCTAAGAAACTACTTGTATTTGCTGGCACAGCTGTAGTTGTCGAAGGGATTACTAAGGCATGATGGGATGTGTGTGGCAGTCAGAGGTAGCAGAACAGTCATCAGAGAAATATTATATCAATAAGTGCAACAATGTTTTGGGGGTTTTAACTAGGTAGTAAAAGAGTCCCAAAATTATTTCCAGTAAGAACTGGTGGCGTAATATGGTGAAGTGAATACCTGAAATATTTTAAAAGTCAAGCTTAGATAGAGTTGGACTTGATGATCCTTGTGGGTCCCTTCCAGCTCAGGATATCCTATTCTATTCTATTCTGGAACAGAGGATCCAGGATTACAATACAGTTCTTTGTATTTGCAAATTGTCAATATCTGTGAGCTATTTTAAAGCTGCTGCATAAGGGTATTTGGAAAAAAAACCCTGAGCTTTAAAAAAGGCAAGTCTCCACCTCTTATGAAGAAACACTGGTTCATACCGATGCAGCATTGTCTGTGTGACTCAGCAGGTATATTGACACCAACCAAAGATAAGGGATGGGTTCTGATCAGTAAAAAAACCCCTATTCCTCAATCTAGATAAAAGGGAGGAAAGAGGTTGAAGTAGGACGGTGGGAGTACTGTAGTAATAATTATGTAAAACTGCTTGAACAAGACTATGGCAGTAGGTATGGCAAAGTTTAGAAGTATAAACTGGTATAAATGCATGAGATAAAACAAATGGAAAAAAAGACAAAGAAAAAAAAAGCAAGTGCTGTTTAGAAGCTTGGGTGAGAAGAAACAGTAATCAGGTTTTGAATGCTAAAGAAAATGACAAGGTTTTTGAGGAGAATGTTATAATTTCCAATTGTAAAACTGATATGCTTGAAACTTAAGTTTGAAGTAAATAAAATTTGGAGCAGAAAGATAAATTAGATTTTGATAAATATGGACAGTAGCTGAAACCATGAGAATAAGTGAAGTGTCCTGGATGACAGCAGATGTGAGAGCAGAGATAACAGGCAGAGAAGAAGGGGGGGCCACAGAAAGGCATAATTGACTTTAGAACTTCAGAGAAAATCTGTTTCAAATATCTTAGTCAGATTATGGCTTCTGAGAACAATGTTTGCCAGTTTTGTATTGATTTATAAAGTTGTTTCTTTTTTTCCCCGCCAAAGACGAAAATCTGTACATGACTTGTAGTGACAGCTCAAGGCCATTAAGCAAGACTCCCTTGCATTTTTTTTTTTGCTGACTGAAATGAACAGTCATCAGGAGGCAGAAGGAGGCACAAACAGTCACAAACTCCATGAACAGAGCTGTGCCTGGATGGGTGTTTGTGTTGCTGTCGACTTCCACAAGAGCTGCACTGCTGTGGTGGCCTCGGGAAGAGAAGTGAAAGCAAGTGTGACGTGGTGGTGAGGAACTCAGATCTAAACTGCTTTGAGGGTATTTCATCAAAGTGACTTAAATAGAGAGGGAAGGCTCTTAGATATAGTTATTAAGAGCTTTATGGAAGACAGTGGTCTTAGTAAGGCATGATACCAAAATATACTTTAGAAAGCTTCTATTTTACTGGCACACTTTTGTCGTCACTTGCTGTAGCATAAAGAAATTTGGTTTGTTATAATCTGACTTTTTTGTTGTATCGTAAGAGCTTTGCAGCAGCTCAGACAATCATGTAAACAATATCCAGCAAAGTTTAAATCAAACCTTCTTCAGAAAAAGTTTCGAGTTCACCTAGCTGATATCCAAATGATAGACATCCTTTCAGCTGAATGGAGTCATAAATAACAGAAAAGGGCAAAGAAGGATTTTAATGCTGAGTAATAACTTCCTCTTAATTATAGTCCATGTTAACCTTATAATAATCCTTAGTACGAATGCTGTCACATTTTCTTATTCTATTCAGAATTTTGTTATGTTGGTGTTCTTACTAAATCCTTAACTCTCAGAGTCAGGGACTCATCTGGAACTCTCAGGAATTTTTGTCTGTTTTTAATTCATCTTTCAGAAATGCAGGAAAATCTGGAAAACAGAAATACCTTAGATGTTAAAAAACCCCCTTGCCTGTCACAAAATGTTCTGATGTCTCCCATAGCTCCCAAAAGATCCAGAAGCCCCACACAACCCTTCCTTTATCCTTTCTTCCCCTGTCCCCAAACCCACTGACTCCTCAGTCATCCTTTCATCCCTGCCTCAGATCTCCTAGTCCCTTCTCAGCTGCTGAGCCTGGCCTCCTAAAACCCTCATTTTGACTTCAAAACTCCCTGCTACCTTTTCCTCTGCAACCTTTATGCAATGTTTACAGAATTTTTTTAATCTCAGCCTAGTCCTATTCTGGCAGTTCCCATAAGATAAATATAATTTTATTTAATGTAGAAATGGGGCAATAAAAGCTAGTTTTGGCTCTAATATTTATTGAAGTCTTGAGCTGGTCCACATCCAATTGTCTACAGGGATTTAGTGTGCAGTCAGGTATGGAGAGGTATTTTACACATAACTGTTTCACACTGACTTCCCTATGTAAACAACTACTTAGGTCTTGCTGAGCCAAATATTTCTTTACCTTATGAGCACATATAGGCACTAGTTGATTCTCATATTAATAGCACAGCATGTGTATGTCAATGTTGAAATGATCTGAGATTTTCAGGGTGAAAGGTATTTATGCCAAAGACAGCATTATGTTTTGGTATCCATGTTCAGCATGGCTACAACTAAAACAACAGTAGTACTCAATCACAGCTAGATTTCTCAAAAGGATGTGAAATATTTGTTGTCCTGGTCATAAAACTTTGATTTTCTCTTTGAAAGATCCAGGACTAAATAGCTTCTATAATTTTCATGTAAAATCTGTAGCTGGCTCAGCTTACCGGGAGCACTGCAAAATAATCTTCAGGGCTTTATATCTGATGTTCACTCTTTTTCTTTTGTTTTAGATTTAAGTTTGTGTGATCTTTCCTATGTAAAGTAGCTTGTGCACTGGTAAACAAGGACTCCTCTAGAAATTATAGAAGTACTTCATAGGAATTCTCAAATGCACATACTGCTACTGCCAACCAGAAAGGCTAGATAAGAGTCTGCTAGAGGTATGTGTTTATTATAAATATTTGCACTTTCTGGTTCACTGAATTCACTTGCTATATGGGAAATATTTAACTGTTAATCCTCCATTATAGATTTTTCATTGGCTGTCTGAGCACTGCTTTCATAACTTGTATTTGTCTATGTGGAAATAATACCACAAGAAATACGGTAGTAGACATTGTGAGAAAGAACAGAAAAGAACTAATTAGCCCAAATTTTTGCTTAAGCATATTCAGCATATCTTTCAAAGGTGTCTGAATATTGTAGAATTAAAAATTGGAAATTTGAACTGTAAGCTTACCTGCAAACTAATCCATATAGTCTCCAAGGCACTTATTGAATGTGCCTGTCTACTAATGACTGGTATACAGAGAGCCTCATTAATAGGTACTCATGTTCTAAGTGTATTAGCATTCATTACTTGAATAGTCAACTGTTTGAAAATGGGCTTGTACAATTTAAAATAAAATTTACATTGTTTGTACAATGTAAAAATATACTGTGTTTAGCATCAGTGTGGACTGACAAATAGGAAATGCTGCAGAATGGAAAAATTTCCTACCTTGGGTTAGGAATAGCCCCAGAAATCTAGTTGCCACTGCACCTCCAGTCCTAGGACTCAAGTATTCTCTCTGAATAAAAATCCAGAATGGTTGAGGTTGGAAGGAGCTTCTGGAAGTCATCTGGTCCAACCTGCCTGTTTAGGCAGGGCCTCCTAGAGCCAGTTGCCCAGGATGGTGTCCAGGTGGCTTTTGAATGGATGGAGACTCCACAACCTCTCTGGGCAGCCTGTGTCAGTTCTCAGTGATTCCCACAATAAAAGTGTTTCCTGTTGGTCAGAGGGAACCTTGTTTGTTTCTGTTTGTGCCCTTTGCCTCTGGTCCTGTCACTGGGCACAACTGACAAAAGCCTGGCTCCATCCCCTTTGCACCCTCCCTTCAGGTATTTATACACATTGATCAGACTCCTTTTGAGCCTTTCCTTCTCCAGGCTGACCAGTTCCAGCTCTCTCAGCCTTTCCTCATAGGAGGAGATGTACTCCAGTCCCTTTATCATCTTCATGACCCTTCGGTGTCCCTTCCCCAGTGTGTCCGTGTCTCTCCTGGACTGAGGAGGGCAGAAATGGACACAGCACTCTGGGTGTGGCCTCACCAGCGCTGAGTAGGGAGAGGGATCCCCTCTCTTGATCTGCTGGCAAGGCTTTGAATAATGAAGCCTGGGATAACATTCACCTTCTTCACTCTAAGAGCACTCTGCTGGCTCATGTATGACCCAAATTAGAACGGAACTCTCACTAAAGCCTAATTTAGGTCATTTTATTGTATTAATGTTATTTATTGACACTGCTCCTGTGTTGTTTACTCAGGCTGCAGTAAATCGTCTCCTTTTTTTTCCTTAAGGGTGTCTAGCCAATGGGTGTCAGCAAACAAAGCATGGAAATATGACTGGGGTATAACTAATATTTGCTTCAGTTTGAAGAGGATTTGAACTGAGGTATAAGATATCAACTATCCCTTGTGTCACAGGGAGTTTTCATCCAGGAATCAATGGCATTACCAGTATGTCAGTGTTAGATACTTCAGTGCTCACTGATGCAACAAAGAAAAGATCATTTCAAGAGAAGCTATTTGGAGGAATAGCTCAGTTTCATTACATGAATAGCAACATTTATGAGAGTGTTACCATGTAATTATATAGATAAATTTAGCTTATTCAGGTAAGAGACGAGCCCTGTGTGCCCAGCATAATCTGTAAGGATATCTGGGCTGAAATAAAGAGGAATGCAGGGAGTGTGTATTTGAAAATACACAACTTGTATTTTCAAAATCTGCAGCTCAGAGGTCTGGCTGTACCTTGGGAAGGTTGAATGAGGGAGGTGATTCTGCTCTCAGGGGACCCTGCTGGGAATACTGTGAACAGCCCTGGGGCCCCCAGACAAGGAGTACAGAAGAGGGGTATGAAGATGATCACAGGACTGGAACACCACTCCTAATAAAGACAGGCTGAGAGAGCTGGGGTGGTTCAGCTGGAAAAGAGAAGGCTCTGGGGAAAGTGTAAGTAAGCACTTTCCAGGATCTAAAGGGAGGTGCAAAAAAGCTGGAGAAGGACTTTTTACAAGCGGATGTAGTGGTAAGTCAAGGGAGAATGGCTTTAAATGGAAAGGGGGCAGGTTTAGATGAGATAGCAGGAGGAAATTCTTTACTGTGAGCATGGTGAGACACTGGAACAGGTTGCCCAGGGAAGTTGTGGGTGCCCCATCCCTGGACATGTTCAAAGCCAGATTGAATGAGACTTTAAGCAACCTGGTCTAGTGGAAGGTGTCCCTGCTTATGCAGGAGAATTGAAACTAGATGATCTCTAAAGTCCCTTCAGCCCAAACCATTTGATAATTCTGTGATTTCTCTGTGCAATATCTCATTTCTTTCCAGCCTTAGTTGTTATGTGTTATCCACTGATGTTGCAAGAATGGTTGTATCTCTTTCGTGTTTTGTGAAAATATTATGACTATATTCAGGAAAATGCATATTCCTCCTTGTAACAAATTACCTTTCCTTATGGACAGAAATAGAGTTTATATAAGTTTCTAGCTCTGAGCCCATCCTATGTATGCTAATTTAAGTTCATGAACATCAAGAGAAAGGGAAATGCGATCTCAAAAAAAAAAAAAAAAAAGCTGTTATTTGCCACATAGCCAACATCCTTTCTTTAGGAACAAGTTGTCTCACAGTCAGGATATACCATGAGTTTACAATATTGAAATCTTTGTTTATGACAAGCAGGAGTAAGATCACACGATCTGTATTTGTTCATTTAGTCTTCTCTGTGAACTGAATAGCCTTTTTGTACTAAGTTTTCTTATGGGACTGAACTTTAGAATATTGAAATCCTCCAAATTCTTGGGATAAAAGGATAAAGTAGCAGTGTCTACACAGTATTTATCAACTCTCAGAAAATATATTTGAAAACAGCAAACCCAAAGTGAAATATTTTGTAGTCAATGGGAGTGTCTCTAAAAATGATCCATTAAATCAGTTTTAACACTTCTGGGGTATCAGAATTCCATTAAATTCATAAAAGAAACAGACTGTAGCTCGTGATGTACCTACTCTGGTCAAATACTGAAATGACAAAATAAACAACTGTACTGCTTTCTAAAAATCAGTCTATAACACATCATATTTTATTGGAAGATTTTATTTAAAAATACATCTACAAATAAATCGTGAAACTTTAAGACACCTCAGTGAGAGATTAAATTTGTAGGCATACAAAGTTCAGTCTTAGACGCCAGCTGAAACACTGGCAGTGTTTGCGAGCAGATCGTGGGAAATCATGAGGCAGTGGGGCAGAGGCTTTGCTTTGCACAGCTGTGTAAAGACTTGCTATAATAGCTGTCTGGAGCAGCAATCTCCGTGCCGGAGGAAACATGAGGAGCGCCTGTTTTCCCTCCCTTAGGACGCATAATGCTCAACAGAGGAGTGACTGCTGGGCCCTTGTGTTCTGCCTCCGTTGGCCTGAAGGAAAGCAAGCCGAGAGATGCTCTTAGGGAAGATGCAAACCACCCCAGTGAGAAAGCCCCCAGGGAGAGTACCCTGCCCCCGGCAGAACGTCCCCAGCGCCATGCTCCGCACGGGGCGGGACGGGAGGCACCGTGCCCGGTCTCGGTGCTCAATGCCACGATTTCCAACCCAGAGTTCACCGGTCCTGTGCAGTTTGCTATAGCATTTTTTAAAACTACTTTGTATTAAAAGCGGTAGATGGGTACATTTGCTGTCGTTTTGTGGTTGGTTGGTTCGTTTTGGTTTTAAAATTCGCTTTAAATACTCCAGCAGCGGCAGGGGCCCGGCGGGAGGTCACGCGTGGCAGCGGGGCGGCGGTAGACCCTGCGACCCGACACGTCCCAGCCGTGCGGAGAGCAGGTCACCGCACCCGCCTTCCCCCTCGTCCCTCCCGCTGGCTGCGGTGGGAGGCGAGCGGGGCCGGCACGGCTGGGGAGGCCATTTTGCAGCCGTTCAGGGAGGGAGAGCGGGCGGCGGGCGCAGCCGGGCGAGACCCGGCCCCCGCAGCAGGTGAGCGCGGCAGGNGGCGCTGCGCCTCCGGGCGCGGGCAGGGCAGGGGGTGCCGCCAAGGGTTAAGGGGCGGGCGGGGAGCCCGGGCCGCTCCCGCGGGGAAAGCGGGGAGATAAACGGGGGCGGAATTAAAGAATAAACCCGGGCGGACAGGCAGCGGGGGCCCGGAGCTCTCCCGCCTCCTCCTCCTTCTCCCTCGCCCCCGCCGCCCGTCCGCCTGGGGAGACAGCGCGGGACGCGGAGCCGGGCGCAGCGGCGGGACGACAATGCAGCAGGCGGAGAAAGCAGGAGGGGCAGCGCACGGCAACATGGAGGGAGGCGCGGAGCGGGCCAGCCCCTGATGCGGCTCTTTCTCCTCCTCCTCCGGGCAGTGGCTCCGGCGGCGATTCTCTCCCTGGCGGCGGCTGGCGGCGGCGGGTGGAAATGAGCAGGTCGGCGGCGCTTCTCCTCTGCCTGCTGGGCTGCAACGTGTGGAAGGCGGTGACCAAAACCTTAGGGGCGCCCGAGGCGGCTCAAGGTCGGTGCGGGATGGGCGGCGAGACTGGCCCGCTTTGTGCGGCGGTCCCCGGGGTGGCGGGGGCTGCATTGTGCGGGGGGCCGGACCGAGGGAACGGCGGGGAAGCGGGTTGGAGATGTGAGACCTCTCCCGGCTCCCAGCGGCCGCCGCAGACCCCGCAGCCTGGAGAAGCGAAGACAGCACCGCGGCTGGGGAGCTTTTGTTACTGGCAGGGGCAGGGGCTGCACTGGCCTTATTGTGCTGCCCCCTCCGTTCCTCCCTTCGTCCCTCGGCGCCGCCGGAGCTGTTGCATTGCGTCCTTTTCCCCTGGTTTCCCCTCTCCTCACCGGGCCCGACGCGGCTGTGAGAGGCGGGTGGGGGGCACCGGCGGCCGCAGGCCGTGCGGGGCCGCCAGGCTTGGGTTCGCCCCCTGGGCTGACGGCGCGGCTCGGCCGCGGCCCCGGGACGTTTCCGGGCCTCCGCTGGGCCTTTTGTTCGGCGCGGTGGCTCCCGCCGGCCGGGCGGGGTCTGTCACCGCTGCCCGTGGGCAGCCCGGCAGAGACGCTCCTCGGCCGGGCAGGGTCGTCCTCCTCCTCCGCCCTCGCCCGGGCGGGGGCAGAAGCCGCCGCGAGCCCACTGCCCGAGTGCCCCGGGGGCACCTGGAGCAGCTCCTGATGCTCCTGTGCCGGGCTGGAGGTCCTGCCCTGGGCTGCGCAGCCCCGATCCTCACCTGTGCAGTGGTGTGGCAGCCCCGCGGCCGGCACGGTGCACCTGCCCTCCAGCCCTGCCCCGTGTGGAATCTCGGCGAGGGAGGGAGACACCTCCGTGCCTCCCTCGGCCTCGCGTTTGGTGGCAGGGGGCAGCCCCTCCGTCGGGCTCCGACAGGGATCCTGCGGCAGCATCGCGCCTGCCGGGACCTCGGGTATGTCAGGATACAGAAAACTTGTGTACATAGGGGTACAGGACATGTTAGAAGGAAACGCATCCTCTCCTGGGGTCAGCGTCGGCCTTGTGGCATGTATTGTCAAATGGGTAAATATGTCATCTGGGATGAGCAATCATACACCGGCTGAGCCTTCATTGCAGCAGGCTGGCAGCATCCTTCTGGCTGTGCTGGGCTGGATGTGCACCATGTGAAGGGTACGCTTATGTCCTGTTTCCTCAAAGCTTTCCGTATCTCACGCAGGTTGTAACAAACAGTAAGCAATGCCTGCTGCAAGAAGTAAAACATTAAGAGCAATCTTTCATGGTTATATTTAGGTACACTAAGTAGGGTGGGCATGTGTTCACACGCAGAGTAATCAAAAACCAGAGGTGTCTTGTAGGAAAACCTACCACACCAGGCAATGTGTCATCAAATGTAATGTCAGTTTCCACCTTTTTTAAAGGACAAAACAGTAGCAGTTCTGGAATAAGAACCACTAACTAAAACTCAAAGGCCACTAAACTCGGGATATACTGCATTTATTGATAAGTATGCCAGAAAACCAGAGCTGTGTTTGGCCTGTGAAGCTAGCACTTCAGATACCAAGGTAATATCAAAATCTGCTATAATTTTTGTATCTGATGGAAAATCTCCTTCATGTATGTGATCAAAGTGGTGAGGTATTGGCAGAATTAGTGCCTTTCAACTGCCCTGTTGATTGTGTCTTCTATGTTCAAGCTCAATTCAGATGGCATGGAAAGGCTTGTCTGTGGCTGCTACATCCACATCAAGACTGATGGCTGATTATTTGAGTAATAACAGCTATGTCAGTGAGTTGAGAACATCTTTATTGAAATAGAAATGTCTAATTTTGTCTTTCGTGTAAGAACATCTGAGTTTTTATAATACCACTTTGCAAAGCCTGATTACCAGCAGAGTCTTTACTCTTTGGACACATGCATTGGTACAAGGGGGATATGTAGAGCTGATCTCATATCAAAGTGTATTCTGCTTCCTAATGTTGCGGGTAGTTCCAAAGGAGGTGATGAGAGAGTCTCTTGATCTTGAGAGGAGTCTCCATTCCATCTCCAACACCTAATTACCACCTACTTAATGGGAATCTTTTTTTGAAAGTTTATATGATGCCAGCTGGTAGCCTTGAATAACTTCCTGAACATCAGGTGTGATCATTTTCTGGGGAAAAGAGTTTTAGCACCAGGTACATTCCCAGTTTGAATACACACAGCACAGTGAGTGCTAAATGATTGTAAAACATAAATAAGCTGTTTTTCCCTCTTGCCCTTTTAGTACCATGGTCATAGTCGTAGGTCCAAGAAAAGGGGCATTGCCAAAGTTCAGGGATGTTTGCAGATTACTGTCTTTCTCTTTGTGGCTGGGAATAGACGAGTTAAAAAGCAAGGAATTGAAATAAAGGTAGAGGTTAGAAAGCCAGAGTATGCCATTAGGAAATAATTGCTTCAGCTGCAGTATTTATTATTGGATAGGTTACATGAGTGTGAAGAGCCCTCCTCATGGTGGGACAGATCAGATGAGACTCGGTTAAGATATTCCATGTCTATGTTAACAGACTAAATAAATAGGTCTTGGGTTTGGAGCTTGTTGAAGGAGGGATCTGTAGTCAGTGTTCTGGTTAAGGAACGGATGCGGAGGGATGCTTTGCATCAAGCATTTTTCTCCTTCATTGCTCTCAGACGTATGTTCAGACAGTTCTGGCTTCAAATTCTCCTCAGCCAGACTGATTACATAATTGTGAATATGGAAAGTACTGGTAATTAAGCTTTGCACTTAGCTCTGTATTTAGAAAATAGAATGACTTTTTAATGCAGATCTCTTGTGGCCTATGAAGGTCACAGAGGTATCTAAGTTTCAGTAACTTATTTTCTTTAGTAGGGTAAAATTCTCACAGATGAGTTGTTTGCTTTTCTCAGTGTTGGTGCTTGGAACCCCAGCAGTGAGGCATTAGATGTCCATGAAGGTACCCTTTAGAGCATTTAGCTCTCTAACTTCTCTCAAGCATGTAAAACCTGACAGGTATTTCAGATGAGGACTAAGTTATGGTTTTGTGGAGTTTTTGTTTGGCTTTGGTTTTGTTTGGGTTTTTTAATTGTTCTAACAGATATTCCAGAACTTAAATTTGTTTTAGTACTGAAATGAATGTGTGCGAATTTTAAAACAAACAAACAAACTAACAAGCCTCCAAACTAACCCTTAAGCTGAATTCCTGTTGGCACTGGTGATTTGTTTGGTGAGTACACAAAATCCATGGTACGTGTTTTTCACGTGAATACATCTTGAGTAAAACCTAACAACAGACCCCTGGCATATAGGAATTTTAGAGTTATATGAAGAAGTAACATTAATCCAGGGAGATGTAAGCATAATCAGTGTAATTTGGGAAGGGATTAAATTTCTTTATTGCCTGTAAACTTTGCTTCTCAATAGAAGATGAGGATCATTCATTTGTAGCTGCTAGGGAGGTCTTCTAAGAGAAATCCTAGAATATTCTGTTTTAGTGCTGAAATCTGGTATTACATTTGTCTGCTGCAGTGTGTATTGGTTTTAACTTGTATTTCAGTTAGTCTTCCTTTTTTATTAGTTGTTCAAAATGAAGAAGTCATGAATAATAAAATAACATTTGAGTAATCAATAGCACCCAATTCAAATACTGGCCTACTAGTAGATGAATATGCTCAGGATATCCCACCTTCACAATCCCAGAATGAGATTAAGCAGATAATTATTTTCCATTATGATGGTGAATAAGAATTCAGATGTTGCTGCTTAGTCGAATCCTGCAGTGTTTTTTCCCTGTGTGTGCATGGAGGACAGGAGGGTTGATGCTTGAGTGCTGCTGTTTGGAATTGCCTGCCTGCAAGCAGCCATTCCATTACTTCGTGGAAGTTAACTTCACAACCTTTTCAGCTGGACATTCTGCAAAGTCTGCTTTTCTGGACAGCACAGTAACAGCTCTGTGAAGACCCTCCAGTTCTAGGTTGGGGGTTTTTTTTGTTTGTTTGTTTTTAAGCTAGTTAGTTATTCCAAACTTGCAGTTTTACCAGTCATGCTAAAATTTAGATGATGGAGAAATAGTCTTTATAGTCTTTCTCTCTCTCCTCTTGCACTGCCATACTGTCTCTTCTCATTCAGCTGCAAATTACTAATGACCATCAAATCCAAATGTTTATTTCACTGAGACCACAAACGGACTCCTCAGAGTAGAAGCTAAATTGCTCTAAAGCAGTACAAAAGATGTTGCTTTATTCAAGTGGAGGAGCCAGTTGTTTACTCAGTACTAGGTAGTGTTGTAAAATGTTAATGAAGATGAAGTATTTGTTGGTTTTATCAATTATCATATCCAGGTAAGCACTAGGTTTTGGTTGGGTTTTTTTCATGTTTCTCTTGAACTGCTAATGCCTGCAAATGCCTAGTAACTGATTTCTCTCAGTCAGATGAACAAGTTACCTAGGTGATCTGAGGGTTTAAAACTGCAGTCTTTTTCTCTGAGCATCTGTGTTCACCCTTTTGGCTTGTAATACCTTGCACTAAGTGGTTCAACTTACCTTTAATAATGTGTGTATGCACTTGTGAAGTGACAAATTCATATGCTGGCTTTCCCTATGGTCCCACTTGTGTCTTGTGTTGGTTTTGCCCACTTATGTCTTGAAGCAGTGTTAATTGCCATGTGTTTCTCCCTCTCTCCTTGTTTTTGCATTTGTTTTTTTTTTTTTAACACCACAGTGATGCCTTTTCCTGCTTGAGACTACAACTGGGTTCATGAAGCTGTTAGGGATGGCTGTGTCAACTTTTGGCTAAGTGAATGGTTTCAAATAGCAGTTCCTGGTAGCAATGAAATGCAATTTTACAATTTTTAATTGTAATGGTTAACAGAAGCTTGGCTGTATGTATTTGTGTGCTGGAGAGGAATAAGAATTGCACACTTAGACTTCTTTGAAAATACAAGGAATCTCCAGTGATTTTGATAAATGAAGGAACAGAATTGTCACTCTGCTTCCTGTTAGTACAAACTTCAGATTAGTTTTTTACTCCTGTCTTCTCTGGGCAAATTCAGTCTTGGTGCAGGAAGAAAACCAAGAAGAAAATGCATGCCAAGGAATCGCAATGCTTAGGTCATGTCATTATAGGAATATGCTGTACCTGGCAAGTTGGAGATTTAGCTTAAATGGCATTTGTTAACAGCCCTGCTTGAATCAAGTCTGGCCATTGAATAGCAGTGTGGTTGGGACTTCTTCTATTCCACATCTCCAATTCCAGTACATTGGATCAATACAGTTGTTGCGAACCTCAGGCTTACAATTTAGGGAGAGTTTGTCTTCCAGCCAGCCAAAGGCAAACTAAGAAATCTCTCAAAAACACCTGCAACTTGAAATCAAAACAATGCACTTTCAGTATGTCTTTTGGCTTATACACTCATTACCTAGCACAAGCTGCATTTTTGTAAGAGCAGTTTTCCTTTGCTCCAGCATATATATTTGTTCTGCCTTTAGACGCGAAGAAAGGCAACTTCTGAGAGAACTGTGCTATTGGTGTTTTGCTTCCCCCATAGGTCCCAATGGTTTTACCATATACATGCCAGGGAGCACAAATAAGGGAGGCAAAAAATCTGTGTAAATGGTTGTATTTACTAGAAAAAAAATGAGTTTAATAATACTAATATAATACATGTCAATAATAGACACTAGAACATTTTGTTTTAGGAAGTGCCAAAGAGAACTGAGTGGTTTTTCTTTCCTTCAGAAATTCCAGAAACATTATCCTGAAGGCTGGTTTACATTAAGCTTTCAGTTAATGTATTATCTGGCTTGCTGTGAATGGGTAATAAGCATTATACTCATGCTTTTTACAAATACCATCTTTAGTTTTATATGAAACTGGAAAATATGTATGTATTTTTTAATGCAGAGCCATAAGAATGTGAACATACTATAATTTCTTGTTGCTTTTTCTAAGTGCACTGAATATTCCACTTTAAAATAGTGAGACAGAATCACATATGACATAATGACATGTCTGAGCCCTTGAAAGGGATATTTTTAATTATCTTTCACCATAGAGCAACATTTTCATTTCTGTAAAATGCTGATGTTCTGATTCACATATACCCATGCCAGTATGCTTGCTAGCTTGAAGAGCAACAGACCTTGAGGAAAAACTGAAGGAAAAATTCATTTATGTACAGTATAGTCTCTATATTTGACTCCCTGTTACTTAGTGGGGCATCACTAGCTACTTGGGGGATTGGGTATATTTAAACAGAGCTGCTGTGAATATAAAAATATGTTTTGAGTAGAAGCAGTTAAGGCAGGCAGGGCACAAAAGTTCCTGGAAATCCAGCAACAAAACTATCTTTAAGTGTTCCTACTCTTACATTTTTGCAGTTCTGTGGGCAGTCACTGCCTGTGCCATTCTGTGGAGGCATCCTAGGGAGTGAATTCCTCTCTTTGTTCATTATCTGTACACTTCATGCCTTGGCTGGTGAAGCCTCCCTGTCGCTGTGAGTGGGAACTGCACCATGGGAAACTGCTGCTGTCATGGGTGCTTTTCAGATGGAGAGGCAAGAGCACATAACAGTACAGAGGACACCATATAGGCCTTGCTGGAGCTGGAGTGACTTGTAGGGGCCACCCTCATCCTCTCTGCCCTGTGGGCTTTGAGGAGACACAGTGGCAGCTGAAGTTAGCAGAGAGGAAATGGAGCACGGAGGGGCAGCCAAGGGGAAGGAAGTAGCAGCATCCTTTCAGCTTGGGGACAACAAAGAAGCTGAATCCAATGAGGTGCATAATGCTTCCAGTTTAGTTGTAGCTGCAGGAGTGCTGAGAGCTGCTGTACTATGTGGTAGGTGTAATACAGTAACAGTGTTTAACAGTAAAGGGGAGCTCACCTTGACAGTCCATAAATGCTGAGATAAATAAGAGGTAGAAGCATAAAGTACTTCTGTGTTGTTCAAGAAAACAGAGCTCTTTCTTCTTCCTGCAGTGATTAACAGAAGTGGTAGTGATGTTGGGTGGTTCCTCTTGTTTCATCCCACCTTTGTGATTGTCATTACTGAAACATGGTGTCTTCCATCCTTTATAAGCAAAGGCATATACCAACACAGCAACAAGTATTTCTTGGGGGATTTTGTGAGACTTGCTAATAAAACTGCACCAAATTAAGGTAAAAGCTGCATTTGTACTGCTGCTGCGAGGAAATTAATTTATCAGCAGCTTTGTCCAACCCTCTTGCTCTTCACCATACTGTGGAAAGTTGTGAAAGGCTAGGATCCAAATGTCTCGTATCTCAGTCTGTACATATCAAGTACTCCTCATTTGAGGGATATGCAGTTTGCATCCAGGGTAGGAGGCATCTCGTCTGACTTGGGTGTCTGCAGTCTTCAAGTGTCTGCATTGTAGTGAGTCACCCACGGTCTTTTTGCAGACAAGGTCATCTAATCTTCTCAGCTAGTAGAGCCAAGTATCATTCCTGTCACCTGGAGTAAGCACATTGGGTCTGGTGAATCTCCACTGATGAGCAGCCTACACAACACCATTTGTATTCCCATTTAGTCAGATGAATCCTCCCTCAGTGTTACCTCCCTCGGTGTTGCCCTCTGGCTTGGCCTTGAGCTACTGAATATATACAGTGTAATACAGCATTTGAAGGAACACAATCTTGGGCTACCTGACTGGGTTACATGCTTTTCAAGACTCAAACAAGAGTTATTGTCTATTTACATTTCTAAACCATTTGTCTTTGTAGCATTATGCTTATGAACCTAAGTGTTTCACTCCCAGGAGTAAATAAACAAAAAGACAGGTTTAGAAACAAGTAAGGAGGCTTGCATGGTTGTTTGGACTTGCCTATATGTTTTTGCCATGTTTTTAATTATCTTTGTATTCCCAGGGGTTGATTTATTCTGGATTCAGCTGCATCGGTATTCCCATCTTTATCTGTTTTCTCATACTGGCATTTGTGTAGCAATGTGGTAAACCAGATCAAGGAAGTTATCTAACTGAAAACTCCTGTATGCATCAGCTCAGTCTTTACCTGGATCATTTCCCTGACTGGATTCATCAGAAATTACACAAATGCTATTGCTGGTGCAGTGGAAAGGGCTGGGAGGAGCTGGTAAGGGAAAACAAGGACTTAATGGCAGCAGTTCCGGTTCGTGTAGGATTACATTTTTTTTTGTAGAAATCATAATATGTAAGGCACAGCATTTAGAAAGGTAACTGTTTTAAAAGTTACTACTTAGAGGAAACTGCTCTTATCTGGAAATATGATAACATCTGATTGCTTAAAGTAAAAGCATAAATAATTACTTGAAAAAGCAATTTGCTTACAGTGGACAAAAAAGTGCATTATACAGTTAATGCTGGCAGATGATTTGAGGCACTTTCACCTGCAACTGTCTCTGTCAGAACAGATTTTTGTCCCTGCCTAGGATTTCCAGTTTGTACCCTGCATGGAAGTTTAAACAGGCTTCCATTCACAGTTTCAACTCTAGTCTACTGTGACATGTACTGTGACAATTCGAGTGCTCACAAGTGTTTCTCCCAGTTGTAGGGCAACAGGTGAGTTAGTACCTGAGTAATCTTTTCTCTGGCTATTCTAAATGGCTTGAGAGGAAATTATTCATTTTAGTTCATTTGAATGCTAAAGAAATGTGAGGGCAGTACTGGCACTTAGCACAGTCTTGTGGTAGAGTAATTTCTTCCAGCAAGTCGTCAGCATAGGATTTGACATGATTAGCGCATGATGCCTGGAAGTGTCTGGTCACTCCTCTCTGATCTGTGTGTCAGCCAGAGTGATTCCCACCTTCCTTCAGCTAATTACCTTACTTTCCTTGGCTACTGCACATTTGCATTGATGTCTCCAAGATTAGAGTGTCTGCTGAGAGATAAGGACTTTTAACTCTTTATCCTACCCTTCCTCCTTCTGTCCCAGTGTTGGCCCACTCATATCTTGAAAGGCTTGGTTTGTTTTTGCTGATGACAGGCAGGAAAGTAAGCATTGCTAGGGAAGTAAGTGTATCCAGGAGCTCTGGAGACAGGACTGATGGTCTGCTGGGGTTGAGGTGGACAAGGGCAGGAGTGCACCGCTGGGCAGGAGGGGATAAACTTGTCCAGACTCTGCACTGTGTTTGCAGAACGACAGCTATGAGCTCAAGATGGGAGCTTTCTTTACTTCACTCTGCATTGTGCTTCTGGCAAGTTCTGAAACCTGCTGAGCAGTGTGCTGACCTGGACAAATATTACTTAGTAATATTAATTAGTAGTTAAAAAGGCTACTTGAGGTAAAAACATTGACAGACACAGTGAAGTACTTGCTCTTTCAGCTTTACTTCTAGTATTCAGAGTATTCTTGCAATATTCACAGCTTATTTCAGCATTTGAAGTCCTGGCAAATAACCTAAGCTTGGGCCAGTCTCTAGGTTCATGATGTATGATTTACAGGACCCAGGAACACAGGTGTTTTAAATGAGAGCTGTATTTTTGTTGATTTTTGATGAACTTGTGTGTGGGGACTGTTATATTTTCCCTACTATAAAAGCCTTAAGTTGGAGACACTAATTTTCTTCAAAAGTTAACTATCCTATAAGAACAAAGGAATTTTTATTTCATTTTTAGTATACTGCTAGTTAAAACTTTTTAGAGGGAACTATGGCATTAGACTTAGTCACTGTAAATATTGCTGTTAGCATGTTACATGAAAATTAAATATACACTTGCTTTCAGCAGCCTGAAGCAGTAGGAGCTAGAACTTAAAATGGGATGAATTTCAAGTTTGCTTATTGCTGTAAGCTATTGAGTAATAACTGCAGTGGGCTTTGGAATATTAAATTAGTAAAAGTGCTTTAAAAATCAGTTGTTGAAGGAAGAGAATCTGCTGTACTAAAGTTCTTGTTGAAACCATTGGTTTTTCCAGACATTTGATAAGGCTGTCCTTCTTAAGGTCAGATATGAATACTTACCTGCTCTGTGAAGCTTTACCTCAGCAAAAACTACTTGCCATTCTTTAGCTATGTTCTGAATCTTGGCGAAGATGTTGTTTTAATTAGTAACTTTACCTGTATGTAATCTTTCAGTGAATCCTGGGAGGGTTCATCATTTGTTCGGAGTTTTTCTGAGGCATGGTTTACTATTGATGCATAAAGAGCTGAGTGGGCCCTCTCAGCAAATGTTGTCATTAGGGAGGGGGTCAGAGTAGTGTCATGTCACAAGCTGACTTTCTATGCACAGAAAAATAGCCCTGATTTTTGAGGGATGAGGGGCTAGGTAAACAGAGTAGAGCAGTTTTTGTGGTGGGCTCCTAGAAAGGCAATGGTTATTCCCATGTGCAAGTTAATGCATGCTTTAAAGTGTACTTTTATTTTTTCAGTGGTGAAAAAAAAGAACCAAAAAAATGTATGTAAGCTCTCAAGATGAAACTCATAAATTTATAAGTGCTAGACCTGCAGGTTCCTTTAGAGTGGTAGAGAATCTTTGCTTACAATAGATGATGGCACGTAGATGCTTTTTAATATCTGATGCATTTGAGGATCAAGTATTGTATCAGTTAGCTTTTCAGGGTAATCAAGTGTCATCTTCCCTTATCCCCAGCCTGATTGCATGGGGGAAAATATTAAAGCTTAAATTCTTATGGCGAAACTCTCTCAGGTGTTTCTTCAGTCCAGGTACTCTGTGTGCCTGTTCCTGTTGTGATGTTAGCATTTCTGAGAAGGAATATATTGAATGGAAGGAAAAGTAAATGTACAGCATCATTTCCTTACTGTGATGCTGACATGGGGCAGAAAGTCTCAGGGCCTCACTGTAGCTTCATGCCATTCTGTCTGCTGCTGTACAGGTTAACAGCCAGTAAGGATATACTCGAAATAGTCCATCCTGACAGAGCCTTGATGCATCTAGTGGCTGGCTATAAGTGAATGGTATCTGACAGTATCAGGTTGCAGGTCATTGCTTACTTTCTGGTGTGTTTTTGTGGAGATACTAAAACGCAGTCTTCATTACTTCAAATTACATTATTCAGAAGAGCTTTTTAACAGCCCTTTTAAAGCCCATGCTTTGAAGGTGATGGCTATGTTTCCCAAAAGGAACAGCACTTTATCTTGCTGAGTTTAATCTTTTAAGTTATTCTTATAGCTTCTTTAGTGTATGAAAAAAAATAAAAGTTCAAATTCAGAAAAGACTCCATCTTGCTTGGAAAGGAAAGGCTCATTGCGTGTTCTCTAGTCACAGGATGAGGAGGGTATGTCTGTTGTGCATAAAATAAGGTCAGGAGTAAAAAGAAAGTGCAGTGACCAATGATGAAGCACTGTCTAGGTCAGGACTGGGAGTAAATCAAGCCCACACAAGAGTTTGTTTTTAATTAGTGCAATTTTTCCTTTGGTGGTAAGGAACTTTTAATAAGTTAAGTGATACTTAGTAATGAAGTTTCTGCTTGGACCTTGTGAAACAATGTTCAGATTTATTCTGCCTCTTGTTGCAGTTCCATGTTTTTCTTCGTCACACTTGCATGAGTGTAAAGGTAAAGCCACAGAGTTGCCAGGCAGTGGGCAGCACAGTGGTGTGTCAGCAGTCTGGGATTGCTTTCAGCCTCCTGGGAAGGCAGAGACTCCCCACCTGTTACACTGATGTTCAAAGCCGAGGGGTTTTTTTTTTATGTACACATAAAAACTTGTCAACAGACTGAATGGCAAGCTTTGTTTCTGCATATATGTATGTGAAGAAACTAAGATGATTTTAAAAAAGGGGGCAAAAAAAAAAGCATAAAGGTGGTGGGCATGTTTAAGTTCCTAAATAGGAAATGAAGTTTGAATGGATTCCAGCTATGAGTACTAAGATCCTTCTTCCTTTCATTTTGCACTTTCCTTCACCTTCCCTTTCCTTCTGAGTTGAGCTTAATTTTTAACTTTATTTCATTTTGACAGAAGATAACCTACATTTTAAAACATAGTCTTGTATACAAATTTGTATTTCAAACATACTCACAAAACTTGATGTTGCAGATAACATCAGAATCTCATTTCATGCTCTGAAGCAGCAGGAGGATAAAACACCTCAAATTCAAGGTGCTTTTTTAAAAGTCAATACTTGTCTGTAGTTACAACACAGAGAATACCATAGGAAGCAATTCTTTTAATTCAGAGAGTGAGATAACACTGATAAATGTTGATTTCAGGAATTTTGCTGATAACCAATTGCATTTGTCAATGTTCTCCATGCTTACAGTATAATATTTAGTGTAACATTTTCTTTACTTTAAACCCAAACTGATGACCTGTGATTTTTATGAGGTAGTTATGTATTCACTGGACCTTACCTGAGGGTGAAATAAAAAACTATCAGTTTTATACCACCTTAAAAAGAATAGGGAAAAAAACCAAACTTAATTATAAGTCCATTGATCCCTTTCCTTGTCATGAATTATTCACGTATTAGTGTGATTGGTTTGGTTAGGGCTTTTTGTTAAGCCTTGTAAAGAGGAAAACTAATATGAGCATAATAATTAGTATTGCTATGATACCTAGTTATCTTCACACCTTAGTTTGTCTCAATTTGTTTTGATTACCAGGTTTCTGAGACAAAAATCGTGAGTTTCTGTGAATGACTCTTGAAAAACTATATATTTGTTTGTTAGAATTCTGTCTTCTCCTTACTTCTGCTAAGAAACTGGTATGGCTGCAGTTGGTTGGAGACCTCAGCATTCATGCACACACGTGCAGATGTGCACACATGCTTGTCTTGTAAGGCCATATGGTATGAATCAAAGCTTACCTCACAGTAGTAAAACTGTAATGCATTTTCCACCATTTTCAGTTATGCGTTCATGGCATGATATTCTGTACTTTGAACAACTTACTGCGATTGTCCTTTGTAAATGGTCATTATTCTGTGAAATTAATGTGTTCTCCAGGATACTTAGCTTCAATTTTGTCCTTGGATTGCTCTGGATACTTCAATAACACCAAAAGTTGTGTCATCTTTTCTGCTCACTAGCTTTGTTCAAAACAGCTTTGGCTTGCATATGCATACAGATGTTTGTTCCTCCTTGTTCATGGCAGTAGATTTGCAACAAACACTTGCTAGCAGATAGAAAGCATGTGAACTAAGTGTATGAGTGTATGTATTTCATTGTTCAGGATTTTTAAACAATCTGAGACCTCTAGTTAAACATTACTGGCTCCTGGTTGTTTTTTGTTTCTCCTGCGATTTTCATGGTGTCTTGTACTGTTATTGGGAGTTCTTAGAAATTTCCAACTTTACCAGAAAAACTGAATTTTAATATTTGAATTTTAGATCTTTTATGTAAAACTATACCACTTAGAATTTTTTCTCTCATTCTAGTAGCTCAAGACAATTCAGCTTTTAGGCTGTGATAGTGCCTTTGATGCTATTAAAAATTATCCTTTCTAGACGCACAAATACACTTAGCATTAAAATGGAGACTGACCTACTGTTTATATTTTCATCTGTATTAAGATAAGTAGGGTGGTTAAGATACCCTAAATATTGACCAGATGCTGAAAAAGATGTCTTAGTCTGTAAATGACATTACTGAAAATCAGTACTGGTAGATTTTTCTCTTTGGTAGTGATAGTAGGTCCTTGGGTTCTAACTGTTCCTGTATACTTGTTTGGAATTGATATGCTGTCATTTTTCTCTGTCAAGAATATAAAACAACAGCAGAAAAGGATGCATATTTAGGTAACATGATGTGTCTTGTACATTGACTTTTTCTTTTTTTTTTTAATGGTTTGTAAGCACTCCAAGCCATCCCTTCAGAATATGTCTGGTAGTTGAGTCTTCTGCCATACTTGTGATTTTTGAAAACAGAACTTCAGTTGCCAGCAGTTCTGGTGTAGATAATCACCTTGGTGGAGTGGCCAGTAGTTTCTTCACATAGTCATGATGACCTTGACTTTCAAAGGAGGTGAACATGTCCTCCTCAGCATGCAGCTGTGTTGTCTTAGAGCAAGGAGCATGCTCAGGCCAAAGTATGAAGGAGGTGAATAGTTCATCATAGAGTTTTGCTAAGAGTTGCTTAGTTATTTCCTGATTCTTTTTTTCTGGAGGCTGTCATAGACACATCCTTGTGTCGATTCTGGAGACATTTTATGCATTGTCAGGTTCACTTGAACTTGCTGCTGACCTGTGTTTCCAGGTGTGCCTGGAATTTCCAGGTGTGACTCAAAGAATCATAGAATCATTTAGAAAAGACCTTTAAAATCATCTAGTACAACAGTCCATCACTGAACCATGTCCTTAAGTGCCACATCTACATCTCATAGAGGAGTTAGTTATGTCCCTGCTAGTAACTGTAAGTCCCTGACAACTTGGCAGTGTTTCAACTTGTTGCTCCAGTTGCTTGAAATACACCTGCATTTTAGCTTCTGAAGGACTCCAATCCATGCATCTTGTTCCTTTCCCAGATTCTTAATCCCCATCAGAAGAGATTGGGAAGGATTTGGTCACTCACTAGTTCCTGGAGAGAGATGCTCAGTGTGTAGGTAGAATGAGGCGTTTTGCTGGCCTTCACTACCACAGAGGGATGTGTGGAGGTGAGGCTGTAGTGAGCACTGTGTTTCTTTGTTGTTCATACTTGAAGGAAGCTTGGTTAGCTTGACAGCCTTGGCAGTATCTCATGGCTACCAACTGCTGTCGTGTTGGCCAGTCCTTTGTGTTCTTGACATGCTGCATCCAGACTTAGGAGGTCTTTTTGTGTTGGCTTTCTGTCAGCTGAGCTAAACTGCAGCTTCTTCACCGTGGGCTGGTGTGGCTGAATGCAGAGCAGGTTGTGCTCTGGTTCTTCACCCTCATCCATACCCCATGGCTGCTGCTTTTTGGGAAAAGCATCCAGATTGCATGGATCTGTGCAATAATTAAAATAAAAGGATGATTCTTATGAACATTTTGTGAACTCATTGGGATAAATGAAGAAACATTTATTTTATTGGCTCCTGCTCAGAAGAATGGTGGCTGCTGTGCAGTTGTTTTTGCCTTTCTGCATGAGCTTGGAACAAATGTCTCGTTGTTTTGCTCTCGGTACTTGCAAATGCTGGGCTTGCGCTGCTCTGCCACCATTGTAACTTGCTTGGCTGTTAGCTGTGGATAGCAGTAGTGCATGAGGGCCCCAGCTTGTGACTGGGGTTCTGCTGAGCAGTCATCTGTCAAGGTGTTGTGGCTTCTGATGTTTTCCATTGCTAGGGAGCTAAATACTAGAAGTTCTGCTTTGTGACCACTTCTAATGCTGTAAGCTCTGCAACAGAGAAAAGCAAGTAATATAGAAACAAGAAAAAAGTTCATCTGAAAATGCCAATAGTTGAAAGAAGCAAACAAAATAGAAAACATGAAAGGTACTTACTGATGTCTTACTGGCCTTGTCTGCTTTTTCTAAGCTGGTAAGTGAAGAAAGTGTCCACCCTTATTTGCCAAAGTCTGGCATGCTCGGGAGTGCTTCAGAGCTTCTGTCCTGTGGTACTGAGTATAAGCTGCAGAGTAGCTCACTGTTCATTAGTTCATGCTGACAGCTTGGACTTAATGGAAGTTGATACTAATTGAGGAAGTAAACTTAGTGCAAGGTCATGAAATGATGGGGTAGCATTTTATCTATCTTGAAATGTTAACTTCTTTATTCAATTCACATTGGGTTTCTCTGCTTTGAGAGAGGGTTTGTATTGCCCAGATAGAGGGACTTGATATAGTAATGGGATGTTTGTACGATGGAATAGGCTTTCTCAGTAGGTGTGGAAAAGATGAGCTTATGGGAAAAAGGGCATTTGTTTGAAGAATTATAAGCACTTCTTCTTACGTGTGCAAAACATCCAGCTCTAGGTATTCTGGCCAAAGACAGTATCTGATTGCTGGGTGGCACTTGCCCAGCAGGTCTTGCAATGCAGACTTGGTCTCTCATCTAAATTGCTATGCCTGGGTTTTACTGCCATATTTGATCTTTGCTTTCTGAGCACCTTTAACAAGAAACCATTGTATTGTGTGCTTGAATACTGCCTCAAACTGCTACTTTTTAATAACAGTGCTCAAGGTTTTATGTTCTTGTTTGTCCTTTTCACTGAATAGTCATTGGCTCTGTCCTTGTCCCTCATCTCTACTTCTCCCTCTAAGAAGTCATACTGCTCTCTTCAGCCATACCCGTCACTTCTATATAGGTCATGTCTGGTTCTACATATTCTCTTAATTTTGATTTCTCTGTCTGTCTGGTCTCAGCCAGCCCCTGGCTACACCATAATTTATTACAAGTGACAGATTTGGAGGAGGTCCTCTGCTGTATCATATCTCTAACTGTTGTACTGATAGCAGATGATGGTGCTGTGACATTCTTCTGCTTGGGTGTTTTAAAAAGTTCCAGTGTGGAGGAACTGACATGCTCTGCAAATTGTAAAACCCAAAGGAGTTTAAAATAACAGCTGCCAAACAGCTTTAACTCCTTAGTTTCTTTCTTGGTTTATATTATGAGTGAGGAATAAAGTTAATTTTTTTTTAAATGAAAAAAAATGGACTTTATTGTCAACTGATGAGAATCAGATGCTGACTTTTTATTGTGTGATTATTTAAAGAATTAAAACATGATAGCAAGGGTGTTAATCTAGCAAATGTCTTCTGGTCATGTTTTAAACCTAGCATGAATAGACATGGATGTTTTTAATAGAAAGACAGATACTTAATTCCAAGAAATATACAGGTCTTATGCCAGAATAAATGCAATTTGTGATTTCTGGTTAAGTTTTTATTATTATGTTTTAGAATTATTTCCTTGGGGGCCATTTGCAGACTTTGGAACACTTAATAACTTTAGCTAATAGTCTCGAGATTTCGTGTATTACATAAACTTCAGATTTCCTTGCTAGTCATCTGTGTTTATTTGACTTTCTGAGAGCTATTATGGGCACCAGCAATAGCCTGTACTTGATTCTTGGATTACTGATTTTTAAATTTTTTTTTCCCCCACTGTTTTGGTCTCATAAGTCTACCTTGTCTGCTTTGCTTTCAGCCTGGAGCAGGATAATTGTTACCTGCTGAACATGGAAAAATATTTGCGAGCTGAAAGTAAAGGGAGGCTGTCTCATCTCTCCTTTTTGGTGTGCAGAGTGACTGCATGTTGTTTTCAGAGTGAGTAGCTTGGTCTACATAGCAGTTGGTGCGTGTATGTAGAACAGAAGCGGGGAGTAGGTGAAATTCCTTAGGATTATATTGTGGATCATACCAAGTGGCCCTTGTGCCCTCCAATCTGTGAATGTAATACTGCAGAAATTACAGGTGGTATGCAAGATGTGCCCACAACTCTGTTTGTAGGGAGAGGTAATGAAGTGCAGCAATATGTTAACTTCTGTGTTTGACCAAAAATGTTTGGAGCACAGTTCTGAATATGAGTCATGAACCCTGTGAAAGTGTAGGAGTACGGTACTGGAACAGACTGGATTTTCATCTCTTTAGCAAGTACCTTGTAAGCATTTTTTGAATCTCACTGACCTCATCATAAAACTGAGTTCTGCTTGTACTTCACCATTATGAGTCAGAGAACGTTTCCAAGCATTTCACTGTTATTAGTAATATTGTGCAAATTTTTCAATACTTTTTATCTGCCAGAGCAACTGGCAACATTAAAGTCCATGAAATATGGCATTTTGCTGGCCTTTACTGCCATGTGCATAGACAGGATTCTAATCCAACAGCTTGATCCATCTGGTTGAGTTCACTGAAAGTTGCAGTTGTTCAACTACCCAGTTAAAAAAAAAGTAAAAAATTTTAAAATTTTACAAACGAAAGATTGGGCAAATGGGGTCATTACCAACAGAGATGCTGAAAACACTTAGCAGTACAGAACCACGAGTGTTCAGAAAAGAATGGTTGGTAAGGTAAGGTGAATTTTAGTTAGGTGGTAAGGTAATTAGAACCTGATAATCCCTCATACTTCTCTAGTATTATCCAAATGAATGTAGCTTGCATATGGTCCTATTTCTTAGAATAATAATATTTTAGACCACCTTGTAAAATTGAAAAACAGAGAGAAGCTTGCAGGCATGACAAATTTATCCATTTCTCTGACAAAGTTGGTTTTTCAACTTGTACATACATCTGTACTTTATTTTTGTTAAGTTAATATTGAGATAAGTCGAAGGAGGGAAGTAAGGATGGGTAATAGCCATCAAATTGGGGACAGGTAGGCATTGAAATAGTGTGGATATGAGATCACAGAATGGTTGAGTTTGGAAGGTACCTCTTGTCCAATCCCCCTGCTTAGCCAGGGCCATCTAGAGCTGGTTGCCCAGGACCGTTCCAGACAGCTGTGGAGTATCCCCATGCACGGAGACTCCACAACCTCCCTGGGCAGCCTGTGCCAGTGTTCAGTCACCCTCACAGAGAAAAAGTGTTTCCTGATGTTCAGAGGGAACCTCTTTTGTTTCTGTTGGTGCTCATTGCCTCTGTTCTGTCACTGAGCACCACTGAAAGTGCCTGACTCACTCATCTTTTCAGTGAAGTAAGAAGTGAGGAAAAACTGTGACATATGGTATTAGCATGATTATGCAACATTCAAAGCTGGTTTTTCCAAGTTGTACTTGGCTGGAAGTTGCTGCTACTGTTAAGAGTAGAAAGACTTCCGTGTTTGAAAAAATTGTCAAACTTTTACTAATTATTTTTTCAGTTGAAGGATACCTGTCTGGGAAATCAAGCCTGGCATGCTTCCTCAAAATTAGTTCCATACCATAGCCAAGAGGTGTACAGTATGCCAGGTTATTTTGAGTAGAGTTGTATTTCTTCCATAGCATTTGTTGTTAAAATACAAACAGCAGTGTTTCCAGGTGAACTTACAGAAATTTTGGATGTTTTACCTTTGCCTGTGGTCTCAGAAACAACGGTTCCATACCTCATCTGTCTATCCAGTGCCCTGGCTATGTAGATTTTAATATATACTGAGCTGTGGTAGTGCCCTGCTTGTATGCTTTTAGTGCCATATGTTCTGGCATCTCTATTTTATTTGATAAGCAATTTTATAACATATTCCTTGTACTATTTCCTCCTTACATTTAAAATATTGCCATATTTTCCTTTCAGATTTAGCATAGTCAGCTTTGGATGTTGCCGAAGTTACTGCAACAGTTGGGATAACTCCAGTTGTTTTTCTCCAAAACCATTGAGCGGTGTTGGTGCATGGAGTCACTGCCTGGCTGCACAGACAGGGTTGAGGTGTGCTCATGTAATGCTCTGCAGTCCTTCAGCTGGAGGAGTAATAATATTCAGATGAGGCATGGTGCTAGGCAGCTTGAGCATGAGCATCTTCATCTTCTGCTGGTGTTTGTGATGACACTGTTTCATGCACCTTTGGTGTCTGCAGTGAGCAGGTGTTCTAGCTGTATTTGATCCCAATCAAAAAGCAGCCTTACTCTTTTGCTTAATCAGAGGCCGATGTTATTTACCTGTATAGAAAAGGCTGTCATAGCTAGCCTGAGCTCACAGCCTGGTGAAGCCATGTAGGACTGTTTTTATTGTCTTACTATCAGTTTGTGCCACCTGGCACAGCTCGATTACATTCAATTTTTTCCTCTTTTTTCCCAGAAAGGAGGAAACAGGCACTTCAGGCCCTGAATACTCTTCTAAACATCACTATGTGATGATTTGAGATAATAAATGAATTATTAAATATTGTGTTTTGTTTGTATAACTTTCATTCCTACCTAGCTGTTGAACTACACGTGAACTTGTTCAATCATGCATTTTTTTCCTTGTGGCATAATTAACTTAGTTTTTGTCTAGTACAGATGGCTGTGTTGTTTTTTGAATTTCGGCTTTCTGTGACCTAACACTTCATCCCACTACTTGTAAAACTCTCAAAAAAGGGGAGGAAAAAAAGAGGGCAGGGGGAGGGCTTGGGGAAGATTTCTTGACGTTTCTTACTCAAGCTGATTGTTTGAGGGCTGGACTCTGCCATCCCCAGGTTAATCCATATGACATGCTGCATTACCTTGCTTGAATTGCATTTCGTTGTTGGGACTTGTTGTTTGTATTTCTTGATGGTTTGTTTTGTTAGGGAATTTTTCTGTCATTTTATGCTTTTGCTCTTTATTTGTAAGAGATGAGAAATGGTTGTGGCAAAGAACATTCAGGACTGTTTTAGTTGTTTTCTGCAAAGCTGCAATTTTGATAGATAGACTGTTGCAGAAGCTATTTTGGATCTTTTTTCCTCCAACATGCTAACATTCCACATAAGCTCCTGTTAATGTTGAATGGGTTAGTAGTGTTGTTCCTCTTCATATTACATCCCCAAACCTGTAGTAACAAAGCTATTAGTAGTGTTTCATAAGAATCTTGCTTTACGTTTGGCATTGCAAAAGTATTTCTGTGTGACCAAACACCATAGCCTGTGGACAGATGCGGAATATTTATATCAGTAGGTTTTCATTCACCTTTCTAATAATAACATTTATAAAGCTTTGATTCTTATAACAGTTTTTACAAAATGGAACAGCTGTATTACAGTATAAATTTGTAGATTTAGGGACCAATAACATTAATTTCTAAGTTGTAGGTTTACCAGCACTTAGTTACAGGGGAAGAAACAGATACAAGAGTATTGGTCAATCACAGATTATTTTATAATCCTCCAAATAAATGTAAACAGTGGTTCTCTCTGAAGATATGGAAAGGACCTGTTTAAGGAAGGAACTACACTTGACAGTTTGGCCTTGAGAAAAGTATGCAGGTAAAAGAAGTAGCCATTCAGGAGTGGGGTTCTGGCAGACAGCCAATTGTGTGGGTGTGGAAGAGAAGTAATTACCTCTTTTAAGACAGAGCTTGAAAATCTTGAATTTTTTTATGATGCATGTTTCTTCTGGTAACAGAGGCCTGGATCTGACTACTCTCAAGGTTCCTTTATGTTCTTTAGTCTAATTTAAAACACTCCTACTAAGAACAAGTGAGAAGAATAGAAACACAAAAAAATTTAATAGTACAGTGAAGGTCCAACTAAAATATTTTTCCTTTGTTTTTAGTTTTTGCTTTTCAGTGGAATGCAACAAAAACCTGTTCTAAAAATGGCCTGAGGTAACTCAGTATTTAAATAAAAAACTAAAGCCAACACAAGAAGTGGAGAAGGTGACTCTCTAATTTCTTGAGATTTACAGCTTCTTTTGTACTTGTGTTCAGTTAGGAATTGTATGTTAGTATTCCTTGGAAATTTTTATACAGATTACTGTTTTCAAAGTAATTTTTTCCATTCTTTCTCCAAAAGAACTTGTACTCAATAGAAAGTAGTTACAGTTGATTCTCAGTGCATATGGGAAATAATTAATGTGTTAGATAAGGGATTGAAAGGCAAAACATGAAATTGCATTTCAGGGCTGATGTGAACGATTATTGAATATGGAAGAATTTGCTTTCATGTTTGTGGTGGATTCAGTTTTTGTTAAGCACTAATATAAAACAACCACTGGATAGCAAGAGGAACTGAAAAGTATGGGAAAATTGTAAATACAACTCCTAATTTTGGGAAGAGTTAAATGTCAAGTGCCTATTCTACAATCACACAAAGGTATTACTGCTGCACACCTTGCCTTTTGAGTTGATGGAATGAAATGTGTCAAATGGTGCCTGTGTTTTCCAGCAAATCTGCTTGCAGAACATTAGTCTGGGTTTCTTTGTGTGCTCATTTAAGCATAAAAGACTTGGGTGACAAAGCAGCATAAGTTAAAGCTTTAAATAGACTATCCAAGTATTCTTACCACTTAGATAAGAACAGAGAGATACTCTTCATTGGGAGAGGTCATTGATGTCATATTTGGCTATAGTGTGATGTTTAGACCAACAACTGAAATAATTCAAAATTGTAGAAACATTAGATTTTTTTTTTGTGTAAAATGTATAAATTTTTAATGAATCTCAGCTCATTTAGTATACAAATCAAATAGCCTTAGAGAGGAAGTGATCTGACTTGTTTCAAGAAGCTCCTAAAGCTGCCAAAATATGGTAATTTTTTTCTTTGCCTTTTATAGTGCCGAAACCGGGACCTTGGCACAGGTATTAATTTGGGTACATCATATAACTGAGTTTCACAGGAAAGCAACAGAAACCTCTAGATTTTGTCTGTGGAAAATCATGATCTTGGAAATTCCTAATGACAGTCTTTCCCGTTAGCATGTTGTACTTTGTCCTGGGAAATTTCAATCCCCTCTTCATGTTCCTTTGCCTTTATTTCACATCTGTATTTGAAATGTAGTATTTTATTTTAGCACAGTTTTTCTGCGTGCTTCTTAGTGGGAATTGTACGTTAGGATTTTGTGAAAATGTTTTGGGTTATGGAATACCCTTCTTCGCAAAGTCCCACACACAGCTAAGTCTGTCCAAGTTTACTGCAAACAACTCTAGCTATTTTCAATAATACTTAATGTTTTAACAATTTTTTAGTCAAAGAATGTTCTGTTTTTACATTAGGCTTTGTTGTTGTTAGTTGTTGTGTTAGTTGTTAGGTTGTTAGTTGAAAACTCATCAAAGTGAAATGGCAATAAAAGTAGATACCAGCCACAAATTCTTTATCTACTGTGTGGCCTTGTCTTGTGCCTTGCTTACTGCTCCAGTGTGGTACATACTATACCACTATGGCTTAACTGGCAAGCTGATCTTTCTCTAGGATAAGTGTTTTCCTAGATTTTTCTTTTGTCAGGGGAGAGGGAAGGAGGTGGCAATGGGGAATGGATTGAGGTTTTTTTCTGGTTTAATTTTCTTCTCTCTTTATCCTTTACTTAAGAATTTTGTTGGACTTCAACAGACCATACTATGCCATCCCTTTTTTTTTTGCCTGAAAATCATTCTCCCCGCCCCCCTGCTTCAGTAAAACGGATATGGGAATTATTTCCTGGTTATCTAGATAAGTGCCTCATGGGGAGTTCCTTGATAACCATGAAACATTCTAAAGCATATATGTTGTGAGCAACTATTCTCACCTGCCAAAAAGCAAAACTACATAAGAAAAATGAATATACTGGTATTTCTGCAAATGTGAAAATTGGGGTGCGATTCCACTGCAATTCCACTGTTCTTGGCTCCAACCACTCATCTGTCTTTACCAGCATTTGGCTGTACTAGGACCATCACTGCCCGCCTTCACCATGTTAGTGACTTGATTTGGGTTAAAAAAAAGTATCCTTTTCTTCTTAAGTTTTTTAGCTAAAGTCTGTTAAGCAGCCCATACATATATATGCATATCTATATAAATGCAACTGTACCCAAGATAAGTCTCTTCTGGAACCACATCTGAAGAGTGTCTCTTGGTGCACCCACTGGAAAATTTTCATCTCCATTAGTTCTTTTGAAATTACTTTATCAAATAGAAGTGCTTGACAGATTGAGCCCCCTCTGTCATTATACCATTATCTGTTGCATTTCTAAATTTGCTCTCACTTGTAGTGCATGTGAGAATACTTTGACATTGTTCTTAATTGTTCCTTAGACTCCTTGCAGAATTATAACCTTGAACAGTGAATTAACTCTTGGACAAATGCATGATGTATTACATGATTTTATCTAAGACAATACACTTTGCCCTTTACACTATCCTTTATTCTTTTACTTTCATATATGTACATTATGTAACTTTTTTTTTCTAATTAGACTGAGTTTGTCACTTTCTTGCCAGTCCACAGTATCGAGCCAACGCCAGAGGTAAATACCATGTTAGATACAGTAGTGGCCTGATCTGGTGTGGCAAATCCTAATTTCATTCTTTAATTTTTTTTTTTATATATATCTGTTAGTTTAAAGTCTGATTAACTTAATCCAAACCACAGTAAAATATTGCTAATTTATAATAATTGTGTATTTTGAGGCTGATTGTAGATTAAGCTGTGTCTAAAAGTATAAGGGGTGTATGGCCCCTGGGAATGTCAATATAATGGTTTAATCAGGTGAATAGGTTTAATTATTTCAGTAGTCACACTAGTAAATTGCAGAACCCAGCAAAAGATAATGCAGTTTATAGGATCACTGGTTTGTGTTCAGCCCATATACATCATTCAGGAGTCTCTGATCTGTAAAGTAACATTTGCAGCTGCCATTAAAAAAACACACCCAAACTGCCTGAAGGCAAATTTTAGTGGTTCAGCCTCATTTCCCAGCATTGATACTTGGTTTTAGTCAAAGCACTGACTGAGTTCTGTCACAGAGGATCTATCAGGTGCATTGTACCTACCCTCTGGCTCTGGATAACCCTAAATTTGTGTGGCTAAAATCCATCTCAAACACACAAACAGAAATCAATGAATTAGTCAATTCTCTGCCTCACTTGTCAGTTAAAGGACACTGTATCCTGCATTGTAGTAGGGGAATTGTTGGGATATGTTTGTTTTTCGAGGACAATACAGTCCTATTTTTCAAAAAGTTCATTCAGTAGTAGAGTTGGTTGACTTTTAATATTTTGCATCTTTTTATTTTTTTGGGATCTTAACAAATATAAAATGACTGGCCAGTTAAGAGGCTCTCTGATTTTAAGTGGTTAATTGAGGAGGTTGATGGTAATTCATGCTCGGTTGTAGAATTTGCCTTTGCTGTCAAGATACAACGTAACCATGCTTGACAGTAGCTTACATTGAACTTGATTTCAGATACTCCTAGAACTGCCTGGGGAAGAGTTTTCTGATTAGATAGTTTTATTATCTTGAGAAAAAGCACTTTTCAAAATTCTTACGACTCAAGAGGCTACAACCTTCTTTCTCAGTGGAACTGTGATGTCTGGTTGTCTTTTTATACCAGAAAATGTGTTTATTTTGTGCTCTTTCCAACCTCCTGCAGATAATATTCATTGGCAGGATAATTAGGATGCATGGACTGTGGAAAGGTTGATGTTTAAAGACAATAAAGCAACTATCATGACTTATCACAGGGATGTAAATCTGTAGAGTGGACACATGAGGACTATGGGTGCAATCACCACCAGGGAAGCAGCAATTTGAGTAAAACCAAAGAAGAGCTTGACTTTTTGCTGCTTTTTAATGTAAATTATTTTGCTAAGATGTAGGAGGACAAAAAGCTGATAGCTGGGCATAAGAAGAGAGAGGAAATATATCTTTCTCTTGGGAGGAGATGAAGTAGCTTTAGACGAAGTTGGAATTTCATCTGGTACTTTCTGAAGGTCATCATGCATCAGTATTTATAGCACGTTTCCCTCATTTCCTCCCCTACACACACATATGCTCACACTTGCTCTTTTTAGCAACAAGCTAAGGCTTGGAAAAAGTAATAACTGGCATTCCTGAATCCACGATGGAGACCTTTCCTTGTAGCATTACTTCCTGTAAAGCTGCAGAATTGTTATACAGAATCATGAGGCTACTAAAAATACACGTCTTTACTTCAAGTACCCATTAATATTAACATTCTTAATGGAGTTTCTCCCCTCCTATCAAGACAGTATAGGCATTTTCCAATAGTATTGATAAAGTTACAGAGCAAGAGAGGTACTGAATGGACAGATGTGCAGACCTTCCAGATCTTTCTAACCAAGCTTCCTTTAGAGAAAATGTCCCCCTTAATGGTTAATTTCTTTGATGTTAACCTTTCTGTGGGGTGTGTTGCCTAATCTAGAGTCCCAAAGTGGATGGCATCTGAGTGCTATTGCTGAAGGAGCTCAGAACAGTTCTGATACAGCTGAATATGAAGTTCTGTCCATTACAAGATAATATGTTAATAATGCCAGTTAGGTTTGTACTTATCAGAAATTTGTATCTTGGAGAAAAAAAGTGATTTTAAAAAATGGGTGAGTAGTCAAATTACACTTTGAAATTCTGTATGCTTCGCTTCCATATGGTAATAGCATCAGTGCTGTTTTCCAGTAGGTGTGTGCCAGAGGAGCTTTCTGTCCTCAGAAGAAAGCTGTATACATTTGTTCCTTTTGTCCCCTTCCCCAGCCCAAGGCACAAAGGCAGATGAAGATAAGGGTTGAGGGCTGCAGTATTCCTGTATGTTGTATACTCAGGAAAAAACATCCCTTCAGTCAAACGTTCATGCAGTTCATTGAGGACATTTTTGGAAGATTTAAATTTGTTCTTTCTTAATTCATGTAGCTTTTTTCCCCTCTGTTTTGCATGAGTAGGTTGTCTGAAATAATGTGTACTGTGTATTTTATAAATGCAGACTAAGGTAGGTAGTAAGCCTTTTCTACATTTGTCAGGGAGGTCTAATTGAAGGCATGCATTGAATAACTTTCCTAAATATTTACCAAAATATGGATTACCAAAATTTTGGTCATTTACTCTAATGCTTAAATTGACTAACAACCTTAAGGACACAAAAACTATCATAGTCATCTAAGCCAATTTAAGTTGGCTAAAAGTGAAAGATTATAGAAAGTTTTGGAAAAAAATCAATGGAGTAATGTGGGTTCGTTTGATTTATGTTATTCTTTACAGGTAAGTAATGCTGCTTTTGTATCTTGCTTTCTTGTATCGTGTTGACTGGTGAGCAACCACATTTTTACTTGAAAGTAAACATTTCATTGCTCTTCAAGTCCTGTTTGTGCAAAGCATGCTTTTAATGAGCATGGGCATTTAGCTGTAACAGATTGAAAACAGGAGGACTCTCACAGTAGAAAAATTTGTCTTTTGAAAGCTTGCCCACTACTATCCTTTGTTTATGATGTTGTGGTAAATTAGTGCACTGTTACAGCTCTGGCTTCTGCTTGTGATTGGGCTTTTTTGGTTGTTGTTTGGGAGGAAGATTGGCTGTAATTCAGGTGATACATCCTTTATACTCATATATAGGAACTGTTAAGTAAGATACATTCAGGTTCAGCTAGCATTTAATGTGCATGTTAATTGTCAAAGGAAATTCAGGTGCAGACAGTCATTAGGAGGCATCAGGAATGAAAGCACTCAAAGGGGAAATGGTATACAATTGATTTTAAAAAGTGGCTTGGTGAAGATGTTCTCTGTTAAGTATGGAGAAAAAACACTGCTTTTTATTCCAGTTTCCAGGCTGCTTTAGTATTCTGTCTTTTCCACAGAACTGTTTCACTGGGTTTTCTTAAACTACTCTCAACAAGCTCTCTTCTAACTTACTGCAGCCCAATTTGAATGTGTGTTTCCTGCTACATAAAATTGTACAACATCCACTCTACTTTCTCTTTTAAACACAGTGGACAGCAGGCAAAAAAACATTGGGCTGCAAGACATGGGACATCTCAACTAAAATCTCAACCCTCTTCATTTTTAGGTGTAATTAAAGGTGAGGTGAGCATATCAAATACAGGAGTCATAATTTTGTAGGCAGGTTTTTTTTGTTACCAAAGTGTTTGTGGATTGACTTAATGGAGATTCAAGGAAAGCTGGAATTGAAACATTAGAAAATGATAATGTTGCTTTATTTTATTGCCTTGAATAATTTCCCCAGAAAACTGAGGGGTTTATGCATTTTTTTCACCTTCATAGTGGTATCAATATTGATAGCAGGCTGATTAAGTACATTTTTAGCAGCTTTGTAGTGTTCAGAAAGCAAAAGGAGATAATACCACTGAGGTTTAAAGATTGCTTTGTGAAATTGCTCTAAACTGACAAATAATGATTTGTTGTCTTTGACATCTGTTAAATAAATTAATACAGCTGAACTTAATTAACTAAAGGGTATGCTGTTCCATCAGTCTCCTTTTCCCTTTGCTTTCCAGGTACTCCTTGGAGAGACAGTTTGACTATAAACTTTTTCCAATTGCCTCACGATTTTTTTGCTAAATCTTCATGTAGGTATATGTAATGTTTTTCCATCTCAATTTTAAGCAAGTATGGGTGTATAACTTGCTTGCAAATAGAAGTATGAAAAAGAGCATACTGTATTCTGCACTGTCACTGGAGAAATGTTGACCTTCCCTGAATTGCTCAGTATGAACACTTCTAGCAACATAAAACAGATGATATAAAATCCCTCATTATGTCTCTCAGCGCAGCATTTTTACACTCTTGGAGCTTGGTCTGATAATTACAGCACTTTTGATCCATAAAGAAAAGAAGTCAAAATAAGATGAAAGATCTGAAATGCAAGTCAAATGTCAGGGAGTAGCAGTCCTGCATGGAGCAGTCCTGTTGCTTTCTTGTGGTGGTGAAACCTGCAGAGCCCCTGAGGAGCTCCAGTCAAGGGGAATGACCTCGGTGAACCTGGAGGTCGTCAAAGACCATTGTGGCACCATCATCCTGCTCCCAGCACTGTCTGATAACCACCAGGTTGGCTGGCCAGGGAGAAAGGAGAATCTTCACAGAGCTGTGCTTCTGGCAGTCACTGAAAGATTTTGCATCAAGGTAATTTTTTATCAGTGGCCATGCTGTGCATAGGTGGTGATTTCAGCAGCTACACCACATTACTGTATCTCTTCTGGGATGACATACTTCAATTATTAAACATAATAAGTTCATATGGTGATAAATATTCCTGGTTTTGAGCTACAACTGGAATCTTCTAGTCCTCAGTATATCAGGTACAGTAAGTTGTTGCTTGCCACTTAGAATTAAACAACCAGCAGACTGAATGGTACTGAGCTAAAGCTTGTCTACAAATGTAGTAAGATTAAAGCCTTTCTGATTGGGTTTCTTAGCTCGGTGTTAATGTCATATGATGGATTATTCCAGCCCTGAAGCAAAGCCCATGGGAAGTGAAAACTGATTTCTTGATTTAACTTTGAGGTAGTTAGTCCTCACTCTGCTCTATGCATCTGAACCAGTACTTCTATTAGAGGGAATGCATAAAAAGTGTCATGCATAAAACCCACAAAGTTGTGTAGGAAAATAGTCACCCAAGTAAGAGAATATACCGAGACAGTGAAATTTAGTGATACTCTAAATTTTCATATGTTTCACTTCTACCTTGGCTGAAGGAAATTAGAAACTTCCCATTTAATAATTTCCTTTTTAATAAACGTCTTATCTTAAACATTCTTTCTTTCTTTCTCCTGTGTGAAAATACAATTTTAAAATAGGCCATATGGTAGTATCACTAATAGTTGTAAGCTACATGAGGGTGTATACTAATAAAATGTGTTGGATTCCTGTGGTGGCCAAGTTATGTCCTGTCTGTAACATAGACTGTGACAAAAGCAGTGGGCTTTTAGTGAGTGTCCTGCTGTTACCTTCCCTTTCCTGTAAGCACTGGAGGAAACTGCTACTTTTAAAACGCCACCCACAGATTGAATTTTCTACATTACAGCATTTCAGCAGCCTATATTACCTGTTTCAGTAGCTATTGGGGTATTGACTGTTAAGATTTGTAATACAGAATGAAAAACTGTATCATTATAGACTTGTCAAAAAGCTGTAAATCTACCTGGAGTTAAAAAAGCAAAGTGTAATTAGATGTCTCAGTGATCTGCACAGCCTTTCTTTCTCCTTCACTGTGTTTTTTTTTCTGTAAAGTAAAAAGAGACAGCAGCATCTTTGCAAAGCAAGCCCAAATCCCAATAACAGCCTTTGTTTTCTTTGCTTTATAAGTTTGTAGATCTTTGAGTCACTCTAAGGCTGGGCTGAGAAAAGTCATCTCCTCAAAGAACAAGAAAAGTCAGGAGTGTTTTTCTTGTCTAGTATTATCTATGGGGACAGGAGTGTGTGTGCATGTGTTTGTTTTAAGACTGAGTGAGGGGAGGAGCCTCAAATTGTGCTTTGTCTCTGAGACTCAAGTCTCATGAGTCCACAAGATGGTAAAAGAGTGGTTCTTGGTTTCTTGTCTACCGCTGGATCTCTTGGTTTCAGTAATACAAGGAAATATGTTTTCAGCACTCCCACATGATGATTTCTGTGTTGCTGTGGCAGCAAAGCAGGGTGAGAGTTGGCTTCTCAAACAGGCACGCAAGGGGTTCTGCAGTAAGGCCGTGATTAGTGCGTCACCAGATTCCTGCTTGTTCTCGCAGAGGTTGTCATCATCAGCCCACTCACCCCTTTGTGAGCCCTCTTGAGCTGCCTTTGAATAAAGAGGCATTGTGAACGTACTTGCCAGGGAGTCAGTCTTCCCTTCAGCACAATGAAGAAATACTTCTATGTGGTCACCACACAGCTCACAAAATATCAAGTTGTTACCAATTTCTGTTTTTAAAAAAACAACGAAAAAAACACCCCCAAACAAAACAAAATAAGAGAAGCTAATAGAAACATCAATTTCCTGTAGCATCTTTGTCACACTTCCCTGGAGGGGAGCAATGCGAGAAAGAGCATTTTGGCTAGACATGCCAGTTTCCTTGGCATGAGTAGTGTTGAGAACTGAGAAACTTTTCCTGTGTCTGACTATAGTCTATTCCTTCAAACTCCAGGAGTGCTTGTCATCCTTTCTTCCTTACAGAACTTTAGCCAGTCACCTTCCCACCTGTCTCTTTTTCCAAGTGTAGGCAGGACCCAGGCTGAAAATGGGAGAGGTATGGTCACTTGGTGAACTTCACAGCCCATTATATGACTATGTACATTAAAACGATTATGAAAGTGGTATTCTTATAATCAAGTTTCATAGACATCAGATGATTTAGGGTTTTTTAATAACTATTTTGTAAAGATCAATTCTCTGAAGAAATTATTGTAGAATTTTTCAGATGAGATATAAGTAGAATAATCTTAAATACCTGTTTTGTGTGGGTTTTGAAGTTTTTGGAAAGCTATGAGTTTATTGTGTGTGTTCCGTTTAAAAACAGAGGTTGATTAAATCTTCATATTGTGGTGTATAAAACTTGTAATAAACTCTGTTTATTAATAAGCTGTTTTCACCAATGGCACTTAGGAATCTCTCAAAAATCCCAGGATAGTAAAAGCCAGAATACTGCAAAGGAAGCTAGCGAGTCTGTAGAAGATAGATATGATGCATAATGCTATTCACACTTCTGGTGCCGTTGGCCTTTCAGGTGTTGTCTTTGTGCTTGAACCTTGAAAATTTGCTTTTCTGGGCTTTTTCTTGCTTGTTTATGGTGGTCTGTCAGCTGGACCTGAGTAGGATATAGAACCAAACAGCTACCTGGTAAACCCTCCTTATTTTCTGTATGGTCTCTGGTATTTCAAAGTAAAATTGTATTACTGTTAGGAACTAACTGTTTTCTTTCTGTACTAACCTTTGAACAATATAGAACTTGTTTGTTAGATGTATAAAGGCAGAACATTCAAAAATAGCTTAAACGTACACTCCAGATGTTGCTTGACTTTTTCTCCAAGATATGCTGATGTCACGGGAGCATGAATCCTTGCATCCATTGGAATCATGGATATACAGAGTACTCAGAAAAGTTCATTTCTGGACTTGCTAAAGCTTGCAGTTTCTGAAGCAGTTGAATGTGCATGTGAGAGTCCCGCAGCTGTCCTTTGCAACACCAGTGAGCATTCCAAATAAAACTATTGGAAAATTCTTGTCTAAAATCTAGCAAATATTTTACTGTCCACAAGGAACATAATTAAACTGATTTTAAAAAATAAAAATAATCTGTAGATGTTTAACTTAAAAGAAACCCACAAAGATTTTTGGAATTTGAATAGGATCTAAAAAGCAGCTATGACACATTTTGCATTTAAGCATACTATTTTACTAGTTTTCCCTTTGGATATTTTTAGGTATTGTTTTGTATCTGACTGCTGGTGTGTATGGATGTCCTCTATCGCTGTTCATCTCTCCTGAGTGACAAATCTTTTCCATTTGACTTTTTTTTCATTTTTTTTTTTTTCGGTAAAGCAGTGTGCAGATTGTCTTCTAACACTTACATGGCTACTTAACCTATGGTTTGCTTTAGTGTTTGCAAGAGCTGTGCAAGTGTTAGATGCCTTTCTGATTTCAGCTTGCTCTGGTTTTATCTTGCAAGTGTCCCAGATGCTGAGTGCTGTCGCACAAGCTATGCCAAAGCTTCAGGGGCAGAAGGGGTTCACCATGTGCTTTGCTGTTCTGGCTAGGGTGGGACCCAGATGGGTTACAGCCATTTCAAAATTCATCTTGTGGAGAACAAGCTGCAGAAGTCAGAGGGCTAGCATACTCCTGGGTGTCCTGCCAGCATGGGACTGGGATCTGTTGGAGCAGTGAAAACAGGTCCCAGAGCCCCGGTGTTTCCCTGGGTCCTGTAGCACAAGACTGGAGTTGCTGTTTTGCACAGCTTGGGTGGTTTTGGAGTATGTGGTTCGATATTCCTTGCCCTGCCCCCAGTACCGTGCTGCTGGTTTTGATGCTTGCAGCGTGTGAAGTCAGTGCTGCTGTGAGTTGCTCTGTGCCTCTGAGGGGATGGGTGGAATAGTCATGCAAGCCCTGAGGAGCGTCACAGCACAATGTGTGGGTAGGCAAGTGCATCTCTTATCTCGTCTTGACTGCTGTGACAGGAGAAGGCAGAGCCTGTGATTCCTTGGTCTCAGCTCCTTGCCAGCTGGCTGGCAGCCCTGAGGTGGTGGGCTGAGGGTGGTATCTGTGGGAGGGAAGAGGCAGAAGTGACCCATATGCTGGCGCTGGAGTGGAGCTGCCCTGGTTCTGTGACCTGGCTCCAAGACAGCTGTGTACAGCCCTTGGACTGAAGTGTCTCAGCATGCAGCAGTGATGTACTTACTCTGCAAATCAAAGGAAAGGGCTTCAAATACTCCATTTCCCTTCTTTTTACTCCCTTCCCCTGTCCAACACCCCCATACCCATGGGGAGATGATACTTTGCACATACAAAGCCCACATGCATAGGAGGATCTTAAACGTGAACATCCAGCTGCTGTAATAAATAAAATATAGCAAATGATTGCAAAGAGAAAGGACAAATGGGAGTCCAAAGGCCAGGGCATTCTGGCCCAGAGCAGATGTTGTCAGTATCTGGGAGGGGAGTGAATCTTGGATGATGTCAGTGAAGTGCATAGGCCCAAGGCTGGGGGATGGGGCAGCTTCTCCAGCAGAGCACCTGGCTGTTGGCAGGGAACACAGCTGTGTGCTGCCCCTGCTGCCTTACACCTCCATCCCGGAGACCTTGGCACGTCAGGAAAGTGGAGGGGGGCCTGTGGAATCATATAGGTGTTAGTCTTTCTTGCTGCACCAAGGAAAAGTTTTCTCTGCATCTTGCTTTTCTGAACACTTTGGGGTCACTTTTAAGGCCAGTCCAAGTAAGAGCAAATAGCAACAGTCAGTCTAGAGCTGACGGGAGTTACTGGGATATGATAAGGACTTAAAAAGAAAGTATAGTCCGCTGTTCAGGGAGAAAAACCCATTTATGGGGTGGTTTTTAAGCTCCAGGAAGATGGAGGGACAACATCTGTGGACCTGTGACTTCCCTGTAAGCATCTCTCCTCACTCTTGTTTCCCTGTTGCAGTGAATGGAGATTGTCCACCTCTTCCTCTGTGCTCCTGTCCCCTCCCATTTTAGCCAGGCTAACAGATGTGGCAGGTAACCAGGTGGGCTCTCAGCTGTGTGCCTCTGGTGTTAAGGTCCATTTACTGCTCTTGCCAGCTCAGCCCGAAGGCCTTTCCTGTCACAAGGATACATTCACTCTTCTTTTTTTGTCCAATAGGAGGTGAATGTCCCACTGAACAGGAAACGTTTTGTTGATTCTCTGTAAGCTAAAAAACAGAATAAATTCATTCATAGGCTTTCATTAAACTCATACAAAAGCTAGATGCTGCCCTCTCTTCATTACATTTTCACTCTCTGTTTCCGTACTACTACTTTTCTTTCTCTGAGTTCAGAGCTCCTTTTCCTAAATAGAGTCTGTGGCTGTTTCCTAAGAACCCTAAACCAAGAAGCAAGCCCGCTGCCATCTTAATAGACTTCCTTCATCATTCACCAGTAATTATTAGCCTTTTTGCTTTTATGGATCCTATTTAAAATATATTAAAAAATCCAGTAACAGAAGAAATGGCAGTATAACTTTGGTAAGCATCATGACTTGCTCTTTTTCATGTGTCGTTTGGTAGTCTGTAGGTTCAAGGGCCTTGTATGGGGCCTGAAAAAAACTGCCATGGGAGGGAGAAAACCAAAACAAATTGGCAGGCGATTGCTTTTTCCAAAAGGGAGTAGATCAAGTCCCCTCTGTTAACTTTTGCAATTGAGTGATAGGCAAGAGCAATTGGGGCTGCACACAGAAAATGACAGGAAGATGCTGCTTTTGTGTGAGTCTGCTGGAACCTGCATCCTCACCGTGGAGGAAGGAGCTCCGGGACTCTGCTATACCAAGAGGCCTTCCCGTTGCTCTGACCTTCATGATCATACCATGTTTCGGATATTCAACATATTTTGCTACATGCTTTGGGGCTTCTTGTAACTCTGGCTTTGATTGATTTAGCAAAAAGGTTTGGTAACTTCACAACTGAGCTGTTACAGTTGCTGAAATCAGTTGCCTGCTGTCACTGCAAGTGATCTAAAAAGGATGCATATTTTCAGAAGGACGCTTTTGGGGCGCAAAGTAGCAAGAGTTGCAAGGAAGCTGTTCAAAAATGGAAACTCTTATTTTTAAAAGTAATTTTAAATTCTCTGTACATTTTGTAGAATGAACTTTTGAAGCCTCTTTTTCTCTGCATGTTGATACAGTCTCGTGTGAAACTTGGAATGGTTTTTCCTGAACTGTTGTAGAGAGAACCAAAGTAAAGTACATGTGTTTTGTTGTTTTGTTTTTTAAACTGTGGCAGGTCTGCTGCTTAAATATATTTGCTACCACTGCTGCTTAAATAAAATGGAATTTAAACAGGACAATTGCTCCAGTGTAAATCAATTTATTTCAGGTTATTACAGTTAATTGCATTTAGCAGAGCTTTTTCTGTTTCCTTTTAAAAAAAACGTGAATCAGTAAGTGATGGAGTTGTGGAGCATGGGAACAGCAGGACAAAAGTAGCTAAATATGAAGTAAGGTATTTCACAAGCCGTTCTGAAAATTAATACCTGAGAGTCTAATACATCATCTTATCCAAGTTATTTCAGCAGTAGGTCATCAGGCCAAAGAGGTGGCAGATTTTAAGCATAGTGAGTCTTCAGCACAAGAGCAGAAAGTAGCCCAGACCAGGATTCCTGGGTGAGACCCTCAGGCTTGAGCACATTCTTATGCTGCTTCAGGGACCTAGGCTGGGAAGATGCTGTGCAATGGCTCTGCTTGCCAGAGAGGATTCCTGGCTTGGAGTGCAGCTGCCTTTCACAGACCTTTTCTGCATGTGATGTAGCCTGGGCAGCAGAAATGGGAGAACTATCAAGGTGAAGGCTCCATCTTCAGAGTCCAGGCTTTGTTACTGCTAATGTAACAGGCAGTCCCCAGGGCATTTTGTCAGGAAACCCCTCTGATTTGTGGAAAACGGTAGGCATAGTGCAATAGTAGCTTATGCCCTGCAGAGCCATCTGCTTCTGCCACTGTCTGTGTTGACAGCAAGTTTAGCACTGCATCCCTAAGTGGATCATGAAATTTCACCCATTCTGCTTCACAGTTACCTATTTGATTTTCTAAAAGTCCTTTCTACCAAGGGAATTGGAGCAGTGGCTCTCAAAAACACTTTGGCTGAGCTTCCTAGTTAAAAAGAGATTTTAAGAAATTCCACCCACTTCACTGCAGTTTTAGCATGGCAGTAACAAAAATGAATTTCTAAGCCGAACTCCAAAGTAGGCAGCAGTGTTTTATATGTAAGCATACCCATTGAAAAGAACATGAAAGGTATTTTGCCTGGCTTTGGTACTGCAGCTAACGTATGAATCATCGTGTTTTAAAGGAGTAGCTGTACACTATGAGTTGCTGTACTTAGCTGAACTATTATCTTGCTGTTATGTGCTATTTGAGACCCCAAGCATTTTGGGCTCCATGTGAATGTAACTACAAAATAATTTCAGCCCCATTTTAATATTAATTTAATGGCTGGAAAGAGGAACTTGAAGTGCAAATATTAAAGGTTGTTTCATTCACATTAGCTGGTAATTCTTACTTGCTTCAATTTTTCTTTATTTAGCTACCAAATCAGATGGGAATTTCTGGTCCAAAGCTGAAGTTAGAATCCTTCTTGTTCACCTTGAACATCTTAGCATTAGAGTAACTCCACCATTTCTTGGAGAAATTGAGTCTGCAGATAAGCTGTTTTAAGTTGCCATTTAAGGCAATTGGATTTTTAATTATTAAGTTTCTCCTAAATTGTGTCTACATGTATGTGGGTACAGAATGTCAATGTGTCTGTAGAATTTTATTATAATTACACAGAATCAGAATTGTCACTGTTTTGCTGTGGTGTTTGTTGCTGATCCTGTACTAGAGCAGTGGACCCAAAGCCCTTTTGTGTTTATAAACATCTAAGGCAACTGCACTGGTTGTTGGCATCCTTGCAGTAGACCTGTGGTTCCTACAGGATGGGTGCTGCAGGGTTTCCAAACCTCTCCACTTGCTATGCTCTTTAAAGGGGTCCATATTGTACTTGGTCAGCTGATGGCTGGAAGTCTCCCTTGTGCTGTTATGGTAGCACAAGGCTAACTGGAAATTCAGGCTGGCTTTAAGCAGTAGTAGCAATCTACTATCCTTTTTCCCTTCCATTAAGTAATTTTGCAACCTCAAGAGAACAACTGACCACTTGGGTTGTTAGATCTGTTGTTGAAATAAATAAATCAGCCTTCCTGTATAACTGTGTGCTGCAGATTGTGAGTGTATATACACAAACACACACATCCTTTGAGTTATGTGGATTGGGTTTTTTTCCCAGAATCTAAGTGTGAAGAGGGGCAAAAAAAGTGAAGAGCAATTTTGATTTAGAACATATGCTCAGCAATGGAGAAAGAATACCTTACTTCTGTATTGTGAGATGTTAATTTCCCAAATCTCGAGACATGTTGAAATGATGTGAACTTTAAAATTAAATGTATAGTGATTTAGAGAAGTGAATGTCATAATAATAATGAGCATGAAGTGACACTGAATATGTTGCTAAAAATTGGTACTTATGGATTTCCTACAGCTGTTAAAGTCGGGAAGGAACGATGAGGAATCTATATCTCTATTTTACATGTTTACAAGAAGGTCAGCATTCCCATAATAATCACTGGAATTGTATTTATGACTAAATATGGTAGAGTATGTTTTAAATTTATTGGGCTAGTTCATTTAAAGTGATGATTAACTGTTGAATACTGTAATTTTTCTTAGCAGTTCCTTTGTAAGTGTGAGAACAGAATAAATTACAAATTAACAAAGAGGAGAGCTCCCTGCATGAAATACATGTTTTCTTAACTTCAGGAAAGTGTCTGCTAATTTGGTTTTTGAATGGGTTTCAGGGAAATGATATGGACTGGTACTGTCAAGGAAACTTTTAAGTAAATGCTGTCATTTTTAGTGTGATCAGCTGTACCTTGTATTTTCAGTTTAACTTAGCATATATATGTGCTTCAGATACACAAACCTTTTATCTGCTAATTATAGAATCTGTAAGATTGGAAAAGATCTCTAAGATCATCATGTCCAATCATTAACCAAGCACTGCCATGTTCATCACAAAACAATGTCCCCAAGTGCTAACATTATATTCATTCTGGGCATAATGTATAATAGACCATATTTTGCCCTTTTAAAAGTTGCTTAATGGTCTCATATATCTCCTTTTCATTTGCATCCCAGCAAATTCCCCCAGCACATCCTGTTAATGCAGCTTCTGTGTATAAGTTTAGCCTCTGTATGATTTGGGTATTTAGAAAGGCCTTCCTCCTTCTTCTCCTGTAAGCATTGTTTGCACGCAGTAGATCGCTTTCCAAACATACAGCTGTTTGTTTAAAACAGTGTAATAATATGTTATAATGCTTGCTTAATGCATAGACTAAGTAGCCTACAAAATATTCATGTTGCTGTCTGTGCCAAGGAAGCAGAGCACGCCACTGGAATGTTTTCAGTTCTACATATCTGCTTGTAAATGTGAAAGTGGCCATATTTATCAAACTGAAAAAACACCAGCAGCGCTGTGTGATGGTGTTACTTTTAAGCAGATGTGTGTTTTGTAACACAACTATAAGAAACAGATAAGTTAAAATGAAAGAATTTGAGGGATTCTATGCAGAGGGAAAGAGCTTGAGCAGAGTGCTGTTTACAGCTATAAATATCTAGAATGGGCTTATGCCAGACTAAAAGCAGTAACTCTTTTATGTCATCAGATGAACAAACTAGTAAGTAATATAGGCATTTGCCAGAATCTTGTATGCTCTGACTGGGCTCTTTTAGGTAGGCCACGTGTGTAATACCAAGTTTACTTACTTGAAGAAACGTTTAACATTACATGGTATTTTTGATTTAGCACAATGATTAAAAAGATATCAAAATCATAATGGCAATGTAATTTTTACTTTGTTAATACAAAATACATTAACAACAATAACAATTCAATCACTACACCAGTAAGTGGTACATGTTCTTAATCTCTGTAATATGCTCACCATCATGATGCTGGCCATCACCAGCTGCTGGGAAGGAATACATGGGTTGGAACCAGCCCACAGCTATCTTTGATTTTATTTATTTATGATGCTAATTGTTCAGTTCTTATATGCTTTGCTGGTCTGAGCCGTGTATGTACGCCTACCCTGTGCTAGTTTGGGAGACATTCTCACTTTTTTGATGAGCTTGGGGAAAGATTTGATCCACTCAGTGATGGTGTAGTCAGTGATTCACTCAAATGACATAGCTGTTCATGTAACAAAAAGGCCACCCTTGGGTGCCATTTGTGTTGAGGTACGGTCAGCCCTGCTTGCAGCAGCTGCGGTCAGTCCCACGCTGCATTATATCCTGAGCTTCAGAGCACACAGCCCTTGCCCAGCTCCTCTCAGCCTTCCTCTGCCATTTACTGGTCAGTCACTGCATTGTACATCAAGATTGATCTCTAAATAGAACAGATAATTCACTGATCTTTTTGATCAGCTGTGATTCGTTGATTTTCAGCATTTTGATTTGTGAACCCCAGGAGTTCTTCAGCAGAGTGTCATCCTTTTCAGATGCCCCCCTTAGACAGACAGTTATATATACTACCGAAACAAATGGGCTACTCCCAAGTTACTTTCACCCATTCCCAAAGCCTTATTCATGGACCTCCAGACCTTTATTTCTAGCTACTGTGGTAGTCATGGGACTGTAATAAGCAGCTCTGGGAATCAGAGCTGCAAGGCAACAAAGAAATACCAAGGTATTCTCCAGTGCTCTTCCCATCTTGGAAAGCAAGATATGGTGTGTGAGCAGCATGTCAAACCCTCGTTGTCATATTATGGTTTTTATATACAGTGAATCTAAGAAAGATAACTGTTGTGAGTGTAACTGTACCTTTCCATTATGACTGTGAATTTGTGGAAGAGCCAATAACTTCTGATTTACATAATTGACTTCCAGTGTAGAGGAAAGTAATTTTTCAAAATTCACAGTTTTAATCTGATTAGAATTTTTTTTCTCATGAAATCATAATGGCCCTAAAAATTAATCCCCTGCCCAGAATTAAGATCACCATGGCTATTATGGTAATTTAAAATTATGCAAGTTTTGGTTGCTGAGTCAGTTATGTATGCTCTGCATATATAAGCAGTCATCATAGCTGAAGCATAGACAGTACAGCAGCCTCATTCAAAAATATGAATTGAAAAATTAATTGACTTGGATCAGAAAGCTTCTATGTGACTGAGATTGGGTGAAAGAGAAAACAGTGTAATGATAAATGCCCATGTATTAAGCTGGGGTTGCTTTACAGTGTTAGGATGAGGGGAACTGTAATGGGTCCTATTTTATTTAAAGTTTTTATTGATTATCTAGAAGACCTAGATCACAGGTTAATTAAATTTTTAAGCTATTTCAAATGAGGAAATAGAAATACTGTTTTGAACAGAAAAATCTCAAAAACTTGGAAATAAATATTTTTGGAAGATAGGAAAATTTTGATATAGACAAGTTGGCTGACATTTAATCCTTGTGCCATTGTGACAGTAGTCACAGGAAGTGGTATGTAGAGATGTTAGTAAAAGAAAGCTTTTTAGGGTTGGGAGGAAACAACAGTAACCTTCTCCATCCACCCAGTTACAAATACCAACTACTGTAGAGGTTTTTGGGTGTTGTAAACACTGTAATGCCTGTGCAAAAGTCATTGCTGCTCCATACCAACCCTTTCCTGGCATTGTCACAAGCATCCTGTCGTTATGGAGCCAGGAGATTTTAGTGCTGTGGTGCCAGTATACAGTGTTAGAGGTTGGGAAGTTATTGGGGAATCAGTATGGGATTTAGGATTAATGCAGAATAAAGGTTTACTGCAACTGTACACGCCAAATACTGACCTTAAGTTTGTCTAGGTCAGGAGATGGGCAAGTACCCTTCCAAAGTGACTGTAGGGGTGCAACAGAGCTGACTGAATTGCCTGTGAACCAGCAGGGGTGGTCCCAAATCCCTTCTTTTCCTCTGCCAGTGTTGCACTTGGCCACCACTCTCCACCCCCACACCTGCCTGTTGTGCTGATTTTGGCACATGAGGCTGTGTTGCTTCAGCAGTTCAGCCTGATAACCTGGCATTGAGCCACTCGGTTTGTTGGGCTGGTGCAGTGCTGGGTTAGTAAATGCAACCAACACAGCAGCAGGTCCAAGGGATAGCCCAAGAGAAGGAGCAAGAGTCGGCAGCCAGGCCACAGATGTGGGGAGGGAAGGGATGCTCCTGGTTTTGCTGTGGAGTAGCTGAGCCGTAGCTCAGCTGCACTCCTCATCACTCTGCAGAGCTCTCTGCTCAGGCTGGCTGGGTTGGAGGAATGAGATGGTTACCATGTGTAGCTTCACCTACAATTTAATTTTCCTGTCTGCCAGCTGGGGATAACCTCCTCAAGGAATGAAGTGATTATAAATTGACTGTTGAGTTATTTGAAGAAAGGGAATGTGCAAGTGCCGAGATAAAATTTTAGTGCAAGAGTTAGCCTCTGTATGTGCATGAGCTTATGTCAGTGAATTACTGAGATGAAAGTGGAAGTTTGCACTGCAGGCTGCAGTGGGAATGTAGAAAGGCACTTGAGATGGGTTTGTTTGAATTGTTACAGTGGTTTGTTTAAAAACAAACAACTCAAGTAAAAATACCTTCTTCCAAAGTGATGTCTACCTTTCGAAGTTAAACCTAAGATTAAAGCTGCTTGAAAGTGAGGAAAAAAAAAAGTGCTTGTCTCCTCTCTGCCCCATTGAACATACACTGAATCCCTTAAACATAGAATACATCTGCTTTAAATTGCTTTCATCAGATGCATACCTTTATTAATAGAGTTAAGATAAAGTTGTTCTGAGAAAATGTAACGTGCTTTACAGCTAAGCAAATCCAAGTTTTGCCTTTCTGCCCTCCCCCAGACTAGGCTGGTGGTGCAGTAGGTGTAAAGTTGGCTTAAAACCCCTGTGAGCTGCTCAGCGGCTGAACTCAGTGTGGTGTTATCCTCAGAGCTGATGTCACAAAATCAGCTGGAGTCTTGAGTCAGTGGAGAACTCTAATGCTGAGCAACTGGAAAATGTCAGTGCATTAACTTCTCATTCCATATTGATCCCCAAACAGAGTTTCAAAGAACTATTACAAAAAAAAAGAGGATTTTAAGTAGGGATTACTTTTTCATGTCTTGTAAAGAATACATTATGTGTGTGGCAAGCTAAAGCTTTGAAACTCAACTTCCATCTGTGCTCCATGACAGTATTTTATTTAATTTCATGTCTAAGAGACAAGGTTTGAAAATGAAATTAGTTTGTGTCATGCACAGTTCCTGTAGAGATCAAAGGCAGACCTGTTAATGCAACTATTGCTATTCATGAGTTTCATAGCCGTGTGAGTTTCAAGTTAATTATAAATGCTTGTTTAATCACTTAACAATAGGGTATCGGAGTCTCATCTGGGCATAATGCATACTGCTCCCACTTTTTTTAATTAAAACAAATTCCTACCTTTTTTCCCAAGAAATTAATTTTGGTGGTAATGCTCTAGGCTCCAGCAGGTCAGGATATGCAAATCTTCTTTTACATGTTGGACGGTTGCATGATGGATGTCTTTATTTTATTATCCTATAACTGCCCCTCCCTCCCCTTTGAATACAAGGCTTGTATAGTAGCCTGGTTTTCACTGTATACAGCATAAATTGCTCTAGTTCATATAGTAGAATTATTTTTGTGGCATTTTACTAAAAATTGTGCGCATTATCCCTAGGAGATAATGCATTGTGAGATAAATTAATGTATTTATCGTTTTAGTTTATTAACACTATGTTAATGGATTTTAAACCTGGAGAGGTAAGTAGGGCACCTGTCTGACCTTCATATCACAGGCCACTGTGCTTTATTTGAATATTGAGGATTAAGTCTAATTATTTTAGTTAAGGTAAACAATTTCAATCCCCTGGAAATTAAATTCTTGTGCAGTAGAGGAACCAGCCACAGTGCCAGCAATGCCTGAGGCACTTGGAGCAGCAAGGAATGTTAGATGAGAAATACAGATGAATCAACTTGAGCTGCAGAGAAGGGTGAAAAAGCCTTTAGTGCTACCTGAGAGTAGCCTCCTCCACAATCCTGGATCCCGCTCTTCCACAGAGATGAGGTGAGCAGAATGCTCTGGTCAGGCAACACGCAGGGCCTTCTCTGTGTCAGCCAAGAGAGTTGAATATGTAGCTCTCATTGCACCAGATCTCTACAGTTTCTAAAGAAAAGCAAGAGGGAGGAATAAAAGAAAAACTCATAAATCAATCGATTTTGCATTTGGGGAAGAAAGTTCCTTCTTGGCCAGAGGTGTGGGAGTTAATTATAGTCATCACACTGCAAGTATTCTGTGTGCAGAGGACCCTACTGATAGTCATCCCCTTGACCTCTAAAGTACAAAGTGTTTAGCAAATTCAGATTACAGTGCTAAAAGGAAGCGCCACAAACAAACTTTTGGGCTGGCTTCATAAATCTTCTAGAATCAAACATTAATTCTCTTAACTCTTCACATTAATTGTAAGCCTTAATTAAACATCTAGAACTAAAAGCTATTTTTAAAACCAATTTTTTTTCTCACAACCTGAGTAAGTCTACTATCTAGTAAGATGTTCTCTTGTGGCTAAGAAATGACACCTGAATTTGCATAGGTTCAGTGTGCAGCTGTTGGCTGTCTCTGTCAGCAAGACTGAAGGTCCTCAGCTGACTTGATCTTCTGCAGTTTTATTGTACACAGTTTTATTATACACAGTGATCCAGCCTCGTCTTGCAAGAAGAGGTCATGTTCTTCCGGTGGCCAGTCCCAAGGCTGCTTCCCTGTCCCCTGGGTTTTTATGTGTCTCTTCTCTGAATCCCTCTGCTTTCTAAATCCCTTCTAAATCTGGGTCTGAGAACCAAGCTGAGTTGTGTAGTCCTCACTGGATTTCTGACCAGTGTAGTAAGGAACTTTTTTCTTGATGCCAGGGACTGCAGCAGCCTTGGTACCATTTGGAAAATTGCTGAACAGGCACTGAGCAGACCTCCTATGTCCCACCCTCTCTCTGCATGGTTGGGTTCCCTGGAAATCAGTGGTGGACACTCACCCAGCTGAAACCTGAGTCACCTGTGGTGGAGGGGCAGGTTGTCTGATTTTCCTGCAATAAGGGCCAGAGCCAGTTCTGAATAGAGGATGTCATCATCTTCACTGTGAATCTTGTTCAAGCACATGTAGTTTGGTATTTGTGGTGCTACTTGAGAACTTACTTTCAGCTGACAACGTCAATGAAGATCATAATCTATGTGCTTCTGGAGGGGTGTTACATACACCGTTCCTTTTCTTCATGCAAACTTATTCTGCTGCTATTTTGAAGTATGATAGTCAGCAGAGCTTTCTTGGTGCAGCACATTAGAAAGATACAATATGTAAATGCTAGAGTTGGCATCTGTGGCTAAAGCATGGGGAACACTTCTTTTTCTAGGAAGATGTTTTCCTTTAGATAAATGAAAATCCTATTGTTTGGCTGAGGATTGACCTCACACATGGGCAAAAGGTTAAGAGACAGAAAGGCTTATCCATTTGGCATGTAGGATACAAAGCCAGGCATGCTGCCAGTAAGCTCACTCAGAGCAGAGGACAATTTTACATAAAGTTCATAATCATATGTTTTAAATGAGCAGGAAGTTTTCTTTTTCTAATCAAAACCTAGATAATTTAAATATCTCTTTCTTTGGTAATATCCTGACATTGTCCATGGATAAGGGACCCCCAAAGGAAAAGCTAAGTGATAGCAGCTGCCTGTGTCAGCCTGTTCCCAAAAGAGATCATCTGTCCAGCAGACGTCAGTGGGAGTCTGCCTGACAGAGGGGTGTGTGCACAGAAACCAAATTGCAGGATTGGGATCTAAATAGGATTGTGATCTTTGATTTCCAATCTGTGTCATGACTTTTCTCTGTTTATTCCAGTGTGTGGGTTCTGACAGTTTGCCTTTGCTCAGGTTGCTCAGGATTTTATTTTCTGTGTTACGTTACTAACTTAAAAGCCCAACAAACAAACAAAACCCCACTTTTCACTTTTCAAGAGTTTGGTTATAGAAGACAGCAGTAATGATAGCAGTTCCGAAGGAAACCATTCCCACACTGAGAGTTCACAGCAATGTAAAGAGCAGTTGTGAGTATAAGAAGGGGTTACAACTGCAGAAATAGTTTTCTTAAGGTTAATTGTATTTCAGGCAAGGCTGTAGGGTTCATAGAGCAGATGGCACAGGAAGGATTGCTCAGAGAAAGTTTAAACTTAGTAAAATCTCAAAAATCAGATTAAGAAAACAGATGGCATTCTGGATTGGAATGCTACCATTTAGGGATTTTTTTGTCTTTTTTCCACTTTCCCAAATTATAACCTTGAAAATGCTGGAGTTTTTTATATAGCTTACAATAAATTTAGTTCTAGAAAACTGTGAGGGAGTTGCACTTAAGCAGCTGTTTTCACAGTAACTAGTAGTTTTGGTGTGCACTCGTTTGAAAAATAAGTAGGAGGTTTATTGTTTAAAAGAAGACAAAGGACTATAAGAGAACAGATTTACACTAGACTTGCTTGAGCATACATATACATCAACCTTGATCTCTTTGTGGAATTTCCCCCTGTATTTGCTGGTTTTATTTGCTCTTTTCCCACTAACCTTCTCTTCCCACTTTGCTTCGGGATTCTTGAAGCAGAGTTGAAGGGTTGCACTATTTAACATCTGCAAGTGGCCCATTCCTACCTGCACTTCTAGACAGGGAGAGACAGGCTTTTTGCTCATCCAGAAAGGATGTCTTTGCCTGTGGTTTATCTTCTGGAAATGACGGTTATCCTAAGTGGTTCTTGCTTTGGACTAGAATCTTTCCTGTAAGGATATAATGGCAGGACACACATCAGTGGTGCAGACAAGTGACTCTGGCTCTGTACCTGTGCCCACCAGGGCTACCAGCCAGCAGGGAAGTACATGCCAAACAGATGAGGTCTGGAAGAGGCCCATTAACAGCACACCGGTCAGGAGCCAGGTACATCAGACAGGGCTATGGCTCAGGCATAGCCTGTCCTGACTATGCCTGTCTTATGTGGGGAAATGAGAGAGACCACAGCTACCCTGGGTGAGTTCATCAGCCCAGGGTCTGTCACCTCAGCCATCTCTGCTTTGCTCTTAAATGAGGAAACATCAGCACTCTTCACCTTTATGTCCCATTCCTTCCTCCAGGACCTCACTAACAGCACAGAACAAAGCTCCTCCAGAACTTAGCAAATACTCCTACTGTACATACAATAGTGTGAGAATGAAGCAGGCTTCCCTTTAGCGGTTCATGTACTCAAGAGTTCATCTTTTGCACTGCTTTTCATTCCCTGCCTTCATCTGCAGCTGTCCTTCTCTGAGTACGTGTCTTTAACTCTGTGTGAGCTCCTTGCTGTGGCAGGCTGCCAAACTCAAGAATAAGGTACCTGCTTTATAACCACTGTTTGCTGAGAGTACCAACTGAAAAGTTTGCCAGATATTTTAAATACTCTATTCCTTAGTTAAAAGTAAGTCTTCTAAACAGCTTCTAATTGATTTCATCTAGTATACCTAGTCTTTCGATCTAAGACCTCCCTATTAATTAGAAATCAGACTGATCTTGGGTCACTTGTTGTCCTTACTCTGCTGTCTTATTTCTCTTCTCCAGTTCTCCTGATCCTCAAAAAGTGCCTGAATATATCCTAGCATTTCTGAAGCTTGCTGTCTCTTTTTAGAGGCTGTTCTTATCACATCACTGTTTGAGAGGATGTTTTTTTTTACAATTTCTTTCCAGTTTTAAGCTTTTAATCATTCAGTTGCTGTGGAAATTACAGTGATAATGTAGCTTTAGTGTTTGTGACTTCACTGCTGCATTAGATAAGGAAAAGGAGCTGTCGTGTGGGAGAAAGCTCTGAATTAAGCAAGTTGTATACATTTCACATGTTTGTCAGGGAAGATAACACATGAAAAGGAATTAGGATTGTTCAGGCTGCTAGGGTTTTCTCTATCTGCTCAGGAAAAAACATGTTAAATATCAAAAAAAAGGAGAAAACAAGCCCAGTGTCTGATCTAGAGACTATGTGGTTTGGAACAGTAGTTCCAGTCTGCTGGAACTAGATTCAGGACATCAGTCTTTCATCTTGGGTGATTGCCTTTGTCATTTCTGTTTAGAAGAAGGATTTTGGAAGCCCCTATCCCTACCAGAAAGAGAGAGGGGTACAGAAAAAGAGAAGTATGCAGACAGAATCCCTTACACAGCTATGGAGTGAAAGATAAAGAAATTTCCTTTTGGAGATACCCATGGCTAGGTCTCTGATTTAGGAAGAGAAAGATTGATTTGTGTATACCGGAAAATTTTATTGTTTTTTTCTCATTATCAATTTTAGTAGTAGTCTCTATTCTAGAATTTTGGATGTACATAAGGAATTAAATTGATTTGATACTTCTGTTTTTTTCTTACCCTCTTCCTCAATTAGTATTTAATATTTCAGAGCTCCTTGGTTCCTTCTTATCTGTGGTTGTTTTTAGAAAAGGCTAAACTTCCATGTTACTGAAATTGCTAACAGCAATGTTCTGCTTGTCCTGTTCTCTTACTTTTTCTTTAATGCATCACCCATTATTCTTAACCTTATCTATTCTTGCATTCTTTGCTAGGAAATTCAAACTAGGAAATGCTAAGAGCACTGGCTTTGAATCTAAGTTTATCCCTCCACTTTGAAAATTAAAAATTACACTGTTTGTTGTCCTCGTGTTTGTAAATACATGAATAGGTATATTTTCCTTCATTGATTAATGTGGCTGCCTTTCACATACACAAGATTTCACAAGCTGCTTGGTGGTCAAGGCAATGTTTCTAAGGAGGCACTATATACTGGGCACCAGAGTATGTGGACACTGATTTTCAATGTACATTGCTTCCTTTGACTACTAAAAGCAAAACTGGGAAGAAGTCCAGAATCTTTAATAGCTAGAATATATTTCATGCTGATCCCAGCTAAATTGGCATCCTCCATTGCCAAGTTATAAAGCAACAGCTGCGATGATGATGAATTTCTCTAATAGGGTTTTTGTTCAGGGCTGCTTGATATTGGTATTTTCAGTACTGTAGGACTCAGAGAGAAGGTCTCTGCTTATGAAAGGGCCCAAGATATTGATCCTTCTGACTGAAATGCCCTTAGGACAGATGTGCTGATAGTTTCGTATTAGGTCCCGACATCCTTTTAAAATTTTAGGTTGTTACAGTGTATTTCTCCACAAACACTTGTGTCATTTCACTATTGAAAGTCACCACAAAGATTTTGTTAAGTTTTGGGTTTTCTTTTTGGTCATGTCTTGCTGGCTCAGGGCTTACACCAAAGTAAGTTCTTGTAAGGCATTAGTAATAGAACAGAATTGTACCACCAGTACTGTTCTGTAGAAACCAGTGTAATGGTTTTGAATATATATGAACAGGAGGTCATGTTCTCTTTTCTGGGCATCACATGCAAAAATGTGTTGCACAAGGAGTGGGAGCATTCTGCTTGTGAGAGGCTGAAGTCTCCTGACAGAAAAAGGGAGTTTGCCAAATACCATCTACTACCATAGGGAATGGAGTAAGCTGAGGTAGGGAGCTTCATGTAAGGACAACAGAATTTCCAAACATTAGGATGGGAATGAGAGAAAGGGGAGAGTTAGAGGGAAAAGAGGGAGGGAGGTGTTCATTTAAGAGAAAGGCAACTGGAAGTGAAGCGAACCCAAGGAGTGTCTTGGTGGAAGCAGTAGATCATTGCTGGGTCTTTTCAACACAGCATTGCATTTAAGTCATGGTTATTGCAGAAAAGCAACAGCTGCTGCTTTAGAACATGAGGCAACTGAACTATTGTAGGCACAGGAAAATAATCACAGATACAGAAAAATGCCTTCCAGAGGGACTGTCTTGCACAAGCCACTCCATTTTATGTAACAAAAGCCTGGTGACACAATGCATGATTTAGTCATAGGAGTGCCCAGAGTGCACAAATATTGTACATCTGGAAACATTTAAACTAGTAATTATTTTCTGGAAAAATGGCAAATTACTCTAGAAAAATATAGTCCATTGTGTTGGCTTCTGACTGCTTATCTGCAAGATGTCTGATTCTCCTGACTGCCTTAACCATCATTTCTTTGCTTCTCGCCAGTAGTGTGTGGGGACAGGTGATACAGTAGTGTCAGGGCTGCTGCTGTGACTGCTAGAACTCTGCATCCCACATGGTTGTCCTGTGCTTTGAGGACATGGACATGATCTTGTGGGAATTCACCACCTTGGTTAGACATCACCAGGAAAGTCCTGTACCAGCTGGGGCAGTCTTTCCCGCCAGAGCTGAAAATAGGCCACTGTAGTACAGCCTACACTATTGCCCACTTTCCTCCTGGGCTTCCTTCACGCCAGATTTCCTCCATTCCATTGCTACACAGAGAGAATTGCTTTGGGAAGGAGTGAGGAGCACACCCCACTTGCAGCCTTTCCTTCTCCCCTCTGCTGCTGGAGAAGGCTGGCTGGAGCAGAGGCACAGCGAGGCAGGGACCTTACAGAGAGTTTCCCTGCCCTGCTGTCTTCTGACTAACACGGGATGTTTGATAGCACACATTTAGAATTGCCATAGTACAACAGAACTGTTTGATTGACACATTGCCCCTCAAAGGGAATATTGCCCACCCTGGAGGTCTGCTGCCCAGCTGCACGTGGGTCACAGGTGGAAGATAGATGCCTCCACAGATGGAGTTAGCTGTTGGGCGGTAATTCAGGACCTGGTCTGGCTTGTGGCAGAATCTGCAGTGTCTCTAAAGGGTGACTGCCTGAGATGGAGAACTGCAGGCCAGTACAAAAAGTTGTACATGGCACCAAAATGTCAGAGCTGGTGTCTTTTCAGTCGTTGGTGTGTCAGCATGTTCTAACTGCTGCCTCCCACAGAAGCTTTTCAGACAATAATCGCTGTGGTTGTTTGTCATTGCAGAAGTAACGCTGAAGGTCCATGTAAGCGATGCCAGCACCCATCAGCCAGTAACTGAAGCCTTCATTGAGATTTTTACCAACCAGATCTCCATTGCATCTGGAACCTCAGGAGCAGATGGCACTGCCTTCCTCAAGTTTCAGTATAAGTTGGGCAATCAGCTGATAGTGACTGCTAGTAAACATGCATATGTGCCAAATTCTGCACCATGGAAACCTGTAAGATTGCCTGGTAAGAGATCTTTATTTTTGTTCTGAGGTAAGATTTTGCATCTAAAGGAAGCTACACAGTTTTGTATGATGTGTTTCAATGCTTGAGATCCTGGGTGGGAGGAGAAACATCTGCACATTTCAAAAAAAGTAACGTTTCTTTCTCAGTTAAACTGCAGCATTAAGGCTGAGCAGAAATTCACTCTCCTTCTGGAGGTCCTCGATACAGTGCTACATCGGTTTTCAAACAACTGTTGCTGCTCCTACAGCTCCATAAAAAATAGAAATGTATTCCAGATGTTTTTCTTTATGGGAACTCGGTTTCCAAGAGGCTTGTTTCAGCAGCTGTGATGTACTTTTGCTTTTCTTCCAAGGCGTAGCAACAATTGTTGCACTATAGGCTGTAGTGTACAAAAAAAGTCCTGGTCTTTTAGTTCTTAGACATGTCGATAGAACAGTTTTAATCTGCAGTTACGTTATTCAGATGTAAGGATTTTTACTAACTTAATTAGCATGGTTTTGCTCCTTCCACAGGCTAACAAATATAACAGTAATATTTGCATGTTAGTTTTTATCAGGATGCCCTAGAACCTTACATTAGTTATATGAGAGGAAAAATTGAGTCATGAAGGCTATTTCTGTACTGCTAAAAAGAACAGATTGAGGGTGGTTTTCAAACCTTGAGATGTAACATCCATATGAAGATCACATCCTGAGTTTCATCTGCCTTTTTTGTAATCCTCAGCCACAGTAAAGGTCCATGTAACTTGGGAATGGTCCCAGGCTTGTATTATACGTAAATCACACCTAAATAACACATACTTCAGTTTTGATAATTAGCCTGGGCCAAAGCCATGTGAGTTTTTAAGTGCACTAATATTTAAATAGTATATATGTTCCCAGGGCAGTGTTGAATTCCATGCCTTGGCTCCATTTTATTTATTAATATCAACATAGCCAGAAGGACTGTGTGACTTGCTGCAAGATCAAGTAGCAAATGTATTTTCAGAAGGGGAAAGGAACATGAATCTCTTCAAAACCAGAATTATGCTTTAGGCATTTCAACATACTGTTTTCTTATCTGCTTTCACTTGCTTCAGATAAGATAAGAGTGACTTCTTCCACATTTTCTGTACTGTATTCCACCATGTTTTTCAGCTACTTAATGGAGCTACAGCAAAGACTTAAGTCAAGCTCTTTGGGGTGTAGTGAAAGAATAAGAAGCACTCAAAGGAGTTGCAGCCAAAAGAATTTCAAATAAGTAAAAGGCAACAATTCATTACAGCAGCAGCAAAGATGGGAATAGGTTGTGCAGAAAGGCTGTGATATCTCCACCTTTAAAGACATTCAGAACTCAACTGCTTGGTGGAAGTAGGTGGTGTCCAGAGGTCCCTTCCAGCCGTAATTGTTCTGTGACTCTGTTTAGAAATTTCCTTTGGGTTTTCTTCTCTTTAAATAAGATGAAGTGCAACTTTCTCAGCATACTTAATGTGCTTTTAAATGATTAAAGTATGCAATAACCTTGCCTTGTGTCTCTTACCTTTCTGATTCATACTCTAGTTTTTTTGAATGAGGTGTACTCTTCCATAGGCTGGAGTTTGTTTGGTTAGGTTTTTTACTTGTTTTTCTTAAGTACTGATTTTAAGAGAAGGGAATGAAACAGGGCATTTTTGTTTTAGTCAATCATTGAAATTTAAAGAGCAGTAATTTTATAGTTTCCACAAAATCTTTCTTTCCATGGCTGAAACGTGAGCTTAGCTCAGAAAGTAGATGCATTTCACCTCTGATCCTCCCCTACTGAAACGGGTAGATAGTTTGCCATTGATTTAATAGGAAGTGGAATCCTTTCCTTTGCTTTCTGTACCTTGAACTTATTCCTTTCTTTGATTAAAGAAACAACAAGTTACAATTTGATATGCCCTATGTAGATTTAATGGAGTTATTCTTTGAATTAGTCCTGAAAAGGTACATGACATAAAAGTTAAGGACCAAGATAGTTAGGCTTTTATTTTTTGTATTGACTAAGATGCCTATAATATTTAAAAAACTTTTCAATAACTGTTAGTATTTCAACGCTCTGTATTTGACTGTTAGTATTTCAACGCTCATGTATCATGCTTTTAACTACCATGGTATAGAACTTTGGAAAATGTGCAAGTTGTTTTGTTGTTATTTTTAAGCTAGTTTGAATGATGGGAATCAGGCAGCATATCTCAGTCTTCATTCTGCAGTGTACATTCTGGGCACACCCATACAGCTGGATCCTCATTTCCCAAAAATGCTTGTTAACAGTCCTAGGAGCTGTCCCCCGCAGAGCAGATCCCACACTCTGAGCAGCCTTTCACCCAGGGCAGTGTTTAAGCTGATGTGCCATTCTGTGTGTTGTGGTAAATGAACTATGGCCATTTGTCATGGGTTTGTTCGAAACCGGGCAGAAACACCATTTAATGTAGCGGTTTCACATTCACCTGCTCGCCTGCTCACACCAGGCGAGAGTGTAGTGTAGTGATTTTATGAGAATAAGGATTAAGAGAAATGCAAAACAGGCCTAAACTTC
>VZTR01033424.1:135273-179235 GCA_013400775.1 Chaetops frenatus | reverse complement strand
CATGCCGGAGTTACCTTCCCCGCGGGAGGAAGACGAAGAGAGATTCCAACTTCCCGCTCCTAAAAAAATGTAAACTTCGCAAAGACGCCTCTAATTTCAAGTGGCTACATGAAGTGCCCATCTTAAAATTAGCCAATCCGTGGGCTCCTCACCTCTGCTGGAAACTGTCCCGGCGGAAGTAGGAAAACAAAGAACCCCCCCCCAGGAAGGAGAAAAAAAAGTTGTTGTCCTTTAAACCACAACACCATTTTTACTTCAAATGGGAAAATGATAACCATGAACAGGGAGTAGGTTTGAAAGCTAAAGGGTGCTAATGTTTAAAGTGCTGTAGCAGAACTTTGTGGAGGATCAGGGTTCTTCCATCACAGGCAAAATGCATTAGTTACAGTGTTACGCTGAAAACCTGCGTAGCCACTGAACTCGTGATATTGTTGTAGTAGCTTCAAGGAGTAAACATCGATTTAGGATTTTCTGTTCTTATAATTTGGCAGAAATTAACTTCTCTTATATTAACCAAAATAATTACTAGCTCTTTACCGCTTAAGTAGGAGGATTATTTGTTTACATAGTGATAAATGGTAGGAGGAAAAGATTTAAGATCTCTTTTTCCATTAAAATATTTATCAGCAGAGCCATGACTCCACTTATTAACAGTTCATTAATTTAACATCACTTGAGTTGTTGAAGTGTTCATGATGGAAGATGTGTTCATCTGTCTGCTCTTAACTATGCTTAGATTTTTCTTTGTAAAAAATTTGGAAAAAAACATTTGTGACTGGTAATCCTTATTTAAAAGGACACTACTTTTGGAGCAGTGTATGCAGTGAAGAGAGGGAGTTGCTGAGACAGCACAGTTCAGACTTCGTTGGTAGAGGCAGTGTCATGGTTTAATTCCAGTCATCAACTAAGTACCACCCATCTGCTTCTCCCCCCCAGCCTCCATGGGGTGGGGAGGAGAATCATAAAAAGGTAAAAACTGTGGGTTGAGATAAGAACAGTTTAATAATTGAAATAAAGTAAAATTTTATAATAAGAAGAAGAGGGAGAAGAATGAGACCCAACAAGAAGAGAGCAGGGACTAAAACCCAGTTAAAGCAAGTGATAAACAATACAATTGCCAAGCCCATCCCTGAGCAGCAGTTGACCCCTCCCAGACAACTCCCCCCAGTTTATATACTGACCATGACATTCTGTGGTGTGGAATTTCCCTTTGGCTAGTCCGGGTCAGCTGTCCTGGCTGTGCTCCCTCCCAACTTCTTCTGCGGCTTCTCACTGACAAAGCATGGAAAACTGCAAAGTCCTTGACTTAGAGTAAGCTCTACTCAGCAGCACCCACACCATCAGTGTGTTATTGGCATTATTGTCATCCCGAACCCAAAATGCAGCACTGTACCAGCAACTGAGAACAAAATAGCTGCATCCTGGCTGAAACCAGGACAGTCAGTCAAAGCAAACCATGGTACTCACTGTGGTAAAATACAGTTTTAGGAGCAGAGGATGATGCTTATGGTATTTCTGGGAGAGGAGAGCTCATCTGGAATAGTTTACCTGTAAAATAAGGTAAAAACTGGAAAAGCAGAGTATAGTATTGCAGGACACTTGTCCTTGGCATAGCCATTCAGGGAAATGTGTGTCCAGTTCTGGAACCATGCTTCAAGAAGAATGTTTAAAACTATGGACTTGTATCAGGGGTTATTAAAGGCTGGAAAACATGGTTTGCAGGGAAAGACTTGGAAGTGCTTAATTTATTTTGTTCACTAGCTAGGTAATTTGATCATAGTCCATCAATACCCTCATAGAGAACAGGAAACGGGTAAGAGAGAATTCTTCTGTCTAGCAGGCTTGTATAAAAAGAAGATCAAGTGGCTTGAAATCTAACCTCTATAAATTTTGATGGGTAAAGAGGCACATAGTTTAAGTGCTCTCATAATTATTTATTAGAACATTGATGTTGTGTGTTCTTCACCTTTGAATACCTGTAAAATAAAATTGGAGTTTTTCTACAACATGGTTTCAAGTTTTGGTACAGCTATTGAATGTGCAGCAATAATTAATTCAGGGAAGGCTGTAGTTATACAGGAATAAGGCTGGATCATCACTGTCATCCTTCTGGCCTTAAAAGCTATGTCATTCTGTCTTTGTCATGCTGAGAAAAGATTGTGCAGAAAAGCCCAAGGGAAGTTTAGAGGTTATATATTCATTATAGTCTGGCATATATGGAAGAAGATGTTGGCATGGTTGATTGTATTCAGCTCCCCAGGGTGTCTAAATTATATTAGCTTTCTTCATACAAATTAAGTTATTGGACTAAAGACAAATTTTGTAATTTTGTGGCCTTAGTGCTACTTGCACTAGGCTTTCTTACTTATGTTGCCTAATGTGTAGATCTGTTTCACATGTTGGGCATTGGAAAGAAAATTCCCAGCTGTACTTGCAATAACATGTTATTTAATTTTTTTTTTTAATGTTTATATATATATATCGTTAAGACTATCTTTTAGATGGTGTTTGTTTTCAGTGTGTTTCTCGCAGTTTCTTCACCTTTCTCCAGTATTTCTCCCAAACACTAAAATTTCTGATCTTTAAAAGGAGAATACATTTCTTAAAGCAGAAACAGTGTAGTCTCCCTATTGGTAACTAATATCTATATGGTCTCTTGGATTGAGTAATGTGTATTATTTTAGAGGAAATCCATAAAATTCCAGAAAATCAGAAGAGTTTGTGTTGTTCTTCTGTTGACTGTTTCTGGGGATGCCTTCCTCAGCTTGCATTTACTTCAGACTAGGATGAGTACTCTCCAGGTATGGGATGCTGCCCAGTTACCAAAAATAGCTAGTCTGCATTAGTCTTCTCTTCTCCTTCTGTCTTTGAAAGCCACATGTGGACTGCAGGCAGTCATGCTCCTTACTGTTTTCATAGATGCAGGAGGAAGGTGGCCTCTGTGGTTAATTCCTTCCATATTTTGGGTGTTCTGGGCCTGAAGAACTTGGCATGAAATTATATCCTGTCTTTCACTGTGCAAAGATGTGTGTGCATACTGACAGAGCCCCCTGCAAGGAGTGTCGGTACCCAGTGGGAAGGGAGGTCCTTGCAGGCAGACTTCTTGCAGCACATACCATTTATCCGTCCCCTTTCACACCACTGGTGGGATGACAGTAGTTATTCTATAAATAGCACTTCCCTGGTGTAGGTGGTGACTCAGTAAGTACATGCTGCATTTTAAAGCAAATTATTCAGACTTATTCATCATACTTTGCTTTTCTGTATAACTTATGTAAGCATCTCAAAGTACTTAAGTTTCATTAAAATCTTCCTGAGGTAAGAAGTGTAGCTGTTGCACAGAAGAATAACTCAGCCAGACTGAGTTAGTGTTTCAGTTCTCTTTATGTATTTTATGTCTTTCTGGGGAGCTGGGAATTGCTTCATGTAAAGCATGAAACCCTGCTTTACACTGCACTGTTCAGTGCTTTGAGCTACCATGCATGACGTGCAGGAGTCAAAGCGTAGAACATTTTGTTTAGTTCAGTAATTACTCTGGCAATTTACTGTTTGGTACAGAACATGCAAGTGGTTTCTGTCATGTATACAATATGATTTTAATAGCTTGGGTGGCCTGCTTTTGCAAAAATGGGAAGAAAGTGAGCTCTGTTGTTTCTGAATTACGTTTATAAGAATTTAAATATATCCCACTTAAACCACTTCTCTCCCACAGTGTTCTCTTCACTGAGCCTCGGCCTTCTTCCTGAACGCTCAGCTACTCTGATGGTCTATGATGATGTAGTCCAGATAGTCTCAGGATTTCAAGGTATGCTGGCTTTTGGAAGTTGGAATTGAAATTTGAGGGACACTAAAGAAAAAGCCTGACAGCCCAGTGCTTTATGAACTCTGTCCTGTTAGTGAGACTGGTATTCTGTAGGGAGTTCTGAGCTCCCTGAGGAATGCTTCTCTGTGGGATTGTTTTACCAGATTAATAGCTGAATTCATCCCTAACTGCTGTGACTAGGGAATTCAAGTTACACGGTAATAAATGAGTTTGGACTTTAGTGTGCCATTTGAGAGCTGGAGATTAAATTTCTTACGCTATCTGTTGGATGTTTTTTTCATTTAGCCTCATTTAACCATCCTTGAAGTAGGCATTTTCTGGTGTTCTTAATGTCTAACAATTTTCTCTGATTTTATTTTGTTTCTTGCTTCCTAGTGTGAATGCCTTAGATGTTTAGGGCATAGAAAAACTGAAAATTTCTTGTATCTGCATTGTTGTATACCGTGCATAAACTTGCTTTTCCTGTGGACCTCTTGTCAGACTGCCTGACAAGACATTGAAACCCACTGTATTAGAAAAATAAAGTTTAAATAACCTTTTCATAAGGCCAAACAGAGATCTTAAAGCAACTGTAGTATCAGTTAGAGGAACGGTGTTTTCTGACCTGCACAGTGAAGTCAGTTCATCTGACTTAGGGGTCTGACATAAATTAGTCCAATTGATGAGCTGGCTGAGGTAGGTCTGTTAATAAAAGAACAGGGACTTTTAAAGATACCTTGAACCAGAAGAAGGGCATATCCTTCCTGTGGGTACTCTTACTATGCATAAATGGTGTCTTATTCACAATAAGTCTTACGCTTGCCATCATTTTAAATTATACTGGATAGTTAATAAACAAGAGAATAGTGCCCTCAATAGTAATCCAAGATAACCTTGTTCTATCTGAGAGAATACAATACAATTATGCCTTCCTGACATATATTTTTAGTTAGAAGCCATCCAGACACAATAGGCTTTTCATTAATGATACCACTAGATAGGACTGGTGCTGAAAATGCATTAAACAAATTAGGTAGCTGATGGAATGCTCAGAAGGAGCTGGAGAAACAGCTGCTGTACAGATATTCTGCAATTTGAGAGCTGGACATCATCTAATGGGCTAAATTAGATGGACGGCGAACTGTGTTAAAACATGAGGGATTATATTACACAAAACATGAAACATTGTTTACCAACAGTATTCCACTATCATGCCATATTAAATACTCTTATTCTTATGCAAATGTGCTAATATTATGCAATTAACTGAAAAATAACAGTATTTCCATGTTCACAGCTTCCTTCAAAAAAGCAGGGGATGCTAAAGGACTAGAGAGACATTTAACAGCTCAGGGAGGCTCATAACTATTTTCAACAATCTTCTTTCCTTCAGTGAATTGATCCAGTGTGTTAACAAGATATGTAAATTAGAATAATGTTACTGCTTCTACTGGGATAGCAGAAAAAAAGTATAGAGGAAGAAAGTGCTACCTGGAGTATGCTAAGGATTGGGATTTGAACTCGGAGTCTTGCCCAGTAAAACCTATTTTATGGGTCCAGTTCGCATTTCTTTTCTTGGGACTTCTGTTGTGATGAAGCCTAAATGAAAGACAGCCTAGACATTGTTCCAGTATTTGAATGGAGCCTCTCTAGTCTCAGTCCAAAATCCCTGTGACCTAGTTTTTCTCTGTTATTTCTCTAATTTACTTCCCAGTAACCTCACGCTTTTTCAAAAGAGCTGATCAGGAGTTACCTTAGTGCAAAAATGAAAGCAATCCAAAATTCATTATACCAGGAACAGGCTGGGAACACTGGTGTGTGAAGCACCAGTTAAAGGGAAAGAAAGGCCTGTCTTGGTACACTAAGTTACCAATTGCATTTGAATAATTAATCAAGCAAGCAATGCATTATGCAGCTGAGAAGTTTGTCTGAGTTGATGCAGACAGCTTCATTTTCATGATGGCATTACAATCCACTGCTGTGTTCTGTCAGTAATTGTGAGGAACGGGACTTGCCAGCCACTGGGTCATTTAAGTTATTTAATACCAGCACAGTGACGGGCTGAATTTCAGTGTTCAGTGAATGGAAGCTGTATGGGGACACTCTATCGGCCCTGACCTATGAGCAATCAGAGCATGAATTGGTGAGACTTCAGATGTTACTTCACACAGATTAAACCTCAAATGCGGGTGTGTGCCACATGTCACACATCCGGTGTGATGAGGTGCCTTACAGGGGCTCCTTGAGGTTACATCCTCAGGAGTGTACTGGCAAACTGGAGCTGACAGCATTTAAATCATGGCTGACATTTTGACAAGAGGCTGTTTAAAGAAGATAAGATCAGTGCTCAGCAGTCTTTGCCTCATGGCACACACCATGTAGAAATAGCTCACATGCCCATTTTACACTTGAATCTGCTTGGGTTTTATAAGTAAAAACTGGATTTTGTAAGTAAAAACTAGGTCTCTTCAATAATATATGCAATACTAATAAGCCACTCCCAGTGATAAGTGATGAAAAATCACTTGTTGAAAAATACTCTTAAGAGTCTTATCAGCGCAAGTTTCTACCACTTGCACTTCCCTCAATAAATCTATCCCCAGACATATGCTCCAAAATCCACAATGGTCTCTGGTAAAGGAGAACATTGGATTACCTTCCAGCAAGGTGGTGAGAAAAGGTGAAAGCATTGATAGCTGCTTCCCTCACAAGCCTTTCCCTGGAAGCTCCCTGTCTTCTGCTCCTTTGGAGTCTCTTGCCAGGTGTGGGAGACCCAACTGAGGAGCTGAGGGGAGAGTCAGGGTCAGTGGCAGGTTTTGAGTGAACATCAGTATGGAGGAATTTGTTTTACTAGGGTGTGGATTAACTACTCAGCACTGATTTATTGTCTGTGTATGCACTATCTACAGAGGAGGCTGTTTCTTCACCCTCAAAGCTTATATCTGAGTTCATTGTTGTGCAGGTTTCCTGCCGGGTTTGGGGCTCAGCCATAAGAGGGCTTTGTGCTGCTTGTGGGATTGAAGGAACTGAGGTTGGCTTTCTGAGTGCTCCTTATCTAGTTAAAATTTGGCAGCTTGTGGCTTTCTCGGTGCTAAAACCTATCCATTTTTTAAATAGAAAACCCATAAACTACTGTATTACAGACTCAACAACAGTTACTTGGTTTCTAATTTTTGCTTAGTTTTTGGAAATAAAACACCAGTTCTTGGCAACTTGAATAATGCATCTTAACCAGAGATTTAGACAGCAGAAAATCCTACAATTTTACATTGAACTGTTGGTGATAATCCCAATGCCAGTTTCTTTGTTGTGTTTTTTTTTCCTGTGTTGTTACTGTGGGTATTTATAACCATGGGCTGTAGGAGCCCATTCAGCAGTGCAGTCAGAGGTTTCCAAAGTGCCTGAGCACATCAGTCCCTGAGGTACAGCAAGCTGCTGCAGTATTGCAGAGCACACAGGAGATAAGTCATGCCTGAGTTTGTTGCAGTCAATTTATTTAATCTTTTATATAGTTTTCCATTTATGTCTAGAAATTGGATAAGGGAGATTTCTTCCTATTTCACACAGGTGTTGTTTAATAATTATACTAAACACTTAAGGATACTGCCAGTTTTGAAAGCCTGCTGTAAACACTTACATGTTTCAGAAATTAAAAAATAAAAGCTTTTCCTTGCAGAATTACCAAAGAAATGACAACTATTACTCCTGTACACAGACATTTTTCTTGGCCAATACAACATTTTGTTCTGTTGAGTTTTGTTTTCTCACAGCTAGAGCTCCTGCTGAAAAATTATGCAAGGAAAGATTCCAGTCTCTAGGTTAATGACACTGGCAGTTACAAAGCTTAGGAGCAAGTCAAGCTCGTTATTCTTTCTCACAGTGAAGCTACATGTAAACTAAAAGTGCTGCCAGAGACTAATGGGGGAAAAGATGCAAAATTGTTTTGAGTTGACATCTTTGAATCACATAGTCCAATGTGAATTAAGAAGAAAACTGCTTGCCTCTTGATTTTCTGCTGTGTGGGAAGTGTTCTGTGTGTATTCAAAATGAGCTCTGGAGAATACAATAGCTTTTGATTTAAAAATTTTAATTTGCATGTTGTGCACACGAACTTGCAGATGGAGTCTTGCTGTGTGTTGCTAAACAGTATTAATGGTGAGTATCCTTTGAAAAAGACTATTGACTTTATAAGCTGGGATTTAAATGAGACATGAAATGCCATAGTACATGAAACAGTCTTAAATCATGTTGCAGCAGAGACCCTTCAATTAACACCTAGTGAGCTTCAAAGAAACACTAGCACTGTATGAGACAGGGGAAAAGAGAGAAATCTTACATGCCAAGTAATCTGATTGTATTTAGATGTGTTCATTGCATGGGAAAATAGGGAAAATCATTTCACCCAAGGTTTGTCAAGTGAATCTTTTTGTCCTGTGATTCCAGTAGTGACTGGTTTCAGCTCTAAAGTTAATTTTCATGGCCAAAGCTTTGCAAAATCTAAATACAAAAGTTACATAAGTTGAGACTATAGGTACAACTGTCTCTTAGAAAATTATTTTGGAAAGTATAAACAACATTTATCTTGCTATTTCAGGGAAAACAAAATTTGAAGAAATGTGGTGAACTGGATGCTTTCCTAAGGTTTTGCATACTCTACCTCTAAACTTAGTTTTATTTCAGTTATACTAATTAAAAGAGGCATGTAATGGAAGTGGAGGAGAAACAATGTAGCCAGAAAAGCTTCTGACAGTAGGTACCTCCACAATTTTGCTCTGGAATACTTGTGAAGAAATAATGGCAACTGCAAAATAAATGTAAAAATACTGGTATTCTGTCTTTCATAATAGCTTTTTGATATCTCTGTCCTTCTCAAACTACTACAATTTATAATGAAAAAAATGTAAATTGCTTCCATGAATATGAACATCTAAATATTCTGCCCATCTTGGATATAAAGTCACTTTTAATATTTCTAGGTGCACGGACTCAGCCACAAGTTCACTTTCAGAGAAGATCTGTGAAATTGCCAGAGAACACTAGCTACAGTGATTTGACAGCATATCTGACTGCAGCCAGTTCACCCTGGGAAGTGGACAGTTTCCCTTATTTGCAGGGATTAGATGGAAATGGAACAGGTAACCCACTACTTTGGTTTTGCTCTGATTTCATATTGGTCCAGGGCTTGACTTTTGATCATATAATTTTTTCCATTCCCCATTCCAGCAAACATTCTTTCAAATTTCGGTGACATTATATGTTCAACTGCCCTACCAATATGCTGTTCCAGTGAGCAAGAGGGCAGGGTCTCCTATCCCTTAAATGGGGCCACTGAATAGCAAAGATGAAAACTCCTTGACCTTGGGAATCAGATGAGTTGGTTACGCTTTCAGTTCAGGGCTGAGTCTCCAAATGGGCTGTATGTGCACACGTGCACATAAAAGATGGAAATTAATGTGAAGGAACAAGAGAGAACTTAACTTGAGGATGCCATAAACTTCTTCATCTTCTTTTTCTAAAACTAAACAAAATGCCTATATATCAAGGATTTAATACTGTGTTGTTTCAATGGCTTTGTTGATAGTTTTAAATGTAGCCAAAATGTGCAAATTCATCTAGCACCAAAGAGAAAATAATGAATATTCATTGTAGAAACATAACCACTGTTAAATTCAAAGCTGTAATACATTTTTATGACTGCAACTGCCTGCTAGTCTTTTTCCACTTTTCATTCAGTCTTGAGTGAAATAATTGGTGTTTCATAGGTACGAGAAGAATAGCAGAATCAAGAGCAGAAGCCTTCAAATTCATAAAAGGCTGGTGTGAAAAGAAGAATAATTTGTTTTCTGTGCCTGTAGCAGTTTAGAAAGATATCAGTGGCCATGCAGTGTAGCAAGAGAGAATCAGGCTAGTGATTAGGAAAACCTTGCTATGGTGAGGATGGTTTAAACTGTAGAATTAGTTGTTTGAGGGTGTTGGACAGAGTTAGACAGTCACCTCTGAGGATGGCAGAGGCATAGCTGAGCCTGCTTTGAAGCAGTCTGAATATCCCCTTGAGGTCTTTCCCTGCTGTTTCTCGGGATGCATTTGCTTATGATGTGTTGATCTAAGTGACTTTGAATGCTAGGTCGTGTGTGTAAATGCTAGCTTGCTAGCTTCCCCCTTCTTCCCTTTGTACAAATCTGCACATCTCCTTTTCTATTACAACAAGAAATGTGTCTACAACTGTACTCCAATCCTTCTGTCTGCTCTAGTGAGTACATCTCTTCCTATCTCATTCTATCTCCCTGTCATTTTCCTATTCTCATCTTGAACTTTCAGTTTTCTCTGACTTTTCCTACTCAGATATGATCAAAACCTCTTTATCTTTTTTAAAATGAAGGAATGCATTTGATCTCCCTCATTTGTCTACTTCCTCATCTCCTTTCTTTTTATCTGTAAACCAACTGAACAAACTGCTAGCAATGTGTGTGGGATTCGTCTTCCCCAAATCTTTCCTAAGTACTCAGCAACCCAGCTTCCCATTCTTGCATTTATTTAGTGATCACAGGTCTTGCCAATGCTTCAGATGATCCCATCTCGTGGGAACTGCGCAACCAGGGTATTGTCTTTCTCCTGTTTTACCTCCTATCTCCCTATAAAACAGATTAGTGCAGCCTTAGGTCTTTCAGTCTTCTGTAGTCTTCCATGACAGAAACTTTTCTGCTGGAGCACAGGGACCCTTGATTTGACTTTTAGCCTTCAGGTAAAACTGTGTTGTAAGAGACCAAAATGACTGGCAAAGAAATGGTGTTTAAGAGACTGAGAAGAGCCTTGTTTTCCAAATACTGTAGTATTCAGTATGGTGTAACACAGGCTACATCTGCAATGTATTTTATTATGCTGTATATAAGTGAAATGTCCTCTGTCTCTAGTACAAACCTCTCCTGATGTGGAAACATGAAACTTTAAAATCCTGAAGTTGGATTGACATCGTTTTCTGCATGTCCAAGTGACTTGATGAAGACTTGGCCTGGAGAGCATAAAAAATGAGGTCAACACCTGCTGGAGATTTTTTAATATTTCTCAAGAAATCTCAATCTCATTATTTTTAATGTGTTCTCAAGAGAAAAACAATATTAAAAAATTTTAGAATTCTAAAAAAACTTAGCACTGATCTGCACGGGAAGTTTTGGAAACCTACAGAATACTGTCTCTTCCCTCTCTCCCACCTCTCCTTCCCCCACAATTACTTCTCTGTTCTTTCACAGTTTATTTACACATCTGTAGCATTTTGGTGAGGTCCCTCCATTTATGTCCCTCAGTATTTGTCCAGAGTGGCTTTACAGTAGCTTTAGCTAAAACCTATTCTCTATGAGTTCAGCATTTTTCATAAAATCCCAACTGGGTGTTGAATTAGTAATGCAGAACAGTGAAAATTCATTGCATGAATCAGCATGTTGTAAACATAAAAATTTGAAGAATTTCACTGCAAGTAGTGACAAGCCTGTATAGTGTTAGCTTATTGTTTATATTACTCACCAGTTGGATAGCAGGAGGATGGTTTCACAAAATCTTGTCCTTTTAAACCAACTAAACAAAACTTTCCATCATCTGCCTCAGTGGACCAAGCTGGCTGATAACCATTACTCCTCTTGCTTTTCGTGGCTGCTTGTTTCTTTATAAAGTGTCACATCTGAACTGGCAGTGAATTTTATCTGATTATTTTTCAAGCTCTTTACAGGTCACCAGATGTCAAAAATGACAAGAAATAAATGAAAGCTGACATTTATCGAAGCTGATTCCCATTTAATCTGTGTGTCTGCTTATCAGTTTTATGGGGTTTGAGAGTTTCATAAGCACTGATTTTAATTTGCCTTCACAACAAAAAAGAGAGACATTTTATCTTTTTAATGAGCATTAACATACTGTACAAGGTGGCAAAGTGGAGAATTAGTTCTTCTTGCTAGAGGTCAGTGGATTTCAGAAATGTCTTTGTCTTCTAATATAAATTGTTCAGTCCAGTGCTGAGCAAAGTATTAGTGCATTTTAATTAAAAATTGTGTTTTACCATCAGAATGCTTTTTCTTGGACTGAAAAGTAATTTTTACAGATATAGTCTATATCAAGACAGTAATAAAAGAAAAACTCAAAACTCTGAATATCTAAAAAATGCAAAGTATAAAACATTTTTTAATCCTTTATATTAATCTAAAATCTGAAGTTATACCATTTTTCATTGGGAATTCGAATACACAAGAATGTCATCAGGACACAATCTTTGGCAAGAGGAATTTATTTCTCTGATACCAGCCTGAGAACCTTAGTGTCCTAAGTCCTGTGGTCAAGCATCAATCTGACAGAAGTTACAGATATATGGCAGAGGCATTGTATTGAATGATCAGGAATAAAGAAACAACTTTTCCCTCACCAATTCCTTCCTCTCACTGTTTTATATGCTGAGATGTTATGGGGACAATATTGTGCACCACTGGAGCCTGTAATACACATTTACAGATGCATGGGTAGGCTGGCAACCTTCCCCTATACCCTAGCTGAATTTTCAAAGCTTACTTGTCTGTTTTTAATCCAGTAGTTCTGTGTCTCTCCTACATGGCCACTTCCAGAGTGCCTGTTTTCTCAGTATTTTAATCCTTCTGTAAGGTCAGCATCTGCCCCTCTGTTCACCATCAGTGAAGGCAGTGTGTGTGTCCCTTGCACATCAGTTGTGTAACCCTGACACCCACCTGGAAATCTGGGCAAGGTGTGCATCAGACTAGATGCTTTCATAAATGAGCCACATACAACATTCCTTCTGGTTATTTTCCATTTATTCAGTTTGCCAATCTTGCAAAATCCAAGGAATTTGAAATTCAGCAGTTTCATCACCCTTTTTTTCCCTTCCCTTTACCACTGCCCCTCCTCCTTTCCTAGTGATGTCTTTGCTTGGTGAGCTGTTGCTCAGAGACATCAAATTTAATAAAGGCCATTCCTCAAGACTTAACCAGAGTTATGAGAAATCATAAAGCTTTCCCACCATTCCCTCAAGTGTACTCATCCTATTGAGCACTGTCGCCAGGATACCTCAGGATACCCGAGGACTGCTTGGTGTGCCACCACTGCTGGGTGTGAAGGTACCAGGGTTACAGTGGGGGCAGTGCCCCATCCCTGCTGGCCAGGCATCTCCCCAGTTCACCCCCCAGCAGGAGGAGCAGCTGCAGAGCCCTGGTGCCAGCCCGACAGAGGCAGCAGGGATGGTGCTCCTAGCAGCTGTGTGGGCCTGTGGGGCTCAAGCCCCTTGCAAAACTGGAAGCTCCAGATCTCTTCCAATTTGAACTACTCTTGCTGTTGCTTTGAGCTCGAGATCTTGGGGTTTTTTTCACCTGTGTACATATACCTGGAGTATTTATCCCTGTCATCAATCCATTTGGTTAAATCATTGAAGAGTTATAATGCTTTGTAAACCTATGTTGTCATGAAGTAACATTCATTGGCATCCAGTTTAAACATAAAAAATAATTACTGCCTTAGATAAGAAGATAACATTGTATATGTTATAATCCATTCAGCATGGTTCTTTTCAGTGAAAGGCCAAAGGAAATGCAACTTGGCATTCTTAAACATGGGACCAGTCATTTGTGAGGTGCCACTGTTTATTTTGGTGTATGTTAGTTAACAATATGAACATTTCAGGCTATAATAAAGATGATTTTTTTTTGTCATGATTATGGCTATGTTATACAGGTTTATCTAAGATTAATTAACATGAAAAAATATATGCAGGAGATTTTTACATTGTAGCTTTTTTGTCTTCACATTTTTCCAAAATTAGGTGAAGAATAGACCACATACATCTTCCTTCAATTTTGTGGCTTGGCTTTGGTTTTTTTGGCAGGGGGAGGGTTGTTTGTTGGCTGGCCGGTTGGTTGGTTTAAAGTTCTTTCCTAAGGCAGGGAGGAAATTGCTGCTACCGCCCCTTGAGAATTATGTTGATGCAGTACTGCAGTGCTGAAGCACACAGGTATCCCTCAAATTCTTTGCATTCTGTAGTCACAGTGTTCATTCACTCTCTCGTTAGGAAACAGCACCAGGTATGACCTCACCCCTGTCACTGCCGTCAGCGTCCACCTCCTCAGCAGCGACGGGACCCCTGTCCCCGTGAACGGCCCCATCTATGTAACAGTGCCTCTGCCAGCAAACAGCAACTTGAAACACAATGCACACGTTCCAGCATGGAGGTTTGACCAAAAATTTGGTAGGTAGCATCTCATTGTGGCTCCCTAGATGGCTTTTGTTTTCCTGCTTAAAGAAGAGACAATTGAGTTTTACTGATCAAGTAATATATAGTATATATGCAAATATAGCATATATTTATGCTTAACTAAGCATTGCGTGCCAATTTGAAACGAAAGTTTTTGTAAATGTGCTGTTTTTCAATTATTAAATATTTTATTTAAAAACTTGAGAGAACTGCAGCTCACCCACAGACTGAGAAGAAGAGAGCCATATTCATACAGCATTGAATTGGAAGTGTGTAGAAATGGAAACTTGCCTTATCTTTGCCAGCAGCCAGCTGTCTGACCTTGGGTCCCTCTCTTGGCTCAGGCTCTGTTTCCTGCCTGCCAGATAGGAAATACAGTACTAACTTCTTTTGTAAATCACTTTGAGATTTACTAATACTGCCAGGAAAATACATGGAAGTGATTTAAATGAAACTTTAAAAAGAAAAGTTCATGAAATATTTTGAAAGGACAGAATGACTAATTAATAAAATCTGTAAAATGCACTCAAGTTTTTGTATTACAGAATAGTGTTTGCCATCGTGAACAGGAGTTTTCCCAGAAATACATGTTTTAGGCTCTTTTTAAAATTTATTTTCTTTATTTTGTTGCTAGCTGGTACACTGTACTGGCCTTCTTTATGGCTTCAGATTTTAAAGGATGAACGAGTACATAAGTCTTGTCTTGGTGATCCCCTTTCAGTTATTGCACTGTGCCTTCTGAAGTATGTCCGAGATGGCTGTTAAGAAAAAGGAGAATGGAAGGTGAGAAAGGTAGATGCTGAGAGAAAAAGGAGCCTGAAATATGGGTCTGTATAGGTAACCAGTGGGGGTTTGTCCTGCAAGCAAAAGTTTTGAGCCAGCTGATGATCACACCTAGAAGTAGAGCAGTGAGCATGAAAGCAGTGTGTTGGAGGAATGGGGGAAGAGAGAGGTGAAGAGGGAAATAATGTTTTTGGTTTTTACATGGCTCTGTTTGCTGAAAAAAAGAGATGTATTTTCAAACAGCATGCCTATGAATCTTCTGTTAGAAGTTGCCTGTGTTACAGGGCAAAGCAGTACGATTTAGTGAAGAGTAAATTTGAATATGATATAAAGTAGAATAGTAGAAAAAGAGTGCAATGAATGGATTTGGCTTTTCCTTAACTATGGAAATTACACTTCTCTTGTGCTTACCTGGCAATAAGTTTCACTACATTCTTCCTGAAACTGAATAATTCTTCTATAAACTATTTTGTTTTCCTTTGTTAAAAAAAAAACAAAACAAAACAAAAGAGGGAAGACTGAGTCACATTTACTTTCCCTGTAAGAAGCAGCTCTTCCCCAGTCCTTCCTGTCAGTTGTGCTAGAGTTGCAGCCTGCCTCGTTGCAAGTAAATGCTTCTGATTTTGCTTACGGAGCTTTCTCATTTATAGCCAAATTTCCATGCCCCTGCAGTGAGGCCACAAAAGCTCTCTCTTAGTATGACATCCATTTATATATTAAGAGCTANGTGCTAGAGTTGCAGCCTGCCTCGTTGCAAGTAAATGCTTCTGATTTTGCTTACGGAGCTTTCTCATTTATAGCCAAATTTCCATGCCCCTGCAGTGAGGCCACAAAAGCTCTCTCTTAGTATGGAATCCATTTTTTAATTTTATATATTAAGAGCTAGTTACCCTGTTGTGTGCAGTGGATATATTAGTATAGATCAATGTGGGTTAGTTAACTATTGTTGCAAGCTTGAGGCTCCCAATCTTGAGCCAAGTCCAGCCTTGTTTGATTCATGACAAACTACTGGAGTACTTGTGTTATTGGGAGGAGAAGGCATGAAGACTGCTAAACAAAATGCATCTTTGTCAGGCCACTTAACTTCACAAAGCTGTGTGGAGAGGAAGGTATTGAAGATTATATGCTCAGGCTCCAGCTCACACTTCAGCTGAAGTAAGCATCTTTCTGTGCAACCAAAGATGTTGAACAAAGATGCTTTTAAACCCGGACTGCAGCATGCCAGATCTAGTAGAATTTTGGCCACATCCCAACCAATTTAAATTAGAGTAGCTTAATTTAATAAGTAGAGCAGCCACACTATCTTGTGCAAGCTACTTTTACACCCTAAGGGCTGTCAAACTAGCCATATGTGGCATGAACATGGTGGTATCCTGTCATTCCACATCCCTGTTGTGCTTAGACTGTAAAGGGGGATGGTTGGATAATGACTGGGATGGCTCCATACTGGAGAAATCCTCAGCTGGCAGATAAGTTGTTGCAACCCATTTGCACTGCCAGATCTGTGCCTTGTCAGGACAGGACCTCTAACTTTATTATTCTGATTTTGTCTTTCATTTCAGGGCTGCTTTTTTCAGTGCTCATAATGTTTTGGTCTCTCCTTAATAGATTTCCAGTGGCTTAAATTTTCATGCTTCTATCTGAACAGTGAGTAAATGCCACAGATAGAAAACTGTGACTATCTTACCAGGCACTAACACAGCACTTCTCTTGAGGATTAGCAGTAGAGTAGACACTTGTTCGTGCAAGGGATTGTTTTTGTTTAGAGTCCATGTGGTTGTCATCATTACTGCATGAAATACAATTTCTGCTCTGAAAAGCAGAAGTACTTTTCACTTTTAGAGGACATGGAGAAGTGACAGAAATACTACAGATATTTTAATCCTTAGTATCTCATACATTTTGCTGAGCTCATGATGAACTAGTGTGAACCCAGACACATCTGACTGGAAGTACAGAGATTTTCATAGTTTCCACAAAAATGAGGCATATTTGCATCTTATGGCAGGCAAAAATAACTAATGGCTTTTTGGGATGTTTACCATAAACAATCTGTATTTTCATGACCATGCTTTCTATGCTTGGGAGAGAAGCAGCATGGTCTGCTTAAGGCTGAGAGTGGCTCCACTGACACTGATGAAATAAACAGCCAGAAAAAACAGGCCGACATCAAAATAAGACAATCTGCTGCATCTAGTTCATTCTGTTCCAAATGAGATTTTTCATTATGAAACAAACCTACTGCCTTGTGTGCACAGCAAGCACATTAAAGCAGTACCATTTTGAATAGTTAATAAAATGAATATCAGCTGTCAATGCCCTGGAGATGTTTTAAGGGTTAAGTGAGTACATGTAACCTTGTTCTTGTGTTGGTCCACCACCTTTTCCTGCAGCATTTCTGGGTGTTGGCAAAAATAAACACAGATGCATTGATGTTATGGAGACATTACATGCTGAAATGCAACTTAATCACTCCATGTTGTGGACATATCCACATCTCGTGTTTCACGCTATTGTGGGACAATGGTTTTATTTCACAGTATACACTTAAAAGATCTGGACATAGAGACAGGGATTCTCATTTCTGTAATCAGGAGTGCTCAGTGGGGTTTTCTGGGGTTTGGGGTTTTTTTTCCCTAACAAGTGCTGTGTTGTATATCTCAAAATCTGAGGGGGCTGAAAAAATAATTTTTTCTTTATACGTAAACAGATGGTTGGGATCATGACTTCTTCCATGTATTTTTGCCTTGATGTCAGTAGGATTTACAGCACTATAATTAATATCTCTATTCTTGGACACCAAATTTCTGTTCGAAACTTCTTTCTAGCCTTGTCCTCTTCAATCAGAAATACCACAGATCCCAGTAGAAATAAAACCTTCTGCCTCCTGTGTCATCTCCAGCTTCCCTCAGCTGGACTGAATAACACAGCGCTTGCTCAGCTGTATTCTCCTCAGTCGCCATTTAAATGGTTTATGTTTTATGTTAAGGTGTCTGGTTTTCATTGGATTCAGCAAGCAAAACTGTAAGTCCAGCATTCTCCATTTTAAGTCCTCAGTTTGATTCCATGTGGTATGAAGGCATTATGTTCCATCGAGAGCTCTGGATCCACATCTGGAGCTGTATAAAGGTCTTTAAAATTCTACCAAATATTCCACTGTGCATAATATGAAAATGAGATTTATTAATATGATGCATCTGCTAGTTAATTAATCACATCAAATAATACAAAAATATTTTCAACACTGTTTTCAGTTGTGTGGCAAAGGACTCTGGAGTGGAAGGTTAAACCTTAGCCCTTTTGTTCATCCTCCTTAAAAAATGTTATTTATTCTACACTATGTGTAAATGAAGTTCAGAATACTGTGTCTCTGTTCTTCCTTCTCCCCAAACACTTGGTGTACATCTTGACATGACCTTGTTGTCTTTAAATGACTGACTTCTTTGCAGAGGAGGATGTTTGCCCAGAGCCTGAAATTTCAACCGTGTGTTCATGTAAAGTCATGGCAGATTATGGACGAAAGTATCTTGGGGAACTCTTTGTAACTTTATTTAAAAAAATACTTTATGTACTCTGCTCTTCTTGGTTGGTGCTTTCTTACTGCATTTAATGCCATAGTAGATTTCCTAATGCATTTAAAAGTCTGGTGCTTGTTTTTCCTGGGTGATATGCTGCTGTCAGTGGTAAAATTTGTATTGATTTTTGTAGAACCAGAATTTCCAGATGTTCATTCCTCAGCAAAATCAAGATAATGTTTTCTGTGCTCAGAGGAAGTCATGAGGATATACTTACGTGTAAGCAGTATTGGTGCCTACTTAAGCTTGACTACAGTTTTGTAGAGGTGAAATGATGCTTGGTTTTTTTCATAGTGTTTATAGGGAGAGAGTGACAGCTGCTGTCAGGCAGAAAATGTAAGCAGATTACTGTACATCTACCTGTCTCGTTCACTGTGCATTGTTTGCAAATAAGATGATTTATAAAAGTCTCAGATTTAAGCTTCCCATGTGGTAGCAGTGATAATCCACCCAAAGAAAATATTGTCTTAGAGTTAAAAAATAAACCATGTTTCTTTTTGTTGTGAATTTGATTAAGTTCTGATTGCCACCACATTCATGACCGTGTGTTACTGACAGAAAATAATAATTTAACAGAAACGTTCGCATCCTGTCACTTGATCTGACACTGGGTGTGAGTTTGTGCCTCTGACCTTGGAGAGATGGCCTGCATTTGAAGTGCATGCAGCTGCACACATGGCCTGGGACTTCATCCACTTCTCCATGAGTTTTGGTGGGTTTTCTGTGCAGGAAAAATGGATGTGCTCAGGAAATCACATTCCTCACCCCCAAAAGCTTGAGCTTCATATAATCAGATCCAGAACGTGTGGTTCTAGACCAGATTCAGTGGTGATATGCAAATTGGTTTGCAAAGGTGAAAACTACAGAAGTTCAAGGTTAAGCTATTTCTGTGGTTTAAAAATTCCTTGACTATTTGATTTGACTTCCTTTTTAATCTCAGCTGGAAAGCTTAAATTATTCTTAAAGACTAAATACACTAAGGAATACAGGTTCTTAACTAACTGCTCTCAAAGAATTTCATATTTTGTGTGTTGCCATAGAAATGGCAGCTACCAAACCCAGCTTTTTACCATGTACAATGTCTACATAATAGGTGCAGATACAATTTCAGAGTATTAGACAGACCTCAGCATTGAAATGAAAAGCGGCTCTTCCTCTGATGCTTCACAATGTAGCTCACTGAGGTATGTTCTCACTATCATGATTCCTCTGGAGAGGATCATAGGAGACTGTTATGTTTATTTATTAATGTGTATTTTCAAAATGAATGTTGTGGCTTACACATATGAAAGTAAATGAATGGGTTGTTCAATCCTCTGCCCACCTTGTACACCATCCAAGCTGCATTTATAGCAAAGCAGATGAGGTATGGCATGATGGTGGTGCTTAAGGGGACATTGAAGGAATCAGGTTGGAGCCAAAGTATAGTGATCTTCGTGCAAATAATCTACTAATATGTAGTCAAGGAAATAAAACTGGAAACAGATCCCTGGCTTCTGGGAGCAGGTTTCAATAATGTAGTGTCATGTAGATAGCCCTGCAGCTCCACCTATTGAAGCCATGGCAGGAGAAGGTGGGAAGAGGCAGGCATCAAAACTTCAGAAGTGGAGAAAAGACCTTTGTGCTTGTGCAACTGCCTCAGTTGAAGAGGACCTGGAGATTGATGGGAGTCCAGGCAGGAGTGGGTAGTGCCTGGATGGGGCTGGAAGAGGCTGAGGAGGGCTTGGGAACCCCTCCCTCTGCAGCCTTGCGATGTCAGATCAAATCCCAGTTTGCCTCTGCTTCCGCTTCCAGTTCGGAAAATAGAAACTGATTGTCAGTGTGATGTGAGGCAGAAAGAAGGAAAAGGCATGCAGTGTTTTGTGCATGTGCTTTTATTTATTATTTGTTCTAATAATTTTGTCAGTAACTGACTGAATATGATTAATAATGTGGTAAAGCAAATTCTAAAGGCAGTGTCTTTCACATATACCAGTAACTAGGGATGGTGGTCCAACAGACATAGCTAAGCTTTTCCTTTCGAAATACAATTATTAACCAGAAATTATATTTGGAAGTCATTTTCTTTAATAAGTCACTTCTGTTCTGGCATTCTGAAAGGAAATACTGAGGCGACCAAAGCAATGTGAGCAGTTCTGTGTACAATGTGCCCTGCCTTCTGCCCAGATATAATTAAGATTATTAAATAATGAAAACTGGTGTGTTCTTTCGTTAAACACTTGACAGGTGATTTACGGGGAAAAATGAGAAGACATGGGAAAACCCACAGTGGTTCTCAGACACAATAAATTGAACCCTTAGATTTCCTTGCCAAAATCTTCAAGGTATGATGGCAAAAGCATTTCCCTTTTAGTTCACAAAATAATGATGGTGCTGCTAGAACAGGAGCAGGATTTAGCCCTTGAAGGGTTGTGTAACAAATTCTGCAAGAGTGGAAGAATAATGAGGGTATGGGCTCTCAGAGCAGGGACGTTTATTTTTCAATGTTGCCTAGCAACTCTGAAAACAAAATTGTAATATTAACTTAAATACTATGAATTTTTAAACCCATGTGTATTAGGGGGAAGGTGAGGATGAGAGTAAGCTCCACCAATATTCAGGAAGGAATTTTCAACTTCCATTTCAAGCTTCTAGCTTTTTAGAAAATGAACAAAAGTAAAACCAAAAATCCCATCCCTCTCTGGTAAAACTTCCCCTCCTGATGCAGATTAGAGGTGATTTTCAGTTGGAAGAAGAAATCTGATAAGCAGCTTTCAGCTGGTAGAATGAAAAGCTACAATTTATGTATGTCATAACATGCTTTAGGAAGCTATTTTCACAAACTTGCCCTTGATTAACTCTTCATAATAACGCTGCCATTTGCAATGTCTAAATCAATTACTTCTAGAAGCACTTTTAGTATGTTTTGAATATCCTTTGCTGTCCTACACTGTCTGACAACAACCTGCCTCATTCCTTTTGACACACACATCTCTGTTTAACCATGAATCTCTGCCTAAGCAGGACAATCTTACAAGACATTGTAGACAGCACAAAAGAGATCCATGCTGAAAGAAAAGCACTTCTCAGTAAGGAATATTTATTTAAAACATCTATGCCATTAAGCAGTACAGTTAAAAGTACCTTTCTTTTCTTTCCAAAATGCTTTTGTCCAGGGAAGATAATCTTGTGGATAAAAATAAATTCGTATAATGGGATTATGTTAAATTTGCTCTCTTACTAATTAAATCCTTTTATGTGTCAGAGCTCTTGGATGTAAATAATTCATGTTGTAAATAACACAGTTTTGGTTCCCTGCTTGAGTGGGATTGGATGATCCTATTGCCAGTTAAAAGAAACAAAATTAAAAGCAAACAGTATTTAATCAATGGAAGAATTTTCTACCAAAAGCTCAAATGTAAAAGTAATTTATGGAAATAAACCACCATAGCTACCATATATCTAAACACAAGCAATATTTAGGCTTTATGACTGTCCTTGAGGGAAGCTGCTGGCTGCAGCTTACTCCTCTGACAGTCATTTACCAGAACTATTTTGGTCAGTGATAGAAAGAACACACAGTCAAAGTCTGCAGAAGTCCCTGCAGCAGTGGTGATCTGGGAGGCTCTGAAATGGTCAGCTTGGGAAGTTAAACCTGAATCAAGCTGCATTGTACGTCCTCCCAGAGAGCCGAGCTCCGTGCTGGAGTGCCAGCGAGCAAACTCCCCTCGCAGCCAGATCACAAGAGGGGAGGTTGTCCCTCTTCTTCTTGGCTGTATCAAGAGTCCCATGCATCTCTCCCTAGAGCTGATGATGGTGTGGGGCACTCCTGCCTCACCAAGGCCAGTGAGAGGTTTGCCACTTGCTTGAGCTGGATCAGCATGGGACTGTCAGCATGCACAGTCACACGTGGAAGCCAGAGGGATATACAATTCCCTAGATTTCACTACAGATCCATTTAAAATAATAAAGTCTAGCTTTAAAATACAGAAGCAATGTCTTAATCAGAGGCATCATGTATCTAAACTTATGGAAGCAGATCCACTCGTGCTGCCTGGTTCCAGCAAGCTGTCACATTGAATAGTTGATGTCTTTGAAGACAACAGGACATCTCTTTCCTGGGCAAACCAGCCATACCTGCAGTGACCTGACTGTGCTGGGGGATAGTCTAGAATAGCTGTTCTTCAGTGGCTTCTCTGCAATAGCTGCCCACCTGGGCACTCTCCTTGCTGGAAGTGCCATTTTTCAGTCTGGGGCAGAAGTAAACCAAATTAAATTACAAAAAGGTGTTGTTTAATGCTGAATGTGTCTTGAAATAGTGATTTGATATGCAAACCATTTGTTGTTAAATTTGCTCATGATAATCCTCCTCTGGCCCCATTGGCAAGTCCTAAAAGCTGCCTGAGATAAATAAGCATGTTCATCACAATCAAAGTTACTGCAAAATATTAAGGTGCTTCTCTCTAGCAGAATTTATCTCTCCTGCTCTGCTGAAATCTTGACCGTCTCTGGTATTTTTGCAGTTAGATGGACGTCAGCGCTCTTTATCTGATTGCTTTTTGATTTGTGTATCTTTAAAGTACTCTGATTTTTATATTCTTTGCCATGTTCTCTTGCCTTGCTTTTGAGTTCCATATAGGAAAGAGTGATGGGTAGATGCTTCATAGGCTTTTTCAAGAAGACTGAAGAATAAATTTGTTAAATTACATCATTTATTCCAGAAAGTCAGTATCAGGCAGTATAATTTTGGTGAGAAAAGCGTTAAATGTCTAGGATCTCCCCCTGCTGTTAGTTTGAGCCAGGAGACAGCTCCCCTGACTTGAATCTTGGATCAGCGTGTTGGCTCCACTGAGCAGTAAGAGAGGAAAAAGAGGAAGAGAAATGTAAAAATGATCTATAAGCAAGAACGTCTCTATATATAGAAGTTTTCCGTGAAGCACCAGCAAGTCTTTAAGAATTAATGGTAGATTGGCCCAAATCATGCAGTGCTTACAAACTATACTGAGCTTGCTGTTTCTGCTCCAAAGAGGCATTGACAAGTTTTCTTTGGAGCTACACAGTCTTGAACAAAAATGCTCACTTCCATTACATCCAGCTCTTTTTACTGGTTTGGGTTGTTTTTTTTTTAATCCTGTGTTGCTTGTTACTTAACAATTATTACAAATCAAGTATAATTGTTAATAAGCAGTGAAGCTCATTGATTTTGCTGACTTGGGTGGGGGGAAGAAGTAGATGTTACAGGATATTTGGAGAAAACCAAATTAAATTATTAGAACACAGCATACAGGGAGGTAAGATGTCTCTTCCCTTCTAAATCCTCCTCCTTAGTCCTGCAGTTGTAATCCTGACAATACAGAAAGAATGAATGCTGCTTGCTCTTCTTCCATTTGCAGGCTACTGCATAGGAATGGATAGAAAAATGGACAGAGTTCTTTACTGACTGCCCCAGTCTCCTCCTTTGCTTGCAGCAGCAAGTGTGTGAGGACACAGAGGGTAATTACCTTCATTTTTAGAACAGGAGAACATCTTGTTTTTCACTCCAAGGAGGAATCTGAGGCAGGATAGGGAATTAGTTCTCCAGGCTGCACAGCAATGAACTCTTGGTCATGTAAGGCAGTGTGAAATGGTAGGAGCACAGCCAGATACTACCAGGCAATTGGGTTTTGCTCAATAGAAGGGCCAAGTTGAGTCATTACAGCAAGGCATTGCATGTAAGGAGTTGCAAGAACACTGCTTGTTTAATGAGACCTGAAAAGCAACCAGGAAATTAGAATCTACAAAGGATGAAATATGAGAGACCTGAAAATGCTGGATTGCATGGATTTGCAGAATACTGGAGGTATGTCAGTTCCCTGCAGTAACACTAGGTTGGCTTTCAGTTATTTGATCACAAAAGAAACAATACAGGACTTTGTGTTTTCAGCTGCTTCCACTCAAACCTGTTTTGTTGCTGCTGTTGTGAAGGAGGGAGTTCTTTGCTTTCTTCATCTCATGATGTGGGAGGATGCTCTGTTTTATTAGTGGACTATTAGTGAGATGGTGAAAGTTTAAGAGGCAAATTTAGCATCAAATTGTTGGACGATTAAAGTATTAAAAAAGGGCTGACGATGAGATCATGTACTCATGGTTCACAGGAACCCACACTTGGTGTTGTCCTGATGAAGGAACTTGGGACTGTGCTATTTAAAAGTTACTATTTTCTGTCATAATACACCAGTTTGTAGGGTACGGTCAACAAAAGCTGCATCACTTTTGTTTAAAGATGACCAATACTGTATGTATCTTTCATGCATTTGAAATTTTTAACTGTCCATAACAGAGAGAAGGAATTATATTTTTCCTTAGTCTGTGCAGACCAGCACATTGCCCGGAGTATGTCCAGTGGTTAGCAAGAACGGGTGAACGAAGTGAGCAGCAGACAAGTGTGAAACCTGTCTGAGGTTTATGCAGGAGACTCTCGTTTGCTTCCACTGCAAATAAGGAATTCCTGCTGTTGCTAAAATACGAGCAACCTGAGCTGCTGCTGCTGCTCGTCTGGCAGGAGGCAGCAGAGCTGCGCTCGCAGCTTCTCGGTGGCTGCATTATGCAGAGTATGAGCGAGCGAAAGGCTGCTGGGGGGGCAGCAGCGGCACGGCGTTGCTCGGCCTGCAGCGCCCCGTGCTAAGGCGTGCTGCACACCAGCTCCCCCTAGTGACGGCACCAGCAATAGCTTCTGCTCCAGGCGGCAGCTCTAGAAACAGACACCGAAGGAAGCGAACTTCGCTACTTTACACCCGTCTGCATTCTGCTTGTGTGTGAAGTTAAAGGGCTTAGAGATGGTAAGAAGAGTATGGAAAACTTAATGTATTCATCACCCAGGTCTTTCTTTTTCTTTTTTTTTTTTTAATCAGCACTTTATATATCTGTTAAAGTTTTATTTCACATCGTTGTGTATTTCAATAGTTGGTGCATATTCTCATCATGCAGATCTTGCAGAAAAAGAAAAATTAAAAGGTTCAAGGTTACAGAATTTTTTACCAAATGGCATTTTAGAGAAGAGGTAAAAGCAATTTGCGACCTTAAGGGCTATTTTTCACCTTCAGGGCTCTTAGTATGACACTTTCCTTGAATGTGCATAGATAGAGAATCTGAAGGGTTAGTGGCCATGTTAGTGGAGAAAAATAAATCTACTTCTGGTTTTTCCAGAAACTTCACACATAACTGCACAATTCCATTTTATTTTTCCTGAAAATGTTTCCCTAAGAGAGGTAAATGACTGAGTACTTCAAGGTGTTCTGCTATAGCAGTTATGGATGCCACATACACAAATCTGTGTACACAGATTTTTGTCCTTTTAGTAGTGTAAATCAAAACTACTTGTCTTGTGTGACTTTCTTGATGAAATAACAGGTTATTGCTACCCTCTACAGACTGCAAATTATACTTGGAAAACTGATTCCTTTTCCCTGTTGCTCACAAATCCAGTTTGTTTGTAAGTACAGTTGACTTCTGGCAGTAGTAGTCACCTAGATCTAGAAATCCTCTCAACCATGTATTCTCTAAACCTTCAACTGTATTCAGGTGAATTTATTATTAGGCTAAGACTGTGGTTGTACACAGGAAGAACCAGTTGCAAGGAGGAAATAAGTATTCAAAAAAGCCATTCTTATGTGTAGAGGGTTTGCACAGATGGATAATCTAAGGAACACAGAAGAAATCATCAGGATCTTGAATGCATTATAAAAACAACAAACCCAGGCACAGCACCTCTTCTGTATGTTCTGTACTCACTGCTGAGTGTTCAGATGACTGTCATCCAAATGCTGTTGCTTAGTCCTGAGTGACATCTGATGAAAAGCACCATTTTGGGAATTACAAGCAGGAGACTTATTTAAAGGAAGGGGAATCACAAGTACATGATGCACCTTGCCTTTCAAATGAGCATTAGAAGCTGAGTAACAGAAATACAGCATTCTTCCCCTTTCAGCACGGAAATAGAGAACTGCACTACAGAAATGCAGAGGGGTTTATCCCTTTTCTGTACACAGGTCAGCATCCTGGTAGTGGCCACCAAAATATGTGAGGCCGTAAGGAGGCCAAGCCCTCTATTATGGCACCCGCTGGAGATGCCAAGCCAGGACTGCAGATTTGGGAAACACTGCCTGGCACCAGGGGTGGCCTCTCAGTGATTGCTCTCCATGTCGTGGCCAGCAGTTCTGTGTTTCGTTCAGAGAGGATGAATACAAGTCTACAAGCCATTCTGGGCATTTATTACATCAGAAACTAAGGTGACAGCCCCAGAATCAGGGGTCTTAATGCATTACAAAAAGGCATTCAGCTGATTCAGTTGTAAAGGTTTTCATAACCCAACTCTTGGAATAAAATTAATCTTTAGGAAGTAGAACAACTCTCAACTAGTGCAGATGGTCAATCTGGACTACTCAAGAGTTATGTGAACCTAAATATGTTGCTTTAAAATTGTTATTTTACTTATTTTGAAATTATAATTTCATAATTTAAAAAAAAAATTGTTTCCTTTGAGAAACATGTTTTAAAAAACTCATCATCTGTTACCAAACAGTATTGCTGGGGATATTATACAGATTCTGAATGATTAACAGAGTTAATCAAAGTGATGGTGCAATGTAATTCTACTCATTGGCAGTAACATTCATAAGCTTACTTTCTGCATAGGAAAAAAAAACATTTTGAGGAAACATTTTCCTCTGTCTGCTAGAAGTTGACAGCCAGGGCTGGTAGAAAGGTGGTGTCTAGAACTCAAAAGTGGTCTGAGAGAAGTGGTGTCTCTTGAATTACATTTTATAAGTGGGCTGCCTACATATAATCAGCTTCAGGAATATCCTTCTTCAAAATAGGGGAACCTAGTATGACAATAAATGTTTGGTTTTTTTAACAGATTTTGAAGATTTACTAGTTTTATTTAATCTTTATGGGGGTTTTTTTGCTTTTGAGAAAGCCATGGGAGGTCTCAAATGCCAGTGGCCAGAAGGCACAACTTCCCACTTCACAGCAACACACAATCCCTACTGCACATGGGTGGGTTTTGTTACTGCTTGATTTTCCTCTTGTTTGCAGAGGAATGTGTGAATATCTGTAGCATCTTCCTACAACTTTTACCTTTACAGGGACATGGCTGAAGAGTAGTTTGGGCATTGTACAACAAGAAGGAAATCAGTTGACTTGGACTTATATTGCACCTCAGCTGGGCTACTGGGTTGCAGCTATGTCACCCACCATCCCTGGTAAGAAGGAATTGGATTTTATTGATATTTGCAGAATTGGGTAATTATTTATTCATATATAATGTTTCTATTTTACAGAATGACCTCATCTGAGATGCCACAGCTTGATCAATAATGGATTACTAGAAAACAGAAATCTGAAAGTAAAGGGCTAAAATCTTTTCGGGATTGCATAAAGCAACCCTGGTGCTCAAAATATCTGCAGCATTTCGAAGTATTCCTGCTTTGGTGCATATGTGTCACCACTGCCTGGTAGAACCATTGCTAGAAAATGAGGGAGTCATAGCATCAGTGTGTTGGTGTTCTAGCAGGTAGAAAAACAGGTGCCGTGAAGTTTCTGCACAGAAACTCACCGAGATACAGATTCACCTAAAACCGGCATTCTCCTGGGTTAGACACTTCCTAATGGATGGATGGATTGGCACTTTTTTCCTTTTACACTGAAGATGCCCATTTTGCCCTGAATTATGCTTTGCATCATCTTGGAGACTGATTCATTTACACTGTGAATAACTTAGTTTAGAAGTTCTAGGAGATACAGAGCTGACTGGTTGCCTGCAAACCTCTTGGCATAACTCTAGAAATTGGCTTTCAACTAGGCATTAATTACATGTACTTTTGTGTCTGTGGGGATTATTAATGCTGCAATGTCTGCTTCCTTTTTTCTATCTGTGGCTGCCTCAGATTTCTTGGTATTAGTTCTTCAGCCACCGATAATCTGAGATACCTCTGTGTATAAAAGAGCCAATCAATCAATCAACCAAAAAAAAAAAAAAAAAAAACCAAACCAACCCAGAACTCTACAGATTTTCTTTATTAGGTTTTCCAGCTAAAAACCTAATCCAGTAGAAATGAAAGCATGCTTGTCGTGGCTGTGCAAGTTCGGTAAACTAAATATAACCAACAAAAAAAACCCCTACATGAGGACAGGTTTTAAAGTCTAATCATACATATCATGCAATTGTTTCATAATATGCAAGCTTTTTATTAGAGGTTCTGTTAAATTATCAATATTAAATGCTGGGATATTCAGCTTATTCATTGCTGAACAGAATTTAGAGGCAGGTGCAGGTCTGAATAAGCTATCACATTAAATTTACTGGAATTTTACAAAATAATTATACTTGAAGAAAAAGCAACTGCTCTGAGACAAACATTTCCCAGTACAGCTCTGTCCCAGATTGCAAGTTATACTAGTCATGAAATCGTGCTTGTAACTCTGAGGTTACAAGGCCTGTAACTCTTAACATGAGAAGGCTTATTTAGCCTTGTGATTTAACTTGTATAGCAGAGTTTCTACTTGTATTTCTCTTTTCCTTCCCTCTAGGGCTAGATCTGAGTTCCTAAAACTTTGTTGCAATGGGAACAACAATTTCCTGAAAAATTTAAGTGATTTATCTTGGCTTCTTTTTGCTTAATGTCTTGAAGCAACAGTAACCATCAATTATGTAAAGGTGGTGGTGGGACAGAATGTATAAATATTTAGATTTCCCAAATGCAGTATAATTTATGTTACTTCTAATGAGTTAATGTATTTTTGCATATTTTATCTCCTAATTGAATCTATTTGATTTCTTATCCCAAAAATGGACAAAAATGAGCTCTGTTTTCCTAGCAGTGGCTCTACAGACCACTCAAGATTCACAGATGAGGTTTTGCAAACCTTATGACCTAGACCCTCTAAGATGGCCAAGTTTGCTGTCCTTCACAGTACATGCATGTTAGTCTGCCAGCTGGTGCTGTACCTCCTTGCCTGCAGATGAAAATTTGGGTCTTTATTTCGAAATTATCATAAGGATTTTACAAACCAACGGGGTCACACATGCCTAATTGTGAACAGATGTTGTCCACGTGTGTGTGCGTTCCTTTGTGTGTTAGAACATTTACTAAGCATTATTTAAACCTGGAGTTACAACACTGTTGCACTAGTGGCCTGTTAATTAAAGCTGCTGAAGATCTGCTTGGCTTGGCTTGATCTAGACTTCGGAGCACCAGCACACCTTCCAGCACATCCTGTGCTGCACTGTCTGTACTGTTTGGTGTCAAGAGCCACAGCTGTTAACGAGCAGTTGTTGCCCACAGTGTGGCTTTGTGCCTCACAGTGCTGGGAGGCGCTCGGATGGATTTGCTCCAGGTGAGAGCTTTGGCACACGGTGTCAGCATTAGGACCTGGAAGGCAGCACTCACTGATGCACGCTCCCGTTGAAACGTACTGCTTTTCCACAGAATGAGCTAGTTGGGCTTGCAGTCATGAAAACCAGCACATGCTTTCTCCATAACTTGCTCCCCTCTCCAGAGATGGTCTGCTCAGTAAGCACCAGGGCTATGAGCAGCAGTGTTGCTTAACACCCCGACAATAAGGAAAGGTGTCCCTCTCCTGGTTTGACTGTTGTTCCTTTTCCTGTTTGCAGGTTATTACAGGTCTAAAATCTCTTTTCTGGCCTTCCAGGTCCCGTTGTAACACACGACATTACCAGCTATCACACAATGTTTCTTTTGGCAATTTTAGGAGGGATGGCTCTCATACTTCTAGTCTTGCTGTGTCTGCTTTTGTATTATTGCAGGTAAGATTCACCATCCTGGTTACTTAGTTCATGTTGAAAATACAAGCTTTTTTGTGCTTATGAAATTGAAAACTTTTGTATTGAAACATTGTTACTTTGGGGGGGAAAAAGGCAAGCAAAGGAGTGAAAAAGAAACAGTGAGATCAAATGTCCTGGGTTCCTGGTTTCATGCAGCATATAAATCCCTGCCTTTGGTAGGGTGGTAACTGAGTGAATCACACACATCTGTACCTATGTTCTCCATGTAAGTTCCTATCAAACATGGGCATAGGTTCAAGATCTCTGTCATTTTACCTGTTAAGCATTTGCAAATGATCTTTCTATTGGCATGTATTAAAATGAATGTTAAATTATCAGCAAGTGCCTACTAAGGAATGATTTTATACTTGCCTTCTCTAGACATTTACTCCATTTTGTAATTGGTATTTGAGATATTTCCCAATTGACATTAGTTATTCTTTAATTTTATCTTTGCTGGGATAAGCTTTTAATTTTTAGATTATGTAATAAAAGTTCAATTCCCCTAATAATAATCATTGCTTAAAAATCTTCTGTTAAGACACACTTGCTTCTCTTGTTTCTGTGTACAACAGTCATAAATGTATAACTTCTTCTGTTACTGGCTTTTATAGAAGAAAATGTCTAAGACCACGTCAACATCATAAGAAACTGCAACTTTCAACAGCACTGGATACTTCTAAGAAGGATCAAGCAACCTCAATGTCCCATATAAATTTAATATTTTCACGTCGTGAGTCAGAATTTCCAGGTGGATTGTCCATTGCTAGCAATGGACATGCTGAAAACTCAGGGGCAAAGGAATTAATCAGTGCTGTCCACATGGAGATGGTATCACCAACTGGAGAAGCAGATATGCACACACCTATGCTCAAACACTCCTTCAGTACTTCCCAGGAGTTTAGCTCCCGAGAGGAACTGCTTTCTGACAAGGAGAAAGACAAGAGCAGAATTTCATTGGATGACCTGACTCCCAGTGGGTCTCTAAGAAAAGACTACCACAAATCAGCAGATAGTTTTCCTCTAAAGACAAGAAAATCTACTGAAACAGCTGAAGGCTATGAGTCCCCTATCAAAGATGAGTATAGGAGAAGTTACAATGCTGTGCTGTCTCAGCCTTTATTTGAAAAGCAAGAGAGAGAAATTCAAGTATCTATGAACCACATTGCTACTGGAAGTAAATACAATATTCAGGAACAAATATACCCCACACCTTCAGCCCCTGAAAAAGAGCTGCTGGACTGCAGACCCACTGATTGTATGATGTCTCGTTCAGTTGATCACCTTGAAAGACCTACATCTTTCCCTCGACCAGGTCAGTTAATCTGCTGCAATTCTGTTGACCAAGTCAATGACAGTGTTTACAGAAAGGTTTTGCCTGCACTGGTCATCCCAGGTCATTACATGAAGCTGCCTGGAGAACACCCTTTTGTTAGCCAGCCCCTGGTTGTCCCAGCTGACCAGCAGATTGATCTAGAAAGACTTCAGGCTGAGCTTCCTAACCCTCACGCACGGCTTTTCCCACACCCCGCCCAGCAGCTGCAGCCCCAGCAGTTGGCATCCCAAGCAATATCTCAGCAACATTTGCAAGATGCAGGTGCAGCTGAGTGGAGTCAGCAAAATGCTTCCATGTCTGAATCTATTTCCATTCCTGCCTCTCTTAACGATGCATCCCTGGCTCAGATGAATAGCGAAGTGCAGCTTCTTACAGAAAAGGCTTTGATGGAATTAGGAGGTGGAAAGCCATTGCCTCATCCTCGAGCATGGTTCGTTTCTCTAGATGGGCGTTCAAATGCTCACGTTAGACATTCATACATTGATCTCCAAAGAGCTGGTAGGAACGGGAGTAACGATGCCAGTTTGGACTCTGGTGTTGACATGAATGAACCGAAATCTGCCCGAAAGGGAAGAGGAGATCATGTGTCTGCACCACAGAGTCACCCCCCTGTGCAGGAGCACCAGCAGAGAGAGCGGAAGGTTTCAGACAGCACAGCTTACACACAGCTTGTGTACTTGGATGATATGGACCAAAGTGGCAGCGAGTGTGGAACAGCAGTTTGTAGCCCTGAGGACAATGCTCTCCGATGCCTCCTAGAAGGCACCAGTAAGAGAAGTGGTGTGCAGCTGCCCAGCCTGCAGGAGGAAACCAGAACTGTGGATACCAAACCAGAGCCATTAACTAGTCCTGAGCATGGAACATCCGTTCAAGATGATGATGATGAAGACGAGGAGGATGAGGAAGATGACCAAGGTGAAGATAAGAAGAGTCCTTGGCAGAAACGAGAGGAAAGACCACTAATGACTTTCAATCTAAAGTGAGCTATTGTGAAAATCCACCCTTCAGTGGAGTATAAAATTGCCAAATATCCTTTCTGTGGAAGTGCTTGATATTTTTTTCTTTTTTTCTTCTTTTTTTTATGTTGTGGAGAGAAAAGAGAAAAAACAAACTGTGGTGAGCAACATTGGAAAGAACTTAAATGCATTACTGTGTAAATGTTAGAAAAGAATTAAAATAATTTCTCTGATTTAACAGCTGCCTCCAGTGAGATAGCTGAACAAAGAGTGTGATTGTTATTCCATATACTTGATATTGGTCATCCAGGATGTTGAAAATACTGACAAATTGTTTTGGTTGGTTAATGACCTCAATCTCCTTATGAGTGGGAGCTGGTGAAGCTTTTGTTTTGTAGGCCAATTTTATGTTGATAATGCTACTGAAAGTATCTTAAAAACAGGAGTTTGACACATGGTGTCCAAAATTGTGCATTATCTCAATGAAAGGCTATGCATTGCTGCTTTTAGTAATATTTTGCTTATACTATGCTTTTCTTATTTTACAAGTTGGTTGTAAACATTTTATGTCCTTTATTATAAACTACTCAGCAATTTATTTTAATGTACAACTGCAGGAAACTTGAGTAGCATCCCTTAGCATTGAAGCCTTTTTATGAAACCAAACTGAACTTTGTGTCAACTAAGATTCCTCCAATTCTGGTCCCATTTTCTCAAAGTGCCTTTTTTACAGTAACAAGAAGTCCCTTCTTTTGCTAAGTCCTTTTAATTGACCCCATTTGAGATTTTATAAACTTCTGAACTTCTACCTTTTATTTTAAGCTGCATGCCAAGAGTCCCATTTTGTGCTGAGCATTTCTCATTTCAATACAGTGTATTCTGTAGCTATCATGTATATTGTGGATTCTGTTTAGCCAGGATAGACTTAGAAGACATTTTAAAGGGCCCAGGGTAGCCAAGAAGATAGTTTCATTGACTGTATATATTGTTAGTTTCCTCTGGAATCACATGAGCTAATCATGCTCATATAAAATGGACTATGAACTGAGCAAGTGGACTGAATGTGTCTAGAAAAATTAGGGGAAAAAACAAATGTACTATCCAGAAGTGCCAGAATTACTCTTCTGTGCTTTTTCCATACAGAGCTGCTTGGTTATCCAAAAATTATAATTGAAAATAAACTGCAAAAAGTATCTTTGTGGATTTTTTTCCTCTGTTAGTGGTTATCACATTATTTTATGTTATTTAAAAAGAAAAATACTTTGGTTTAATTTTTCCTGTGCATATTTATGCTCATGTGACTTACTTTATTTTGCAGTTCCCATGATCTTAAGTCAATACTGAAATTTAGACCCCTTTTCAGAAAAGCATCCTCTGTCTCTTGATAAACACATAATTATTTGCTTAAGTATCACTGAAGACATTTGAAATGAAATCCTGGTATCACCAAAATTCCCTGTGGAGTCCCATGGGCCAGTTTTCTTTCTGGGATTTCTGTGGGTACTCACTGCACTCTTCTCACTTTTTCACGAATTGAGTTCAAAGAAGAGGAAGTATGTGACTTCCATTCTTGTGGAATCCTTCGTATATATTCAGTTTATCATGTTTTGTTCAGTTATTTTTATGCAGATTAGCAGCAGTCATGCTTACTAAAGTTAGTAATGAAGTAATCTCCGAAGTGATTTAAGTGCTGTACAGTTCCTATTTAATTTGTAATACTAAGCCCCAACTCACATTCATTGCTTTATTTTCAGTAATATTTCAAGGTTTTCATAGGAAGTGAGTCTTGTAATTTCCATCTTACTGTATGTCTTACATGGGAACCTGATCTCTAGCCAGGAGTTGAATTCTGATTTCCTAGTTCCCAGGTGAGTGCTCCTTTCCGTCCATACAAAGCCACATCACCTTTTGCTTTGCTTCATGTTTGAAAGTGGTATATGTTGTAAAAGGAATCTAAAATATTGTGGAATGCATTCAATATTGAAATCACCATATTAGCAGTAAATTTATGTTTTACTCATTTTGTATGTGCCAGGTCCTTTCCTATTCTGTTTCGGATTTTTGTACTGACCACCTGTGAACTGGTTTTGGGCTCTGGGTTACTTATTGTCAGTTTGTGCAAGGTCACTGAACAGAAAAATACTACTTTAAGGGCATAGTATTTATCAGATGTCAGTAAGTGCTGGTAATACAGTGTCACTTATTAATCAGAATGCTGCATAAGTAAACATTCTGAATAAAATTTCCGCATACTAGAATTACTGTGTTATTTAATTTCAAGTTTTCTGTTGTCTTAAAGATGTCATTTTTAATTACATTCTTTTTTCACATTCCTTTGCAAAGTTTCCATCATTGCTATCTTGTAAAGTGAGATTGTTGCTATTAAATTGCAGTGGTTTGTTTCTTTAATTGTGTTGGTTTTATGTTCAAAACACTTCATTTGATGATTTGATGATTTGTGGTCCTAATACAGCAAATATACTTGAACAAACACAATGTCGGTATGATTCAAATCTTCCTTAAAATAGCGTTTTTTAATTGGTGTGATAGTTTAATTTTGCAAAATATATAGTTTATGAAATGTATTTCTTTACATCCACACCTGGGCCATATGCTAAATGAAACTGGAACAGAGTTAACGCAGCTCAGGTAATAGGTTGAGATTAGAGTATGCTGTGCCTAATCTAAAAGTCCAGTGATAAGTTCCATGTTTTAATTTTCAAAAACTTACTGAGGAAGATACGTCAGCAAAATACAAAGAAATTTTCTTCCTTGTATATTGCAGTTGCACAGTGAAGCAAGTACCAGAAAAGTTTATAAAACACAGAGAACAAAGTATAACTTGAATAGGTCTTGACATCAGCAGCTCCAAGTCCATGTAAAAGATAACCTAGAAAAGGAATTGTTTTCTTATTTTATGATGGCAGATATTAGTAGGGAAAAAATGCAAAATTTTGTAATGACAAAGCTTACAAAAATAATGAAAATATGTTTGTCTTAAAAAAAATTTATTAAAAACGAATCTTCAAAGTTCAGGTTCATTTATATCACAGACTCTGAAATGTTAGCACTGTTGGGAGTTTAATACTCATTAAGAGTCCATTCACTTCATGGTTGTCCCCCGGCTCCCACTTTGTTCCTGCTCTAATACTTCTTTCTCCAAGCTTCAACTCTCTGTAAAGCACCTTGACTTACTGTGATAATGATCTATTATTATTCCATCAAGTCCTTTGTCAGGGTACCAGCATGCTAAACCCTCTGCAAATACAGGGACAAAAACTGCCTCGGAGCATTTGCAATATAACATGTTAAACAAATTATACAAACTTGTGGTACTGATCTGAGATGAGCAGATTACAAAGGAAGGCTCAGCATTTGGAAACTGCTCATGATGCTTTTCTTTGTTACAGGGAGGACTGAGTAGCTTTAGTAGAGTGAATTAAGCACTCTTGAAATACCTTGCCAATATCTTCATTTTCTGCCCTTCATTCTATCCATGAATGCCCTAAGGGACCAATTTGATTTCACTATTCTAAACCAACATGTTTGAAATTGGTAAGAAATTGAATGTCCTACATAGGGTTTAGCCTATAGAACAATACAGGTAAAAATGAGCAAGTGTTGGATGAGATATTTACTCTTACTCTAGGAAGGTCCGTAGTGAACCAGAAAGGCTTTTTTTCCTTAACAAGAATTCATCTGGGAACTAGTCTGTAACTTGGAGCATGGTGGGGTCCATGCAGTACATCCTTGGATTTGGTCAAAGAAGAGTGTGTGTTTACTTTTTTAAAATATATCTGTGACAGATAGTGTTTTTCTGAATCAGTGCTGCCATTTAGCAGTCTCTTTAGCATTTGAAATTCAAGTTGTGGTATCTGCCAGCAGGGGGTGAACTGCTTCTCCAGAGATACTGGGTGTGAAGTAGTTTATCATAATTTCAATAGAAGCACACTTAACAATTTCAATGCCACCGGCACAGCTGGCACAGGATCATCAGTTGTTTCCTGGGCCTGCTGCCAGTCCAAGTGCAAAAATCTCTGTCAGCTGAGAGACCCTACCCAGCCTCTTTGCTGGGGGAGTATTCAGTTTATGACATCTCCATTCAAATCAAAATGCATCATCACTGATGGCTCTGTATTCTGCCCTGTGAATAGCACCTTGAGTTTAGATTAAAATAAAATAAAAACAAAGTTAACTACTAACTGTTTCCAAAGTTGAGAAAAATAGGAGTAGCTTAATTATTCTTTTCCTGTCCTCTGCTTACAGACATACAAGCTGGCAGGTTCAACACTAACCTTACTCATAATGCTAACTTCACTATTAGTGTGTGTGTGTGTGTGTGTGTGTGTGTGTGTGTGTGTATATATACATATATATACACACACACATGATTTATAATATATATAATATTCTATATCATATGCCGTGAGAGATATGTACACACACTGTATTTTCATTATATCTGCTATTTTCATTTCCATGCTGTAAAACAACTGTAATTGGAGTTTCAGGTGAACAAATAGGCAGCTGTCAAGTGAAATTTTCAGAATAGAAGAGCATTTTTTATTACATTTCCTCATGTAATTACAACTGTTAAATTTAGATCAAGTACTGTCTTCTATTTGTCAGTAATGACAGAAAGGGTATCTAGTTCTTTTCAGCTGTAATCCTCTGGTAAACAGTGGTGCCTGGTCTATTATCACTTAACTGAAGTATTTTTTGGTTTATTGATGTGCTTTTCTTCTAGGAATGAACAATGCTAGTTAGTGTGTTTGATCATTAAATAACTATTCTGCCTTAGAAACTTAGAGTCACAGGGGAGGAAAATGTGGTGACAACAGGGAGGTATAAATGAGATACTTGTTTACACATTATTTTTGTAATTCTGTAGAGAAGGAATTTGTGTTCACATGACTAGAAAGACAGACTCCTCAATAAGCCCAACTGAGTCAGGAATGCTCCTGACAATTTTATATTATAAAGGGAGGAAATGGTGCTTAAAATAATGATGTGATAGAAAGAAATCCCACTTTCAAAGGAACAGCTGGTCCTGCTGCAAGAGAGGTTGGGCATCAAAACTGAAAGAACTCATTTAAAGTGGGTCCTGTTACAAGCACTGTTTTTTGAAGAATTTTGATGATTTAGTGGTTCTAGGAAGTTGAAAAAGCTATGAGATAAGAGAAGCTGTGGGCCTTGGCTTCTCTCTCCCCTTTTCAAGGAATGCCCCTTCTATAAACCCGACTCCCTGATTCTGCTTTCAGTTTTGTGCCGTGCTGTTAGGCCACACATCAATGGGACATACAATGTGACACCCTAATATCAGACTTTTCAGTAATCCTATTTTTAGGTGTTGGCAAGGGCAAGCTTTCTTTTTATCTATACCATTTGCTCTAACTTGTATTTAACACCTTGCAATCCTGTATTAAATAAAACAATAAAAATGAGAGAAGCAAAACATAATAGCAAGGTTCCCCCAGTGAGGAATGTATTTATTTTGACAGCTGCATTGGTCTTTCATTCTTGAAATCCTTGAAAGTATACTAACATAAGTGTGTGTGTGTGCATGCACAAATGCATGGATTCACATTCACATGTATGTATATAAGTGCACTTAATATAAAAGCTGGCTTAAATACTAGTTTCATTGTTTCAACATCAAGCCATGGCAAAGTGAAGGTCGCTCGCCCAGACTGACTGGAAGAACTGGCATGGAGAGCCTATAAAGGCTTGTATTAATTAACTTAATTGTCCTTGTGGTCTGACATTGCAGGGTCAAAACCATGCTTGGTGCTGAGTTCCTGCTGTACCTCCAACTTCCACACTTTATTCACACTTGCCTTCTAGCCTAGACTTGATGTATAAATTTTGTAATTAAAGTAAAATCTTACCATAAAATCTAAAAAAATCTGCATAGAAGTTGAAGAGTTATAATAGAATCTGGTTTTCCATTGTCTTCAAAGGGAAGACGCTACGTCTATAAGACATTTCTTAATTCAGTGTAATTCCCCATGCCATAGATGGGCATCCTGAACCATGCTGTTAATCTGTTTCTAACCACCCAGAAGGCACATCTGTCACAGGAAAGGGTTCTTCTTTGTTTGGAATTAAAGAACTATCTGAAAAAGACAAAAAGAAAACTCTAAAAACTTTCATTTTGGAAGAACTACTGAAATAGTCAAGAGATAAAGAATAATTCATGTATCTATCACTCCCTTCATCCAGAATGAGGGAAATAAAGCATCTTGGCTGTACCTGCAGCCTCCCTGCAAAGAGAAAGAAACAGCAGGCATGTTGATAGGGGGAAGTGTAAAAGGCAAGTGGGAGAACTGATTGCAGAGCTGATGGGTGTCAATTGAATTGATTTGGAGATTGGATGGGCAGAAGTAATTGCTGAATATCAGTCAGAGCTCCTGCAGTACCTGTGTCAACACTGTCGTTATCAAAAAATCTGTCACCACTAATTCTCATTCATATATATAGTTTGAGAAGGGTCTTGGAATAAAAATAGACATAAAAATGCAAAATATGTATCTATTTGTAATAATTATTTAACTGTCAGCTCTGATTATTAAGTATTTTTTACCTTTTGGGGCTAGAGACCCTAGGAACTGAGGAACTGAGCAGTGCTGGAACCAGTTTGAACCAGTGTTTGATATATCCTGCTTCCAACAATCATCAAAAACAGATGCTTCGGAAAACTGAAATCTCTACTAGCAATAATAACAGGATGAAAGGCTTTCTATCCCTATCACTTATACCTTTAAGCACAAAAGTTTGTGTATTTATCATACACATTTTTTAATGCTCTGGTATGTTTTCACTATGCATGTAAATGCCTAACTCTCTTCAGTGCTGTATAACCCATGGCCCTGGCCAATGCAGGCACCAGCATGGAGAAGTAGATGGTTCTGTGCAAAGGTAAGATGTAAAACGGAAGAGGTAAGGTATGAGCCGCATTTGCAAATGGAAAAAAAAAAAGAGTTGAATGAGAGTGCAGCAGAAAGAATGGGATGCTTTGAGAGTGCTTGTCCCCAGTTTGACCACTGCAGCCAATATACACCATCAGCAGGTGGGCTGTGGGAACAGGTGAGGCTGCAGCTCCCCAAGCATGGTATGCAGGGGGGGGCTTAAAAGAGGTAGAATGGGTGAGACAAACCATAAAGACCAGAAGTGTGATCTCACATGGATACAGGTGTGCAACATACAGGATCACAAGCTCACTTCCTTCCCTAACCATTTCTACCTCTGCTGTTGTTAACTGTAACAACTATGCAGAACTGTTTTGGTGCGTTTGTTCTGTTTATTTTCTAACTTATTCTTTTACCCTTGCCTCTCATTCAGAATTGAGGAAGATAGTATTTAAGTTTTCACCATAAAGAGCAGCCAATTAGAAAAAAAACCCATGTGAGGTAGTACTAGTAGACAATTGAATGAACCAAAGTCTAAATATACTTGTTTTCTCAAAAACTTTTTAAAATGTTAATTAGAAAAATAGGGGAAACACAAAAATATTTAATTTTCAAATTGGACCCATTTTGCTGCCAATTTACAAGGTCAAAAATGTTTACACCAAGTTGTAACTTGCAATCCAAATCCATTTTAATTTATAAATGCCATGAATATTTCAGTGTGGTGTGTAAAGGTAGGAGCAATCCTATGACTGCATGAAAATTTCAGACACTTTACTTCTGCAGTGCTTAATACTCAAAACACATAGACTAATCAGATGATGCCAATAACCTGAATGCTGTATTATATATCCCCAGCTCACTGGGATGTAATTAATATGTGTTGCTAGGCAGGTAAACAAGTCTGGGTTATGCCAGACAGCTTGAGGGAAACAGTATCTGTGCCTGGCTGGCTTTATTCAGTTGCAGAAGAGCAAGGAGAAGCCTGGTACAACCCTGCCCACATACTGCACAGTCTCACCTGATTGTTCATCCAGCAGGTGAGATCTGACATGTCCCTGTACAGTCCTGGGACTGTATTAGCCAATTTAGGCTTCCCAATCCCCAGTATTTCTTAGATGGCTCCTTTCTCAGTAACCTGAGGTTCTTGTGAACTCATGTTGGCCACCAAGGTGCCCAAAGTATTTGAAAGTTTGTAGTGTTTCATTTTGAGTCCTGGAGTTTCTTCTGGGAGTCCAGCTAGGAAAAAAACACAGCAATGGCAAAGTCCATTGTGCATCTGGACCTATGCTCATACATGCATTTGAGGTGCTTCAAAACATCTCTGAACTGTAGACACAGGTTAATTTTGTGTAGCCATGACAGACCCACGACTGCCGCTGTTATGGAAAACTGGGGAGGGACAGAACCTGGAAGGCAGAATAGGGAAAGGTCCAGAAAGCTGCCGTTTATGGTGGTGTGGTGGGTCCCCTAGACACTGCTCTGTTCCTCGGCGCTGACAATAGTGGGAGCAGCAAGGCAGAGCTACATCTGAAGTCATTTATTTGCCTTTCTCTCTTTCTTTCTTCCAATTTGTTGCCATAAGCAACTGGGTATTTTGTCTACATCTAGCAGCAAACCTAGAGTCACTACTAAAGCTCTAAGGAGACCTATGAAAATAACCAACTGATGAATAATTCATGACATGCTGGAATTATTTTAATTGATTTCATGATATGCCATTTAGTAATAAGTGAAGTGTATCTCCTCCAAAGGAATTCTATTTTCCTTTGTTAATAATTTTTTAGCTTTTGTGCAAAATGACTGTGCTTTCTTCTTTTCAATCTTCATGAAATAAAAGGCTTTTGCTTTTATCTTCCCTGTACATCTAGGTAGAGGTCTTTTTTATCAAATGAAAACAGAAAGTTTTCACCTTCACAAACACAAGCTCTTTACCTGGTTAAGATTAAAATTAAACATTTCTGATGGTTTTTGATGGTCTGCTTAGACTAGTGTGAGTCTGTGGGTTGTGTCTGCAGTACTGGAGTGCAGCATTTTGGGGTGTTCCCAGACATGCCCACATGCAACAACAGAGATCTTGGCAGGCACAGCAGGTGCCATGTTTGCTGCTTGCTGTCCTAATGTTACATACTCCAGTAACTGTCTGCGGCTGAGCATCTGGGGTCCTGAAATTCAGAGGTACATTTTTTCACCTTGCTGCTCTATTTTTAGAAGACAGCTATACATGTGATAGCCAGCATCATATCAAGTAGTGTAACTGTTGAGCAGTGTCTGCAGAGTCAGTTTAAGTGCTCTGGGAATACATCTCATAATTTCAGAAATGCAAAGCTAACTCAGAAATCCACAGTGCAGGACAGGTGCTTAACTAGCTTCCGGTGAACTTCTCTACTTGTGGTACAAGCAAAAGTTGCATTTTCATGAAATGCAAAGCACAATCCAGTGCTGTCTTTTGACCTTGCAACAGTGGAACCTGGATAATAATCTCAGGATATCAACTGCACTATGCTTAAGGTTATTTTTCATGCGTGCTATGAAGTAGCAGCCATTCCACAGCTATAGTCCCCCTTCCAGAGAGAATGCCTAGCAGGGTAGCTTGCTGGGAGGGATTCATACTGCCTCTTTAACTGACAATTTGAAATTCAAGAAGAGTCAGGATCCAGGCTTCCTGTACTCCATATGTCTCAATGAAGTAATGAAAACTGTGGCAAAGGAAAGAAGACAGTGAAATCTACAGATTCTCCAACACAGTGATTCAATATAGCTGTTTAGTCATTGACATACTGTTCTTTACTTTCTCTAACACATTATTATGATGGGAAAAAAATCATTCATAATCACTGAATTATCTTCTCTCCAGACTATGGGACAATTGTTCACAATTGCTTTTTGTTGTTGAAAACTGTTGGATATTGTGCCTTTGTTTTGAGATTTACTTTCTCTCCTGTACATTACAACTGAATGAAGGTTTACTCCTAAAGGTAATTTCAAAGTCTAGTGACATGATAGACATTTTCCCTCTAAACTACAGCGACAGCTTGACACTGGGAGGTCATATTTGGCCAAGTGTAAATTACAGACTCCATTCATACATTTGAATCCCAAGTTCCTGTGGCAATTCACAAGTTGTAAAGGACCAAGTGCAGTGGGACATAGAGTGGCCCCAGGCTACTGCTCAGTACACAGAGGTTCAGAGTTTGACAGCTGGAAGGACATTTAGCTTTCCGCTGCTTGGCCAGTGAGGTCTTTTACTTGACATGTCACCTGCAATACATGACAGAGCAAAATACGACACCACCTCAAATCAAAAATGGAGAAAAGCAACCCAAATCACCACCTTAAATCAAATAGACCAGAAGCAATAACTTCCTCATATTAAATTACTTTCAAGGTGCAAAGATAAGGAGAAATTACAACTGATGCACCCTATTCTTATGTTTTAATGTGGTGTTTGGCAGGACTGCCAAACCAAGCACTCAGAAATTCTGGATCTCATTCAGAAAGCTTGATATGACCCTGAAAATTGCAACAGTTCAAATACTTAACACAAGTTGCTCTTTATTTGTTTTCCTGGGTATAAATCATTACCATGCAATTTCAGGTTTTCTAGCATGGAGCTTGTAGAAATACAAAAGGCTTTGGGAAGACAGCAACTGCTGTGACTGCCCACCAGCCACGGTACTGGTGGCCTCAGCAGCCTCCACCAACAGCAAATTTTGTTCATGGAGTTTCATTTTAAGTCCTGGAGTTTCTTCTGGGAGTGAAACCAGAAGAAGTTAAACATAGCAATGGCAAAGTCCATTGTGCATCTGGACCTATGCTCATACATGCATTTGAGGTGCTTCAAAACATCTCTGAACTGTAGACACAGGTTAATTTTGTGTAGCCATGACAGACCCACGACTGCCGCTGTTATGGAAAACTGGGGAGAGACAGAACCTGGAAGGCAGAATAGGGAAAGGTCCAGAAAGCTGCCGTTTATGGTGGTGTGGTGGGTCCCCTAGACACTGCTCTGTTCTTCGGCGGCTGACAATAGTGGGAGCAGCAAGGCAGAGCTACATCTGAAGTCATTTATTTGCCTTTCTCTCTTCCTTTCTTCCAATTTGTTGCCATAAGCAACTGGGTATTTTGTCTACATCTAGCAGCAAACCTAGAGTCACTACTAAAGCTCTAAGGAGACCTGTAAAAACAACTTGGGCGTTCGAGTGTTTATGGAGTGAGAAGGAAACACGGGGCACCGGCAGAACGCGCGTCGATGCTGCCGAGGCCCGGCGGCTGCAGGCCCGGCCCAAGGGGCTCCGCGGGACGGGCATGCTGGGGCAGCATTCGGGTCTCCCGCGGCTGCGGGGGGCAGCACCCACGGACGGCATCGCGGGGTCGTAGAAAGCAGGGGAAGAGGAGTGGGTGTCGGCATGACTGGGCCACTACGGAGCCGGGCCCGGGGGCGGCACCGCCCGAGTGTGCTGGGCTGGACCGGGCTGGGCCGGGCCGGGCCGGACAGGACAGGGCGCGGAGCGCTCCCCGCACGGCCCCGCCCCGGTCCCCGCGGGGTGGCGGGAACGGTC
>VZTR01033424.1:109999-135003 GCA_013400775.1 Chaetops frenatus | reverse complement strand
GGGCCGCCCGCGGCCGAGCGGCCCCAGCCCGGGCCGCCTCCCGCCGCAGCGTGCGGGTGTGGGACGGCCCGGAGCCCTGCGCCCTTCTGCCTGTGAGGGGAAGAGGCAGGAGGCCGGGCCCGGCCCGAGGTGAGGGCGCGGCGGGGCTGCTACTTTCCCGCCGGACACTGGCCTTGGAATTGTGCCATACAAGCGAGGGTAAATCCTACCTTGTTGCTAGCGCTTTTAGGGCTTGGGGGGCTTCTGGGTATTTCTGGCCGTCAGGAAGCTCCCCGTAGCGGGGAGATGACCCCGTGCCCCCCGGTGGTTCCGGGTGGTTCCAGCTGAGCGGCTCCCGTGGGCAGCCCCGCGCACATCCACACCCACACCCTCACCCACCGCCCGCTCCGTCGGCCGGGGTCCGGTCCGGGCATCGTCTGTGTCAGCCTGTCCTGCAGACACTCCTCCTCACCGTCACCCATTGTCCTCAAAGAGATGTTACCTCCAGAGCCACGCGCTGTGGAGAGCAGAGCGCGTGTTTTAGCACGGCAGTAGCCGGGGCAGACGCTGTTGTCTGGTTGTAGTTCCTTCTCCGCTAATCTCGCGTCTCAGATCTTCCCACGCTGGGGATCAGACGGTGTTTCCAGTTGCCTGGGGAGCTGATGGGAGAGGCAGCCAGCATAGCTGCGGCCCCTGCCACTCCACCGGTGTTGGGGTGGCTGCAGTGTGCCTCCTTCCGGGCACGAGGTGCCAAGGATCTGGCTTGCTCTGCAGGCTTTTGGGGCAGGGGAGTGGGAGGAATGTGTTTCAAAAGTCGGCTTCATTTAAATTTACTTTTTTTTTTTTTTACTTTTTTTTTTTTTTTGAGGGGTTAGAAACGTGGTTGCAGAGAAGGCGCTTTGTTGTCGCAGCTAGGAGTGGCTGGAGTAACCTAAAATAGAACTAGGTTAATCTATACAGTGCTACACAAATATCTTCCTCGTGAATTTGTGATTGATCTGCTTGAGAGCCTTTCTGTAGGTGCTTGATGTTTGAGGATGTACGCTATTTGTTGTCTCCAGCCCCTGAGATTTGGTTGACAACAATCTTAAATGTGGCAAGAGAAATCCAAAAGACTTCGGAGGGCTGACTTGTCTTGAAGGCAGGAAGGGGGAGAACTTTGATGCTTGCTGCTCTGTCATTGAGTTAATAGCATGCACACTAAAATAACTGCATCAGAAATAATTGCAGTAATATAAATCTGGGATATTAAAAGGGACAAAATAGTGTTTTGTTATCTTGGGGCTTTTGTTACATTTGCTTCAGTAAATATGTCACCGTTGGTGATTCCCAAATCTGTGAAAGTAAAGTGCTAAGAGCAGAGAGTTGTTACTTACTGTTCTTCATAGGAACAGACCTGGCATCCTAGTTGGGATTGTTTGATAGCCAGGTAATGCCTGTCCAGAATTCATTTGGATTGTATTCCTACTTCAGTTTCCTCTCCTGTTTGTTTGTGTGCGTGCCCGGGCTGTAGCTGCCCTCTGCAGCGAAGCTCTGCGTGTGGCTGTGCTGGGGCTGCTGTGACAGCGAGTGCAGTGTGTAAGGAGCAGCCGCGGAACAAAGAATTGCACTTCGGTGTGTTCTGAATCACAGCTTGCTGCTCTACTCCAGCACGGGTCTCGCTGCTCTCTAAGAGACACCAGCTGTAGCCTGTGTGGTCTTCTCCCCAAAACTTGTTTTTGTTGAATAGATATATTTTAATGAGTATTTTTTAAAAAGCTGCTTTGTGCATCTTTGAATAAGAAAGTGACTGCTTTCAAGTAATATGAAGTTTAGTTAAATGAGTGGTAGATCATTCCAGTAGAAAAAGCCTCTTAAGTATTAGTATCTGCTGCATGAAGTCTAATATTGACTGTTGAATTACTTTATTTTTCTGTAGTCTTTGAAAAATCTTGTTTGCTACTCTTTGTCTGCAGGCTGAAATACTCAAACAAATTCCAGCAAATTAAAGGAAAAATCTCACAGCAGAGCATGCAAATCTACTTTTGATCTGGGAGATTAACCTTAGTAATAGGACCCTAATTAATTATTCCCTGTTTTCTCCCTATCACTGTATATTAATTCTTGAGGTAGGTTTAAAGTTTGCTTGAAGCTTTTAGATTAGGTTTTATATAGTTAGGTAATGTATGAGCAGTCCAACTACTTGAGACTATGACTGTGTCAACTGACTTGCTAAAATCTGCGTGGTCTCTGTTGCTGCTGATCAGTATTTAATCTCATGCTATTTTAACCTTCTAACTTTTTAGAAGGAGACAGAATATTGTGTGTCAGTCTGCTGGATTGCCATGTAAATTAAATTGCTTTCAAGATGTTTCTTGACATTTGAAAATAGGTCCTTAGAATATTGCCCACAGGAAAATATGATTTTTATATATACATGACTTTGTTTTTTGGGTTTTTTTTTTGAATTTGCAGTTTTTTATGTACTTGAGCACTGAATGAGTGCAGCAGAAAATAACCATTTTATAACTCTCAACGGTGCAAATGTCTTTGTCCTCTGATTCTGTTCCTGCTTTTTAGATGTGGGATTATGTATGTTGTGTGACTCATTGCTATTTTCCTGTTCTGTAGTTTGCTCCTGCTAGATGCATTATGCTGTATTTGTTCTGTATTGTAATAAAGCATGGTTTACAAAATATCTTTGTTATTGTGTGTGTAGAAAAAAATGTATTTGTTGCACCTGGATCCACCCTGCTAAGCCCAGCCTTATAAGGTCTCTCACATTCTAAATAGCTTCTTGTGCTCATTGCCAGAAAGGCCTTGGGCACAAAACATTTAGTAAACAGATGAGAAAAAGGTATGACCTTTAAACAACTCCCCCAGCCCTCTCAAATTACTTGCTTTAAATGTTTTAGTAGTATACTCCTGTGATTATTGTTTAAAAAGGCCAACTTTATAACAAATACTACTTCTAGACTTAAACAAATGTTTTTAAGGTAGTGGAAGCAGTGCTGGACTTTAGCAGGTGAGTTTTACATCTCGGAGTACAGATTACAGACTTGAAGGGGGAGGCAGAGGAAACATGCAGATCTGAGGAATACTCTTGGGTTAGGGTTTAAAGTATTACTGCTAGGTTTCCATGCTAAAAACCTTGCATTTTCAAGTACTGAAATGTATAGAAATGAAACCTTCATGCAGAGAGATTCTTTGTAATGGCAGTTTGTTAGTAAGTGGAATTTGAAGGACATAGACCCTTCTGGTCAAGACCTTTTTGTATTGTTTTGGAGTGATGGTAGTTTTACACAGCAATGAGAAAGCCCTTTGCACCTAAACCTCAATTTTCTTTATGAACCAAGGGCAGCCCTAGTATAAATAATACTGCTTTGAAATGTTTTGAAGTCTTGCCCATATACATGAGACCTGATTTTTGTGATCAAAAAGATCTGTGTAACATCTTCAGAAATGTAGCTTTGCAACCTCACTTACTCACAGAGAGAGAAGTACTGTGAAGGCAAGAACCCCACACAGGCCTTTGCAGTTTAAAAATAAACGTCTGAAGTACACGTTTGGTTTTAAATTTGAGAAATTGCTGACTTAAAATTACCATTCCATATAACTTACAACAGATGTTGATATCACAAAAGGCTGTTTCTGCTAAAGCATAATTTAGTGTTCAAAAGGAAATGAAAATAATAATGACAATTAGTGAGAAAGATAATCTCAAACCAAGAGAACCAAAACCATTTGACCACCTGAAGAGGGAAATTGTGCTCCTCCTGATTTTTCCATCTCGTCTTTCATGGATTTGCTGTGAGCCTCATAAAGCAAGTTTCTCCACCTTTGCCACACTTCTCCCCAAATGCTGTAAGTATTCCCATTTTTCAGTTAAAAAAACCCCAGCCCAACCAAAACACCACTGCATGCAGGGAGAAGCAAAAGTATTTTTTTTCCCGCATCTATGCAAAACACCAGATGTGTGTACATAAGTGGAAAGGTATGTGGGTGGGATCATGGGCTTGCATTTGTGACTTGCAGACAAAATCCTAAAACTGTAGGCCTAAGTGACTATCTCGGAGTTCTATCCACAGCCTGTTTCTGGGGCAAGGTTAAGTCATTTTGGAGCACAGTAAGGTCTTTTGACCCTTCTTATGCCTCAACTGAATTTTGATTTGCATGTCACTTTTATGCTGGTCTCGCCTTTTCCTTGTTCATCAGACTGACAAAATTGTTGTCGTGGGTGCAGTTAAAAATATCTTAGACTGTGCCTGTACTTGGATATAGCTGAACCTCAGCGTATAGACTTGCCCTCCTGTCAGTAAAGTTCTTCTGGTATAAGTGTGTCTCTACTAGACTGACACAGTCAAAATCTTCCGCAAGTCTAACATTGAATTGTTTTCTTGGTATAATCTGCTGTGGTCTTATGTGGCAGGCTGGACCAGGGCAGATGTGTTGATCTGATGTGTGAAAAGGTCGTGTTTCCTGACCTGCCAGCTTGACATGACAGCACCCTGAGTTCTGAATTGTTTCTCTGCTTCCCACATGGGACCTGCGCTCGGAGTTGTGTCACTTTACAGCAGTAGGGTAGTTTGGAAAAAGATTTCACGCTTAAAGGTCAACTTCCATAGAAATGGGAAACTTCTCCCAGCTTCTAAGTGTGAGATATACTTCAGTGTGTCGTCATACAGGTGTATGTGACCAGACACAGGAGAATTCAGATCGTAGTCAGCACACAGTAATGTCAGAGAAAAGCTTTTAATAGGAGCCTTTGGTTTTAATCTCGTTACCTTTGCATATCCTTTGTGCTGTTAAGTCCAGCTTAATTACAAGTTGAGCAACAAAGTTCCTACCTTCCCAACCATTCTCACTCCCAGTTTTAGAGCCTTTCTGTTCTTTTCAAGGCAGAGGATGAAAACGACAAAAAATCCTGAGATGTTTTGGTTTTGCTTCTGTCCTAATTTGTTTGGTATCTCTGGTTATAACTTGTGTTGGACAAACCTGTTTATTGAGTAGAAGTTTCTGTGTGTGGCCTGCTGCCAAATATCTGGGTTGCAGGCATGCCTAAATAGTAGGATGAGTAGAACTCTATTTAAATCCTCCTTTTACATTGCATGGACTGTAACAGTAAAAAATAAACTGACCCAAGCATGAGACAGTGCATAAATAACTGCTTGGACTGATCCCTGGATAACCTGTCAGACAAAGATACCGGTATTTATTTTGCAACAGACAGTGTGAAAGATTTAAACCTGAAGGTCATAAACCAAGGACAGGGGTTTTAGAAGATTAAAAAAAAAAAATTAGAAAACATGTAGTGTAGTTTTAAATACCACATATATTTTACAGCAATTTACTTCCGTCTTCCTTCTTTCCCAGCTGAAGAATATACATTTCTATAAAAAAAAGATCTTGAATTGGTCAAAGAACAAACAATGATTGTCCTGGTGAAAGTATGGTTTGACTGGGGATAACATTAGTAAAGCTTTGCAAAGCTGATTTTTCTCCATAGCTGCCAAACTGGTTTTTTTTTTAGTTCAACTGTTCATTGTTTCACCCAACTAAATAAAACATTGACCCTCAGGTAATCCTAGAGAGCAAAATTCCCCTGTGGGGTATGTGACGCCGGATCCTCCTGAAGGACAAGAAGACAAGTGAGTTGCACTGGTGCAGCTCGGGGCTCGGTGCCTGCTGAGGGTCTGCTCAAGAGTGTTTGCTGAAACTCCCAATAGCCTGATGTTCAACACGCAAGCCCTTGGGAGCCAGCTCAGGAATACAGTGGCATCATTTGTTTGCTATATGTGAAGTGTTACAGGAAAAGACAAGTTTGTGGACAGTTGCAGAAAGTAAAAAAATACTTCATTAAATGAATCTCAGCCAAGGTGAAATCACTTTCTCTCGTATTTTTATCTCTGTTTTACCAGATAGAGGTGGTGAAATCCTAGGTCTTGTACATGTGTGAGGTTTTACTGTTTTGTGTTTATAACCTCTTGCCAGGCTTTTGGGTCTGTTCTGCTTTTAAATTCTGTACAAAATGTCAGCTTGGTATGCAGGCCTTCAGAAAGATTTAAGTTTTATCAGCACAGTGCCCAGGTGGCCAAGGAAGCTAATGGCATCCTGGCTTGCATCAGACAGAGTGTGGCCAGCAGGACCAGGACAGTGATCATACCCTTGTATTTGGACTGGTGAACCCCTGCTTTGAATCTTGGGTTCAGTTTTGAGCCCTTCACTGGCCTCAAAGCTGATGCTGGAGCAAGTCCAGAGGAGGACAGTGAAGCTGGTAAAGGGGCTGAAGAGTACATCCTGTGAGGAGCGACTGAGGGAACTGGGGTTTTTTAACCTGGAGAAAAGGAGGTTCAGGGGGGGACCTTATTGCTCTCTACAACTACCCGAAAGAAGGTTTTAGCCAAGTGAGGATCAGCCTCTTCTCCCAGGTAACAAATGACAGAACAAGAGAAAAAGGCCTCAGCTTGAACCAGGGGAGATTTAGATGGGATGTGATGAAAAATCTCTTCTCCGAAGGGGTTTTTGAGTATTGGTAAAGGCTCCTCAGGGAAGTGGCCGAGTGACCATCCTTAGGGGTACTGAAAAGATGTGCAGATGTGGCACTGAGCAGTGGACTTGGGTTAATGCTGGGCTCAATGATCTTAAAGGTGTTTTGTAACCTAAGTGCTGTGATTCAAAGAAATTGTGATTCATTGTGGATCATGTAAGTGATCTGGCAGTATGCTTATTCTGCAACAAAAGATTTTCTCCCTGCATCACTTAGGCAAGTCCATCTTTTGTTTCTGCAGCCTTCTGGTAAATACTTGAAACTCTCTTATCTCTCTAGTGGGTTTGGTCTGCTCTACTGTTGTCCATTGAGTAGCAACTTGGTCCTGTTCTAGAGGCTGCAGCATTTACAACTCTTACTTTCTGGGAGCATAACCCAGTGTAACCTTCAATGTTAAGGGCTTCTTGAGATTGATCTTTCACTACAGGCTATTCTAAAGTACAGTGATGATTTCAGAAGAATCAGTCTTTGCTTAGTTGCATTGTTTTGTTAGTTGCAGGCTTTGGGCCTCCCAACTGGAGGGAGGGTGTTTTCTTGACAGTATCAGCTCAGACAAGGTATAGATGCTAAGACTGGTCATCATAATCTTGAAAGTGAGCATGTTACAGCAAATAATATGTTCCTTGCAAATGTGTTGATCATAATAACTTTAGTTAGGTTCTGAGTTTTCTTCCTTTTTGTTTGTCAGTATGATACCTGGGGTTTTTCCCCCTCCAGGATTAAAAGAAACAATTCTTTGTTGCATTGACTTTTTCTCTTTTCCAGTGAAAAACACCCAAGCCCCCCAAACTCTGGTATCTGTCTTCAGTTCCATTATGTGCATATGGTTTTGCTGAGGGATTAGCCTCTTGAAGACAGTTTAGTGTTAACTGACTCATTGCCTCTGTATTTTTGTTCTGTCTGGGAGTCGCCAACACATCCCACACTTTGCAAATTCTGATCTAATCTTGATTCTATATCTTGATTATTTGTTAAATAAAGATCTCCTTTAAGAACAACTTATATGATCAATAGTCAAAATATATCAGAGTCCTCAAGGGCAATTTTTACTTTGTTGCTGGGCATTTTAAAGTTGACCCCATTGTGCTTATTGTTTTAAAGCACAAATATTTGGTTAGTTTTATGTTGTCTCTTACTGAGATTTCAGCAAGACTTTCTTTGTGGCTTAAGTTAGGAACAAAATTTCCTGAAAACAATGTTTTAATCTGGATTCTTCTCAAATTCAGATATGTCGGATGGTTGAGTATAAAGGGGAAAAAGTATTGGGGCACTATTAGTTACTGAGTTTCCAAGGAGGTTACTTTACTCAGTTCCCATACTTCCCTGTGTTCCTCCAAACTGTTGAATTTGGTGGTTTTGTGTTTGTGCTGGGTAATAGACTGGAGAAGAGCACTGGCTCCTATGTAGTGTCACAGTTTGACACGAGTATGCTGAAATGCCTGATTGTGCTGGTGTCAGAGTATAAAACAAATGAGACAGCACTTGCAGGAAGTTTTTCATCAATGCTCTCAGTTCCCCCCTTCCTTCCTTCCTTTACGCTGCCTTTTCTTTACATTCAAACTGCTGTTACATTTTTCATTTCAAAATGCTGGGTTTTCCATATTTAACTTTTCTTAAATTTGAGGCTCAGTGGTATTGATTTTTCTCATTGCACATTCTTTGAATCTCTGGCAGAAGTCCTGGAGGGGATTTGGGAGCGAAGAAGAAGAAAAAGAAGCAGAAGAGAAAAAAGGAGAAACCAAATTCTGGAGGCACCAAATCAGATTCTGCATCTGACTCCCAGGAGATTAAGATTCAACAGCCTTCAAAAGTGAGAGCCTAGTTCTGTTTTAATTTGTGCTTGCTTTCTAATTTAATTTTAATTTGCGTGTCGCTTGTTGTAAAAGCAAGTTGGTAGTTCTGCCTTAGTGTGTGAAAATTAAGCAAATGGTTTTTATCCTGAACAGAGGGAAGCAAGACCTGGTGTTTTCAGAGCTATCATCACCACCACAGTAGTGTACTGTGGGAAAGGCAGACGAGGGGTTGTTTTGTCTTTCTCTTGGAACAGTTAGAACTCAGGCTAGTGACAGCCTCATTGCACAAAATCATACTCCGCGATGGTAATGCTTTTAAATAGATTTTGTATTTGATGGTTTGCCTTTAGTTTTTAGCCACCATCTAACTTGGCTTAATGCAGTTTTGGTCACTTGTGCAGCATAAAGCTCTCTCAGCAGCAGCAGCAGGAGGGAAAGTGGGCCTGCTGTGCTAACCACTCTTGGGGCAAGCAGGCAGCATGTATTTGTACATAAAATGCAGTAATCTCAAACATGGAGATACAGGCTGAAGAAAATTTTTTGCTGTCAGAAAGGCTTCAACTATAATTAAGAATACAAAATTACTTGAGGGAATGTACAGTCCTTGTGGAGTTTATGATAAAATAGCATTGTCTTTGTGCTTTTGTCTGTCATGTTCTGAATGAGCAGCGAATAACATGATATGGTGGCTTTTTAGCATACAGCTTTTATCCCAAGAGAAATCTGAGTCCAAGAACTAAAGTTTGTAAAAGTAAGAAAGTTTATGGACCATTGAGCATATTGAGGTAGTTATATTTGCTTTATCGGATTATTGTGGAGAATTTGCACCATTGTACCACCATTTACACCATTGTACCAAAATCTGTAAGATTTGTCAAGTACATTGGGGCTACCAGATAATTTTACGGGGGAAAGATTGTGTTCTGCTTCATTAGCATAGTGATAGATTTTTGTGTTGTCCCTTAAGATCTTCTCTGTGTTACCCTGATTGCTTTGAATGGGCACATTTGGCACAGGGGAGACTTTATAATACATAGAGAGATCTTGAATACTTCTTTGCCACATGTTTCGATACAGCCTTTCTGTAAAACACGTCATGAACTGGTAATACAGGAAGACTGCTAATGATACACAAGTAACTTCAGAATTTTACAACTGGCATGAGGTAAATTTTCATGTTAACATAAAGGCGTAGTTAATTGCTATGGTATCGCATGAGTTCCTTGATTTTCTGCTGACCAAGCTTATTGTTCTATATGTTGCCTCTAATTGCATTAAAAGGAAGCTGCTTCATGTTTTTTTTGCTTTCACGTGCAAGATTTTAGTCCTGCACCTTGCAGTCTTGCACACCATTTCTCTGACGTGATGTGTTGTGCAGATGTGGAAGGCTATCCTTGTTCTAAGTTGTGTGCTTAGACTGGCACTGTTCATGATTATTTTACTGACACAAGCTTAGTTCATTAGCAATGTTACAAAATTTTCTATTTTACTGGCATAAAGAGAAAGTTCTCACATAAGTCTTTCTTTCAAGCTCTAGGCAGCTAAACCACTTCACTCTTTTTATATGGCTTTCACTTTTCTCTAGTCACAAGTGCATCAGCATTGACTGGGGGGTTATTTTGCTTTCTCTGCTGTGTTGCAGGTCTGTCTTAGAGAGCTATTCTGTTTCAGAATTTTTGACAGCATCTTAGACTGCTGATCTGGATCAGTGTGGAAAAGTATATTTATTTTGTCTGCTACTTAAGCCGTACTTAGGTTTTGTATTCCTTGTGCTATGTGAAAATTATAGAAAACAGGCTTTTTAGTGTTTGCTTGCTCTTGGTTGAAAAGAGCATATTTCAGAGGAGAATGACAATTGTACACCTTACCTCTAAGAGAATATATGCAGGATCATCAGGTAGAACTCAATGGGGCTCCTGAAGTAATTGAAATTATTTTGAAAAAGAATTTTTGAGGTCACATGAGTTTGTAAATGGATGTATCAGTCTGGAGATGAGTAAAGCAGAACAGTGAGTCTCCTTGGCTTCTGCCTTCCTTATATGTGATAGTAGTGATAGTAGACCTTTTGAACATTGGTATGAGTGTAATCACAACAGTAAATGCTTGTTAGCATTGTATGCTTACAGTGACCTTGAGGACACTTTGCTGCCCATCTCACAAGACTTCCATCTCTCCCTATTACAAGTTTCAGGGATGTAGGCTGTCCACACTGACAGAAAGAAAGCTTGCCATATCTGCAATTTTATCAGTCATTATTGTAGTCACAAGTGGCCCACACAACCTAGTCACAGAAAAATACATTGGAAGAAACATCTGAAGGTTTTTTGACCAACCTGCTGCTTAGAGTATATCCAGCTAGATCAGGTTGCTCAGGCCTAGATCAGGTTGTGTGGTCTCCAAGAATGGAGACTCCATGATCTTTGTGGGTAACTTATTCCAGTGTTTGACTACAGTTTTGGTTAAAAAAAATAGTAATTCCTTATATCTAAATGGATTCTGCTGGTTTACAACTTGTCTCCTTTGTTTCTTGTCCTATCACTGTGCTCCTCTAGAAAGATTTGGCTCAGCTTTCTTTATATCCTCCCATTTGGCAGTAATAAGATTTCTCTTACTCTCTCAACTTTCTCTTCTTAAGGCTGAACAAACCAAGGTCTCTCGTTGTCTTCTCCTTGTGTGTGATGTGCTTCAGCCCCCTATTTATCTTGGTGCCCTCCAGTGAACTCACAACACTTTGTCAGTGTTCTCCTTGTAATGGAGGACGCCAAACTGTAAAGTATGACCTCAGGGATGCCAGATAAAGGAGAAGACTTCCTGGCCAGTCTGGTACTACTTAGTGTGCAGCTGTCCTTTGCTGGCCAGCAGTCTGCTGGCTCGTGTCCAGCCCTCTTCCCACCTGGACCTCCAAATTCCTTTCTGCAAGCTGCTTCCTAGCCAGTTCATGCTGGCATTTGCCTTTGCAGGGGCTTTTTCTATCCCAGATGGAGGACTTTGCATTTGCCTTTGTCAAACTTGATTAAGTTTCTGCTTCCAGCTTGTCAAAATAGCTTTGAATAGCTGCTCTGTGGTCCAACAGTTCTTCCCAACTAGGTATCATCTGTGTGCTTGCAGAGAAAGTACTCTTTGTCAAGTCTAGATCATTAAACAATATTGACCCCTGAGTCCTCTCTCTTGCATTCTTGAAAATGAGTGTGACATTTCCTTTTATCCATTTATAGGAAACTTCCAGCAATTGCTATTTTAAACCTAATAGACCTTAGTTGCACAGCTCCCTTAGCATCCTTACATGCATTTGGTCTGTTTTCAGGGACCTGGGCATGATTAGCTTGCTCAACAGTCCCTAACTTTCTCTCAGACTGCTGCAGTGCACAGGGACATCAAAGGCCTGAGGTCATCAACAAAACTGAGGCAAAAATACCATTTTGCACCTCAGCCCTGTTGCACGACAGGGCTGTCTTGTGCTGTGAAGAAATATTTTCCCTAAACTGAAACTGAACAAAAGAGCTGTTTTTTGTTTTTCTAATTCATGTGTAAGTTTTCCTTGCTTTCTGTTAAAGGAAAACAAAAAGTGTTGGAAGTAAACTTCTTAGTCAGGCCAATCTCTGAACGTTTTGAAATGAAAGGGAGATTCCTCCTGATGTCCCTAGCCATGGTCTATTTAGTACCTGAACATTAACTTCTTATTTTACTATTATGCTAGTAAGATCTTTCTTAGGAACTTCATTTTTTTAGAGTTTCTGCTTTTTTAATGTAGACTTTAAATAAATATGCAGAATTAATTACAGTGTGTCAGCATTTATGTAGGATTTCATGATGTACCGATGAGATTTCAGAATTTATCTAGTGGCATTAGTAATTTATGTCTCTGTTATCCTGATCTAGAAATAAGGTAGCCTTTTTAGGCTGGAACAGTGTTGCTGTACAGTGTGTAAATATGTTCATTCACAGTTACACAGGTGACAGGTGTTTAAGGCATGCTTACAGGTAAAATTTGCAGTACTTAAACATTAGGCATTTTCTTTCATTAATCTAGATAATAAAAGTATTTATTAGAAATAATAAATGATAGACTGCTTGAGCTCCAGGCACAAAGTTTTGCTCCTTTTTTGATTGAAGATACCAGAGGCTGATCACCCAAATTAAGCTTTACCATCGCCATTATATTTATTTTATGGTGGTTTTTCAACACATGAATCCTAGAAAGAAAGTGAAATATGGAAATAGTAATCCATTGCTGTTCAGTTAAAAAAAAAAAAAAAAACCACAAGTCTGGCTTGAAATCTGTATGGAGAATTGCTTAAAATTTTCCAGTACATTTGAGACTGTTCTTTCAGATGCATTATTACACTGTAGTCTAGGGAAACCTGAGCCACACGCATGCTGTTGGTATGCCTCAGAACAGGACTTACCACTAGGAAGATAACAAAACAAAACAAACAGATTAAAAAAGGTAGAGGGAAAAATCTCTTTAGATTTAGAGGCCTGCTACCATTATTCCTCTGTACTGTCCTTTGCGGGAAAAATTCTCATTCCTGTTACACTTACACAGAGTGATCAAAGTGAGAGTTTAACAGTTCAATTTAGAAATGCTTAGGATTATGCTTTTAAAATAACTTTTCTATAAGGATTTTTCAACTTTTAAGTGGAAAGTGAGTTTATTTTATGTTTGTCTGCTTCAGTTAAAATTGTCTTTAGTTGTCAGTGTTGGCATAGTTGACATTAGCAGCAAGGTGATTAACTCCTACCTATATGATGCAGAAAGACATTATCTACTCTAATAATTGTAAGCAAATACGAAGCACTATAACTAAGTTTAAAAAGCAGATATTTGTAGCACATCAGTGTACCTTCAGGTACTACTGAAACAGAGAGAATTTAAATATTATTTTATATTGTGTGTGTGAAGTACAACTTTAAACAACTCCATGTGTATCAGTGGTACCTTTATTGTTAAATACCTAGACCCTTTTTTGGTATTTTACTGTGTTTTACCATGGGAACAGGGATTATAAGAAGCATTTATTATTGTGATACAGTATCCTGCCATAATGCTGCTGTATTAGTGTTTAAAATGTTGATGTTTCTTGGTTAAATGCAGGTGCTACTGATAACTATTAACTATTTTGTGAAGTTGCTTGCCTATTGCCCACCTTTTTTCCACCCTCCTGTCTACAAACATTGCATCTAAACTAACCATGATGAGGAGAGCACCTGTGAGAATAGGTAGCAGTAAAAGAAATAAACATGTTTGTATAACTGTTCACAAAGTAAATGTATTCGGTAAGCTTCCTGTTCTGTTTGTGTGTGCAGAATCCAGCCATTCCAATGCAGAAGCTTCAAGACATCCAGAGGGCAATGGAGCTGCTCTCTGCATGCCAAGGCCCAGCAAAGAATATTGATGAGGCTACCAAACGTAAATACCAGTTTTGGGATACGCAACCTGTACCTAAACTCAGTAAGTTTAACTGGGTCTGTGTGAAAGATCTGTCTTCTGATCACTAAAGAAACGTGGTGCCAGCTCTGTGGCATGTTCTCTAAAACAGGTATAAAGTTGGACTGTGTGTGATAGGGATTCTTAGTCTTTTGTGCAGTTTATGTGGAATTCTTGATGTTTTCCAGGGAAGTGCTTGTCTTCCCCATAGATAATATGCAACAAGATACAGTATTAATAAATCTCATTGTGATGTCCTCTGTAAAAATGGAAAATGCAATTGAAATAGCATTATTTTGTATATTTTAGGTCTGAAATCTTGAACAATAGAACATAGAGTCTTTTCCACTTTAGGAGAAGTAAGAACTCTTACATGATGACTAGGAGTAAACTTTAAATTTTTGTTTGTTTTGTTTGTTTATTTATATTTCCTTAATTTTTTTCAATAGATGGATTTGCTATCACAGAAATAATGACTCTCTTGCCATAGGTTGTACTGTTTTCATACAGCTTTAAGTGGATAATGGCATTTCTCTGATACACAGATGCCTTCTCTGCTGTGTGTTCATGTTCTCCTCCACAATGTACACTACCTTGAAGACATGCTTTCTCAGATTCTGTTCTCTCTTCTTGATTTCAAGTGAGATGATGATGTGATCTCTCCTTGCCTTTAAATTTGTAATGAGTTTGGCAAGTTATTTTTTATGCTGATCTGACCCCTGATAACACAGTTGGTAAATCTTCTTGTTGAAGGAAGTAGTTGCTGACTGTCTTGTGTTTTTTGCATTGCTTTCTGAACCTTCGTTTTCTGCTTTCATTATCTTCAAGTTAAGCAGTTACAGCATTTCACTGTGAACGCACCTTGGGGGCCCCACAAGTAAACCATTCTCAGCCCAGTAGCTGGTGCTGCTCTGTCCTGCAGGTTTTTCTCCATTGCACTGGAGACTGGTATAGAATAAGCAGAAATAAGGGACAGTCTAAAGCACAGGAGCACTGCTCACTCACTCTCCACAGGCAGCATTTCACGTTAGTCCATGGCAATAGCTTAATCCGCAGCAATCTCATTTCTTCCTGGCTTTTTTTTTGCATAGAGAAGTTCAGAGCAGAATCCCTGGATATGATAGTTTCCCATGGATTGGATTGAATTGACCAGCTGTGGCTTTTCTCTATACAAACTCTATCCAAATACCTCCATAAATTAATGGTAGTAATCGTCACCAGCAATCCAGCCTAAGTGGAGGAAGACCCTAGCCAAAATAAGTTGATGTGTAAATCAAAAAATGCACTGGCCACAATCAAGCTTTTTCAGAGCTAGTTCAGGTGTCTGCACAGTAATTCCAGGAGTTTAGTTTGGGCTAATCAATGTATCTTACAGCACTTAGATAGAGATCAGAGTCTGTCACTTGCCAGTCTAAAAAGGCCCATACATTGGCCCAGAAAATGATTAGTTAGGGTTGTTTAGTAGAAATATGCTTTTTAAAATTTGGTTGCTGAGGTTTTGTCCAACAGTGTCTATGAATTTCTTCTTAATCTCACAGATGTTTTTTAAAGCTTTTCTTTATCTGCTGAATGAATGGATTGGGAAGTCATCACTAGTTGGTGTGCTTTATGTGTTTAGGTGGAAAAAATAATCTGTCAATTCAAGAAAATGTTGTAGGGATCTTTGCATTAAATTTACTTAAGAATCCTCCTGCCTCCAAGTTAAAATTATTAGCAATAAGTCCTTTTGTTATGATAAGCCTGCCATGTACTGGCACAAATATTTGGGTTGTTGGTACTTTTCAGAGTTTGCTTATAGATGATAATAATTACGACCTTCCAAACTGGATGGCAAGCCATAACTATTAGTCAAGATTGTGCATCATTTGGAAAAACTGATACTCAAAGGAACATTTGACTGTCTAGTTTGATGATGCTGACAATATGCATGAGTGTTTATGGGTAAGAATCAGGGGGAAGGCCAGCAGGGCAGATCGGAGGTTCCTGGGGTGTGTGGAAGAGAACTTCCTGACAAAGTTGGTGAGTGAGCCAGCCAGGACGGTGCTCTGCTGGACCTGTTGTTTGTGAAAAGTAAGGACTTGTGGGCAGTGTCCTGTTTGGAGGCCGTTTTGGGTCCAGTCATCATGAAATGATAGAATTTTTGATTCTCAGAGAAGTAAGGAGGGGGTCAGCACAACTGGAGGGATGACTTTGATCTGTTTAGGAGACAGGTTGATAAGGGTCCTTTGGGAGACAGTCCAGAAGGGCAAAGATGTCCAGGAGGACGGGAAGTGCTTTCAGAAAGAAAACATAAAGATGGAAGAATAGGCTGTCCCCATGTGCCAAAGGATGAGCCAATGGGAAGGGAGACCTGCCTGGTAGAACTTTGGCTCAAACTGTTGTGAATGAGTGGTTTGGGCCACCTAAAGAATCATGATCAAAGATAATGGCAACAAGCAGGTTTTAATGTATGTTTGTGAAAGTGCAGCTTAGGAGAATTTGATGGCAAGGTTCTCTATATTACTTACTACATAGATGAAGCACACTTGGCAAAATGGAATTAGCAGTAGTATAAAATGATTTACATGGGAAGTGGGTATGCAGGAGAGTCAGGGTGCCAAGGATACAGGTGCAAAAATATAAGGGTACAAAAGAGTTTAACAGTACTTAATCATTAATTCAACATTTATGAAGTGATTCAATAGGATTTACTACAATTATAACAGCGACGTAATTATAGATTCTAGATAACGGCATTCATACTGTACCAAACCCACACACATGCCCACAGGCACAAAGTTGTTTACGTGCTTCCGTGTTCAAAGGTGCCTGTTAAAAATTCCCCTTGAGCCCAGTGACATACATTGGGTCCCTTGCATTTGTCAACAGGCAAGGGCTGAGCCTCAAGGAGTGGCAGGTGTCAGCATAGGCCTTGTTCTCAGCAAGTCTTTAGGGTGTCACAGACCTTGAGGGTTTGCAAGCTGCAAGAGACATCCCTCTCAGAGGGAGGAGCTGGTGCAGCCCACTGCGGTCCAGGGTGCTGTAAAGGGCCTCACTTAGGACCACTCATCATAGGATTGCAAGATAATTGGCTTTAGTTATCAGTAAGTTTCCAGCAGGGCTGTAACCCACATTGGTAACTGCTTTTTGGAAAAAAAAATAAAAATAAAAAGCCAAAAAATCCCATCCAGTAACAATGGTAGCATTTCACTACAGTTCAGGTAAATGGTGTTCCAAGGTTGTCAGGCCTTGTTCTGGCAAATGATGGTCCTGATACACAGGATAGTCAGTGTCACTCCCACCTTTACTGTGCAGGAGCTCCTCTTATGGTCAGGGGACATTTCACTGCCCAACTGGTTTGGTCAAGGCTTATCGAGAACTCCTGAGATCGTAGAGCAGGCCCAAGGATGGATGGGGAGATGCACCACCAGAGGCATTCAGGAAGGAAGATGAGCGTTTATGGCTATTGAAGTAGAGGCAGGCAACTCATGTCGACTGCAGGGATCCTGAGGTTATGCAGGGAGAAAATCAGAAGGTCCAAAGCCCTTACAGAGTAATCTAACATACAGGAAAATGCTGCAAGAAAGACATTGAGATGTTGGACTGAGTCCAGAGAAGGGCAACAAACCTCGTAACTTGATAAAGGGTCTGGAGCACAAGTCTGATGAGGAGTGGCTGAGGGAGCTGGCGTTGTTTAGCTTGGAGAATAGGAAGCTCAGGGGAGACCTTATCAGTCTCTACAACTGCCTGAAATGAGATTGTAGCCAGGTGGGATTCAACCTCTTCTCACAGCTAATAAGCCATAGAACAAGGGGAAATGGCCTCAAGGGGAGCTGTACCAGGGGAGACTTAGATGGGATGTTAGGAAAATCTGTTCACTTAGGGATGGTTGAGAATTGGAAGAGGCTCCCCAGGGAAGTAGTGAAGTCTCCATCCCTAGAGGTATTGAAAAGATATGTCGATATGATGCCTAGGAACTTGGCTTAGTGGTGGGCTTGGCAGAGTAAGGTTTGTGATTGGACTGATCTTGAAGGCCTTTCCCAGTTTAAATGATTCTGTGATTTAGCAGATGCTGCTCCTTAGAAGAGGAGCAGCTGCAGTTTTTAAGTTTATGCTGAGGACTGGAGCCCTAAAGTATGGGAGAAGAAAGCACACCTTCAAGTAGGATTTTAGGAACACTTTTCACATTCCACCAGTATTCTTAAATGCTCAGGCTTTGCTATGTCCCTGCTCCTGAGTAATCCTGTTGAGTTCAGGTCTGGTCAAGTCAGTGGTAAACAAGATCTGAGCCATAGTTGGTCAGCTGTGAGTACATGTTTCGCATGATGAGGCTGTGGATCTCATGGCTGGCTAAATGCTGTGCATGTGCTGATAAGTTGCTGTCTTTTGTTATGAAATGCGGGGTATCAGTTGAGATAGAGTGGTTCTGTACATATCTATAAATATTATGATGAGACAGTCATTAGTCTGAATGTCATCTATGAGAATGAGAAGTGATGTAAAGTAATAATACTAATTTTTGCAGCATTTTTAAAAAGCTTGTTCCGTTCACATAATTATGAGAAAATACATGATGCAAATTAAATGCAGTTTACAGAACTATCAGGAAAGCTAGCAATGTAACAGTTTTCTGGTTTTTTTTTCCTCCCCCTCCTCCATCAAAAGATGAAGTTATAACTTCACATGGTGCAATTGAACCGGATAAGGACAATGTCCGCCTAGAGCCATATTCTTTGCCGCAAGGTTTTATGTGGGACACACTGGATCTTAGCAATGCTGAAGTTGTAAGTAGAACAATTTTTATATGTATCTAAAATAATTCAAGTTTTTTCTGATTGATATGTGGATAAGTCTTTGGATTTTTTTGTGTATGTTTTCAGCTGAAGGAGTTATACACGCTATTAAATGAGAATTACGTAGAAGATGATGATAATATGTTTAGGTTTGATTATTCACCTGAATTTCTTCTGTGGTGAGTAGCAAGTTCCACATTCTGTTCTGGCTAGAGTACAGTGAAGGGTGTTTTTATTACATCTTCTTAGGCAGTAATTTGTAATTATTTCTGTCATCAATTCTAGGGCATTACGTCCTCCGGGCTGGTTACCACAATGGCACTGTGGCGTTAGAGTGTCTTCAAACAAAAAGCTGGTAGGATTCATAAGTGCCATCCCTGCAAATATTCGTATTTATGACAGGTAAAATGCACCATTACTTTTGTATTTGTAAAAGAATAATGCCACAAAACAAACCTTAAACTGGTATCCATTCCTATAGAGAACTTAAAAAGAGAGAAGGAGGTGAAGAGCACCAATATTTATTTCAGGAATTTTCTTAGTGATGGGTGATACAGATAATGCCATACAATTTTTTGACCCTGCTGGAAAGCATTTACAGTTGATCAGCTGGACTTCTTGGACAAGTCTTCATACACTGACAAACATAAAACATTCTGACACCGCATAGCATTGCTTGGGTGCTATTCTGCATCTTAAAGGCACTCAGTTAAGTTATGATAGAGCTCTGGTTTAGCTCTGATAGAACTATTGCAAACCCCTTAGAGAGCTTGCATATTGCAGTTTGTCGTTGCAGTTGCAGTGTCATAGATTAGTATTTGTTGCAGGTGTACTTTGTCACAAGCCAGTTCATTTTACTTCAAATTCTTCTGTCACAGTATGTAAAACTGTAATTACACAAATGGAAACATGCAATGTGTAACACTTTAATTTTTCCACTACTTAATGTCTTTTTAGTGTGAAGAAAATGGTAGAAATCAATTTTCTGTGTGTCCATAAGAAACTGAGATCTAAACGCGTGGCACCTGTATTGATTCGGGAAATAACCAGAAGAGTAAACTTGGAGGGAATTTTTCAGGCTGTTTACACTGCTGGAGTGGTACTTCCCAAACCTGTGGCCACTTGCAGGTAACCTAGGTGATGTTCTTAATAATATTGGTTCCTGTAAAGTTATTTTAAGAAAAATTAACTTATTTATCTAAAAAGAGTAAAAGCATAAAATTCAAAGGTTTTAAATGTTATTCCTGACTAACCTGAAGGCTTAAGTGTTTGTCAGTGTCAGTTTTTTTGGTGTTGGGTTTTTTTTTCCCCTTCCCTTCCAGTGCCTTGGATAAAACAGCTTTTCAGACTAAAATTTAATTTGTGGTTTGTTTAGCATACTTTAAATAGACTAATAGATGTTTCTGTTGACCTTCCGTTGGTAGCCAATGACTACATTGTATACCTGTGTTTTTTAAGTGGCCTGTGTCCTTGGGACACTTGCCTGTTGCTTGCACCTGGTTGCTTGCCAGAAATGGCAGAGCATTTCTGGTAATTGTATGATTTGCCTTTTTGAAATACTTTCATCTTTCCCTCTGAAAGGAGGACTTTTTTGGCATTTGATAAATACAGGAACACTACCATGTGGGAAGAGTTACAGTCAAATACAATTTCATTTGCTTGAAATGGATTTTATTTCTACTAGGAAAAGCTCAGTTCCTGCAGTTTTAGTCCAGCTGTTTAGACTTCTGGAGGACAGAGTACTTTTCGATTTGAAATTGTTTTGTACCTATCAACACCAAAGATCCTGTAAGTTTCTGTAAGGAATGATAGGGGAGAAAAAAAGCTATGCTGTGTTAGAATAACTAGGGATGCTCTGTTGCACAATGACCTCCCAGGAAAGGGAGAGCTCCTTCAAAAAAATGCTTAGACATGAGCAGAGGGTCCTGTCTGCACAAGAAAATAAATGTTTGCATGGTGAGTTTTTCAGGGCTGTGACAAATGCTGAAATGTTTAGCCCTGTGCTTACTCATTCTGTATCAAAAAGCATTTGCTTAGATTCAAAATACTGTGATAGCAGGCTTGGTTAATACCTATTGCTTGGATATAGCTTTTCCGTAATTTCTTTTTTGTTAATCAGCCTTCTTATAGATGTAGTACAGACATGCTTAGAAACAAATTCGGAGAACAGAAAAGGAAAGCAAGAAAACCACTTGCATCCATTGCCCTGCAAGAAAGCAAGGCAATGGATGCAAGTGGTGCTGGCACTTAAAATACTATTTAAATTCATTGTTTGGTTGTATTTCCAGGTATTGGCATCGATCACTAAATCCCAGAAAATTGGTGGAGGTGAAATTTTCACATTTGAGTAGAAACATGACTCTACAAAGAACAATGAAGCTCTACAGACTTCCTGATGTAAGCAGTATGACTTCTAGAGAATCCCCACAGTTACTGGGAGGCCCAAAATAACCTTCCATCTGTCTCTGACAGCACAGGCTTTTCTGTGTAAAGGCAGTGCGTGCAGGACATTAAAAAAAATAATCTCTGGTTGATGAAAAAGACCTTAAGGGCTATACGAAACAGAAGAGACTTGCTGGAAATCTGGATCTCTATGGAGAAAATAAAAATTTTGACCTAAAATCCTTAAACAAAGGAAAAAAAACCCAGAAAGCTTGACTTCACAAACATGTGGGATTGAGTTGAAGATGCATTAAACTATTCTCAGTATGTTTAATCTGATAAGAGATTACTGGAAAAGAAAACCAACAATTCACGTCCTAAAATTCTCAGAGAAGTCCATCAGCAACTTGGCTGAACACAATTGTATTGTTGATTCCACTCTAATTCACTTTTTTTTCTGTTCTGTCAGAGAATGTTGTTCTTCTGCATTGAGCAGGCTCAGTAAAAGCCACTTTAGTATGTTGTGCACTGTTTGTTTGCATGGTCTAGTCAAAAACAAGTGTTCTGGTGTAGCTAGGTTAGTTAAAATTTTTTTCTCATGTTTGCAGCTAATAGTTAAGCTTGCAAAAAGCCTTAGGGTGCATTTCCATGACAGGGCAGGTCACTGTAAATACTACATACTGTCAAAAAATCTCATTGCAGTAAATAATAGCCTATAGAATTTAGTCTGAGCTATATGGCTGAAAACAATTTATGTGCTTGTAAAAGCTACCTTTTTTGAAGGGATTACAGAGTATCCTTTACCTGTACCTTATTGGTAAACCTCTCTTTATTTAAACAAGCCCTTTCTTTTGGTTGAAAACAACACTTTTTTCCTCACTCACAGTGCTTTATAATGATTTATCTGATTTTGGAGAACTGTGTCTGTTGCTATATTTAACTTGATGCTGCAGATTCTCTTACAGCTCAGATATTTGAGCAGTAGGCTGAGCAGCCCTTGGAATAAAGCACATGCCATGCCTTGATCTGTGCTCCTGCTGCTGTCAGGGAGCCTCGTTTCCTGCTCTGCCTGGTGCCAACTGTGCCTGCACATGCAGCTTCTCCCTTGCGTGCAGGGCAGCAGTTTGCAGAGCTTAGAATTAATAACCAAATTAATTGGGTTTTAATCTTGGACAGCTAAATATAGCTTCCATCAAATCTTGAAGACATTTTTAACAGTCTAAAGAGTGCAGTACACAATTTCAAGTGTAGGTTTTCGTGGCAACACCAGTAACATTGCTTATGGAAACAACTGACGAAGTGAATAGTTTAAAGAATAAGGATCTTACTTGTAGCACCAAAGGTGTAACTACAGGGAATCGTTAGAAATAGCAGTTGTACCCTGATAATTTTCCTTTATCATAAAACCCAGTTTCAACAGAGAAGTGAATTATGGAAAATAAGTAATTGATCTCATCCATAAAATATAGCTAAGGCAAACATACACCATACAGAGTAGTGCAAATAGAAAATGGGTGCTTTCAAAATCAGCTTTTAAAACTAAGTGATGTAGGAGTCCATATACCCCAGGATTTTTGTTATTTTTCAGTTAGATTTGGGAGCTTCTCTGTGGAAAATAAAGATTTAATCTTTGTTATGATAATTTCTCTTTAGGTCTTGTGCTTTGGGTTTATTTGGAGGGTTTTTTTTTTTTTCCTGAGAAAAAGATTAAGCACTGTTGAAGTTTTTTTCCTAATTTTCAGGCTGTTATAAACCCTACTGTCAAACGAATTTGTCCTTCAGGCCATGCTATCCTGTCCCTCAGCACCCAACACTGTTTCTTGCATTTTAACCTCTTTTCTTAGTGTCCTTGGAATATCATTGCCACTCAGAGGGAGCTCATGTCCCTTTAAGAAAATTAATAATTCCTAATCACTTGAACAGCCTGAATTAAAAAGGTTTTCAGGTATCATAGATACTGTAATTAATAAATATCACCCTCCCTAAAGGCTGTGTATATACCTATAGATTTACAAAAAGTAAAAGTTGGTTTTTTCCTAAGTGTTTAATCTCTTGAGCAAGGAGTTTTTGGGAAAAAGTAAAATTTGTCTGTGTTTAGAGTCAGGACAGGATTATGTTTGTCTCTGTTGTCTTTTCCTGACCTACTGAGATCCTGATGCTGGACAGTCACACGATTATGTGCCCAGTCCAGCAGAGAAATTTTACCTTAGTTCTGTACACTTTCTCTCACCTCTGGGATTGCAAATAACCACTTACTGATGGCTATTCTGAGTGTTACTGGGAGAAAAAAGATCTTCCACCCAGCTGCTTTTCCTACATCCTTCCTGTTCATCAGGTGTACACCCTTCTGGAATAAGGGCATTTAAAAATACAGATGATGTGCTGTTGTGGAGTCAAACCATAGTCCCAGGCTGCCTAGACAAGCAGGAAGACTGAAATGTAATACACAGGCCAGAGCTGTGGCAAAGTACGCCTTGATCTCTCATCTGGCTGCTGACTCCCAGAGCACGTGAATAAACACCTCCCCCAGAATGATGCCTTTTGGGTAAAGCATAATCAGCTACACTAATTTCAGGCCTCCAGTAATCAAGTCTCTACCTAGCTGCTCTTGCAATCGACTTTGCTATGATTAATGTGGTACGTGCCCAAGTATGCAGCTCAGACAGATGAGGCAGGATAAATGAGCACTGAAGAGAATAAGCATTAGCCTCCCCAGAAGGAAATATCCAGGAAGGCTGGCAAAAGATGGGAAGAAAACTTTAGTCACTTTCTCTTGTTTAAACAATAATTGCATAGTACTATAAAGTATTTTTTTCCTTTTCTGATGTTTAAAGTGAGAAAAATAACTTTATTTGTTAAAATAGGGTTTTAATTTCAGGCAGCTGTAAGTTACGAGAAGCTTTCTTGTTAACAGAATGGCAGTTGTGCTTGTATAGAAAAATGTTAGCAAGGAAATTTACGAGTGCTAAAAATAGGTAGAATCTTTTTTGTAAAGTAATTTCTAATGAAACTTAATCAGTTGACATTGATGTATAGCTTGACTGTAATTTCCATAAGTTTGAATTGCATGTGTTCTTGTATTGAGATACTTCTGATATGCAGGTTTCTTTGTTTTGTTTCTGTGACGGGGCCCCAGGTAGTTTAGAAGAAGATAAAAAATAGATTGACCTAAAAAACCAAAAAATACAAACTGCGCTAAGTGTAGGCAGTCGGCGATGGTATGTCTTTCTCTGGAGAAATGGAGCTGTGTCAGTAATGAAATAAAAAGATTGAAGTGCCCCAGACTGTCTCAATAATTAGAAGAGAGGGAATTCTGATTGAAAGCCGTTTGTAAAATAGCATAATGAATTAGGTGGCTGGGATAAAGTAGGCTAATAATGAATGCATTATAGCAAGTGGAGTGACTCTGCAACCTACTTACAACCTTTGCTGTGTTTGCAGTTTTCCTTTCAATATCTTAACATTTATTTTTCTTTTTTTTTCGATAAGGCCACAAAGACTTCAGGTTTGAGACCAATGGAACAAAAAGATACTAAAGCAGTACAAGAATTAATCAATACTTACTTGAAACAGTTTAATCTTGCTCCTGTGATGGATGAAGAAGAGGTGGCCCACTGGTTCCTGCCTCGGGATCATATTATTGACACTTATGTGGTAGAGGTAAAATATGCCCTAACATATATGAATGTGTTTGAGTGCCACTGACAGGAGTTCATATCAGCATCAAGTTTTTGAAATGCAGGCAGTATTATAGGTATAATACTGTTATTATATATTATATATATATATTGTTATAGTATATTATTGTATAATACTGTGTGTTATAGGTAGAATTTGATACCATGAGTACAAGCTTTTTTTTTTTTTTTTAAAGTTCTTTGCATTACATTTTATTAATAAGAAAATGTTTGGCTGTGATAAACTGCAGTGCTCTTAGAATATCTTAACGAAGAATTCTGAAATATCAAAATATCACTATCTTGACAAGAACCCTACGTATTTTAAGATCAACTCTTCCATCTGCATTTCTTGATTTATGACAGGATAATAAGCAATGGTCTTCAAATCTTTTCTGGAGAAAAGGAAAAATGATGCTGTGACTGAGATAAGGATTTGATTTGAAT
>VZTR01033424.1:96245-109945 GCA_013400775.1 Chaetops frenatus | reverse complement strand
TGTGTATATATTTGTATGAATATGTATATATATATATATATATATATATACACACATACACGTAGCTACCACCCCCACCCTCCAAAGAGTTGGTCATAATGCTTCTCTCAAAATAAGGAGTGCAGGAATAGATTAGCATTTGGATTCGAAAGCTCTCAGACATTTTTGGAATAGGTGCACTAAAGCTAGTGAAAGGATACACCCTTCCCTTTGAGTCCATACAAAATCAGTTGTAGACAGCATATTTAGACAGTGTATTACTTTGCTTAAAGTGATAATATTATTTAAAAATGGTCAGCATTAACATCCCTAAACTTTCTCCTCACAGAAGGCTTAGGTTGTGAAGCTCAGTGTTTCCACACTGTAACCTAAATTTGTACAGGAGCCTCAGCTGAATTAGGAAACCTAGTGCTGCTGGAGATGAGTGGTCCTACCCATTAATTTTTATTGTTCAAGCTTAGCTTTCCACTTACTTTGTAGTGGATCTAGTGCTCATTGGACTTTTCCATGATCTGATTTGTAGTCCCACCTTCTTTCTCCCCCCCCCTTCTCCCTGCCCTCTGCCCTACTCCCTGAGCTGGTTTTTGGCTATATTTGTGAGTGGAAGCCTACAGGAGAGTTCACAAACACCAAGATCAGCATGAATGTGACATTAACAGTGCCATATTAACTAAACAGCACAGTCTTCACTTACTTGTTTTATGCTGTCTCTTGGACTAGCTTTTTACTATACAAAATGTAGGTTTGTTAGTGCTTAAAATCTTTTTAAGACCTGTGTGACCTGGAGAAGCTGCTGTCAGACTTTTAAGTCATCTATGTAATGTGCAGATAAAAAATCTTAAAATACTTTGTATCATTTATGAGTTAATATTTTTGTCATCCTTATTGAATTTAGTGAGTGACTCAATAACTTTTCTGTTCCTTGTAGTTAGTATTACTCTACTACAGAATCTGTACCTGCTCTAAGACAAAAGCTTTTTTGCATGTGGTATGTTCAGCTGTTTTACTTTTCATTATACAAACACTACTAATTTAAGGACCCATGTGAGGTCCTTCATTGAACTCTACTTAGTGGTTGCTAGTCATTCAAATATAAAGCAAACAAGCAAGAAGAAGTATTTGTGTGTCTCCTTTGCCTTATTTTCTTGGAGATACTTTGGGGAGTTTTTTGTGCTCAGCATGCTAGTCATAACCCATGTAATAATTATTTCATAACTCATGTAATAATTATTTTCTGTTTCCTACTAATCCATGCTCTTGAAAATGGTCAAACTTCCTTAGATGTGTGAAATTAAGAAGTTTTTTGTAGAATAATTTAGATTTCTGGATAAACACCTTTTTTGATGACTACTGGTTTTATTAGAATTTCAGTGTGATTTAGCATTGTTGTCCAACAAATAGGTTGTGCTTGTTGATTAATATTAAAATATGCTTTGTATACCAGCACAGTATATTTTTTCTCTATTTTTAGAAAGATGAGAAAATTTTTTTTGATGTGGATATCATCAGATTTTTTTAATATCCATAATATTTTAAGAATATTTTATTAAAAATTAGTTCAGTTGGAAAAAAAAACATCAATGCTTTTAGTGGAAGTGTGCTTTGTTAGCTTTGTCTGTAGCAAACTACTGCTTTGACAATTGTTTGTCAAAGGGTTCATGGTGTAATAGACTAGAAAAATCTTAAATGTTTGTTTCCTCAAATCTTAGCTAAGACTAGCTGTTATACCATAGTGCTTACAGTGCACAAACCTTGCTGCTCTAAGTTTATTACTTATTTTCTGTAGAACTGCCACGTTAGCCTAATCAGTAACTGATTACTTATTAATGGAGTTTTCTCTTTTGGTTTGTTTTTTTGTAGGGTTCAAATGGTATTTTAACAGACTTCCTCAGTTTCTACACATTACCTTCAACAGTGATGCATCATCCTGTTCATAAAAGCCTCAAAGCTGCCTATTCCTTTTACAATATTCATACAGAGACTCCCCTGTTGGATTTAATGAATGATGCACTCATTATAGCTAAATTGGTAAGTTGTAGGTTGGATTTTTTTCTGCTTCATTCACAAAAGTATTCTTAGCAGTGGTGGCAAGGTAAGAACTGGAGTAATTTATCCATGCCAGTGCATTCAGTTTTACTATTTACACCACAAAGTGCAGTTGATGAGACAGATACAATATATATATACCAAAATATAAAGCACCGTGCTTTTTTTTCCTTTTTACTTTGAGCGATACTGGGGAATGACAAATGCATAAAATATTTGCAATAGCTTGAACTGTGGAAACACCCAAGAGCACACTGATGACCATAGTCACTAAGTATCAGAAGAATGAAAAGTATCACTAAAATAATTTCCCTTGGAGATTAATTAATAAGTGCTATCAAATACATTTTGCTTTTTAAAATTATTTTTTATTCTTAAAAAATGTAGAAGTTTATTTATGTGAGCTTTATAATTTTATCATTGCTACGTGTAAAGCCTTGTAGATGATGTCATGTTGTAGCTTTTAAGCATACCTTTTAGGTATGGAATTACACTGATAGATGTTTGGTTGAATGGAAGGGAAAAGACTATAAACTAAGTTCTTAAACAGAAGAATTTTGAGATTTTAGTACTGTCTAATGAAAAACTATCACTTAGCTGTTACTGATAAGGGTTTCATGGGAGTGCAGCGCACCAATGGCACATGCCAGCACTCTCAATGAATTTGCAGGGACCTGTGTAACCTGGGTGGTTGAAAGCACTGCACAGGCTTCATCCGGTCCATAGCATCCACTCTGCAACCATTCCCAGAGGCTGCAGAGCACAGGGATGTTTTCTGCTCCTCATTCCCCTGAGGTGTTGCTGCCACAGTGCTGGTGGTGGTACAGCCTCCTGGGCAGTGCTCCAGCAGGCCATGCTCAGAGCTGACTGCACATGCCACAGGGATTTCTGTGTTGGCTACGGGAGAAGCCAGTGATGATCTTCAAAGGCTGTATCTGTTCAGACTTCAGGGCACATGAAAGCAGCCACAGAGTCTTCAACCTGTCTGTCTCAGCCATGTTCTTGCAGCACTGCAGCTGAGCTGCCATCTGTGACAGGAACTGTTTGCTGAGGCTTGTTAACCTAGAAGCAGTTCAGTAACTTTGTCAGAGAAAACTCCTGGATAGTTACAGGGAATACTGTTATTCAGGCTCCAGAATGATCCAAAAGGAAGTTCAGAGACAGGCTTTGAAAAGCTAGTATAATTTTCAGAAGTGGCTAAAAATACTGGTAATTATTCTTAAAAGTCAAGGTGGGAAAAGGTTGGTCTCGGTTAGAAGTGTGGCTTGGGGAGCAGTGTGTCTGGCCATTCTCTAGGCCATGGGTGGGATGGGTGAGGAGGCAGTTCCACCGTCTGACCACAAGGCTTTGCACCTTTCCCTGCACACCTTTCTCTCTCAATGTGACATGAGACTCTTTCCTTTTAAGTGGATCATCCTATATCGCTTGCAATACTGGGATTTAAACACCTGTGGATTTCTAAAGTACCTGCTAGGCCTGTAATGAATCATTAGATGCCTAATTTTAGTTGCAGATCTGGCAGCTGAGTTTTGCCTGAGGAGAGGTAAGGCAACGGAAGAGATGATAAATGCAGTCCTATTTACAGCCTTTTGTTTACAAACATACTGAGTGTGGCTGGGATGGAGTTAACTTTGTTCCTAGCAGCCCATATGGTACTGCACTTTGTCACTGAAGCAGGGCTGATAACACACACAGTGTTTTGGTTGTTACTGAACAGTGCTCTTTCCCCTGCAGTGAGGAGGCTGAGGGTGGGCAAGAAGTTGGGAGGGGACATAGCCAAGACAGGTGACCCCAGCTGACCAAAGGGGTGTTCCACACTGTATGATGTTCTGCTCCACAATAAAGGCTGGAGGAAAGGAGGAGAAAGGGGGGATGCTTCTGGTGATAGCATTTATGTTCCCTAACAACCATTATGAGATCTTGCCTCCAAGGAGGTGGTTTGACATCTGTCTGGCAGTGGGAAGTAGTGAATGAATTCTTCTTTTTGCTTCCCCTGTGCCTTCAACTTTGCTTTCTCTATTAAACTGTCATTATTTCAATTCACAAGATGTCTTGTCTTCCTTCTCTTTTCTCCCCATCCTGTGGGAGAGGAGTAAACCAAATGCTGTGTGGGTGTTTGTCTCTTGTCTGGGGACAGCCCACCACAGTCTCCTTTCTGTACTTTAACTCCAAAGCATGGGTTTTGGAGATACAAATTCAGCTCAGCAAATTGTTTTTAGGGTTTGTTTGCATGTCAGCTGATGTTTATTTTTATCTTCATATCACACTATATAGAATTAGTTTAGAATAAGTTTGGCAGTTACGGGACAAAACACCTGACCTTGAAAGTAAAACCCAAAATTTGGAGTTGTTCACTTAGGTTCTATCTATTCTGCATGAGGACAGAATAGGATTTTGCATCAGGATAATCCCTCTAAAACCCTGCATGTTTTATTGTTGAAGCTGACAATAAGTTTCTAGATCTAGAACACAGGGAAGAAGTCTGCTTCAGTGGTGTGTCAGAACTGTGGAAATCTTTTTATCCTTCTCAAAAGATACTAACCTGAAACTGATCTGCTGATGTTTAGATACTGAATTAGAACCTGTAGTTTTGTTTGAATTTTGAGTGTTTAATTGCACAGCTTAGTGTGTTTGTATCTAGAGTGTGCCTCTATTCTCCTCTGCTTGCCTTCCTGCCTTCTGATATTGCTGTTACTGTTAGTTACTAACTTGAAATACTTCAAAATTTAATTCCAGTGTCAAATGTCCAGTATTGTCACCTCATTTGTCTTATTTCCACGTGTTTTTGACACACGCATTTAACTTAGCATAGCATCATCTGCACACAGAATGATCTTTGTGTAAGGCAGTGGGACACCTTACTAAAATCCCTGTCTATGCTTTGTAAGTTTCTTTTAAATAGTCCTAATGTAGAGCTTAAGTGCTCTTTTCTAATATGAGATGCTCATTTAAAAGAAAAAAAATCTCATTTTTTTACTGAGTAAAGAATGTTCCTTACCCCATCTTCTTGTGCTTGAGTAATTGAGCATTATTGTTTTGTATGTTTTGTCTTAAAAGTGTTCATGTCTTGCTGGTGCACTACCTGTGTGCTGTTAAGACTCCAGGACCTTAGGTCAGACTCCCTTGTAGTTAATGGCAAATAAATGGACTTTTATATCCACATCCCCGAGCAGATTCAGCTCTCCATACGTGATGATTATTACTGCAATGGCTTAACTGACCTTGGGTTTGTTCCCAGTAAGTTAGGATTTGACTATGTATTGATGCAGAAAACTCTTGAGACTGATTTGGCCATGTGGCTCTTCTGGGACAAAAGATGTCTCTTTGAGTGGTGAATTTGGGAGGTTTATGAAAAGAGGAGTTGGTAGAGGTTGCATAAGTAGGGGAGGGAGAATCACATGCAAGATTTGAGTTCTAAAGAGAATGGCATTTCAGAAAAGGACTAAATCACAAAAATATGTTTATATTAACAGAATGATAAATTGCTGAAAAACACAGTAAGCTGTATTTATGCAGCTTCAACTAGAATAGGCCATATGTGTCAAAACACTTTTTATGACTGTAAAAAATGCATATCTATAAGAATAAAATAATGGAAAATGCTTTAGGGACTCTTCAGACACTAGGCCCTGAAAGTGGCTTTAAAATTCATACCATTTGGAGCTAATCTTCAAGCAAAGTTGTGCATTATACTTTAGTTTTTATTGGGAAAGTGTTTTTCTGTGTGTACCTAATTAAAAGGCAAGATTTATTCCATTGTATTTTTTCCTTTTAATTAGCCTAAGTCTCTTGGATACTGTATGCCACTCTGTAAAGTATCATTTGTGTGTCATTTGAAAATTTCAGAAGTAAAATTTTAAAAATGTTTTGCTGTTGCCAGAAAGGATTTGATGTATTCAATGCACTAGACTTAATGGAAAACAAAACATTCCTGGAAAAACTCAAGTTTGGGATTGGAGATGGAAATTTGCAGTATTACTTGTACAACTGGAGGTGTCCAGGCATGGAATCTGAAAAGGTAAGGGAGAAAAATGAGTTCCTGAATTCCATTAGGTGTAATGGTACGTTAACCTACACTGGCCAAAAATTGGCAAGTTTTAAAAATAATGTAATTGGCCCTGTTTATGATCCATAATTGAGATGCAGAAAACTATTGAGGGTTAGATTTACTGCCATACTTGAACTAAAATACTGTATTTTTCTTCTTCCTTTAGGTTGGTCTTGTATTACAATGAGAACGCTTATGTTTCTAGAACTCTTGAGGTCATCGTTTGAGTTAATTTGATCTCCATAGCTCTTGAAATGGTATTGTTCAAGAGGAGTAAAGCACAACGTCAGTGATACTGAAATAGTCCATTAAATCTGATCAATGAAGACATCCACATGTGACCAAATTTATGCATTTTCAGATAGATCAGATGGTCCATGAAACTCTTCTATTGTCCATGAAAAGAATAAAAAGCACATTCATTTAAGTTTCAAAGCTTAGCTTGCACCTTGATGAGAAAAAGGTATTTTTTTCCACTGTAGAAAAGACTGTTTTGTACAAACTGAACTTCAGTGGTGGATTAGGGTACAAAAATATTTGCTATTATGTGGATGAACTGCTGCATTTCTATTTATTAAGTGGTTATGTATGTATGTCAGTGTAACAGAATGAAGGATACAAACTGGAGTATCTTTGCTTATTTACATAACATGGATAATCGTCATTTGGGGGAAAATCACGAAGTACGATATGTTTGTAGCTCTCTGAAAGTCCTGGATGTTTTTGTAACTGGAGCAGTATGACAATGTACTGGTTTAACTAGTGCATTTGTTTCTCCATAAGCAACGCTGCCAAATCAATAAAAAAATACAGATTTGTACTTTGATCTTCAATAGATCAGTGGATTGATTTAACAGTATCGCACTGTTCAGTGCAGGTGTTATCTATGTTGCCAGAATGATAATACATTACTGTACTTAATTTACAGTTGTGGCACAATACCTTAGTTTTTCCTCAGTAGAATAACATCAGCCTGTGTGTAAAACTAAGAATTTTAGTAGTGCTATCAGGATATTTATAGTTTGAATGTTTTCAACGCTTCTGCGAAATTGCACATATTCCTTTGTCTACTTTGATTTCCTATGAAGTCTGTAATTCTAATGAAAAGTACCTTGTGTAAATATGTATTCATAAATTGTTCCTGGTATTGTTTTTATCCTGACTTTGGAACAAGAAGTTTTGCTATATATGTGGCTGGTAAGCAGAAGAGAAATGCTCTGCCCTCAGTCCTTGGAAGTCTCTGTACTGCACTTCCTGAAATGTAGGAGGGCTGATCTTTATTGTTGGGTGGAGCTGTTTTAATTCCCTCATGAATGCTCGGCAACGGGAGTGGCTTCTGAAGCACTTTATATGCATTCCAGCATAGTGTCATAGCTAGAGATGACAGCAGTTCTTTCAGCTCATGGATGCTGCAGAATCGTGAGCACTGAGAAAATCTGCATTAAGAAACTGTCCTAGCTGAAAGTGCCAAATTGTGGTAGTGAAGCCTCTGTGCTGTGAGCATCTTTTGAATGTGACTTGAATATCTCATGAAATGCAAATGTCTGACTTTCCTTTTAAACATGCCTGTAATTCTGACAGCAGATTTTGCTGAAAGGTTAATTCTGTACATGAAGATAAATTTGTCTGTTCTTCATAACTGTTAGCCCTACCCACCTCCTTGTAGCAGTGGGGTTTTTCTTTCTTCCCACTCCTTTTCCAGTGTGTGAATGGTTTGTGGTTTGGTTTCTTTTTCTTGTTGAATTGTGGTGAGAGGATTCTGCCCTAGAAACAGTGATAAATACTTTCCCTTACTGCATTACAGCTGATTAAAGCACTTGACCTCCTTCAAACAAAGGAAGGGACTGAATGTGGTTTGTTTGACCCCTGGTTGTGCACCAGCTTGAGACTTCATAAGTTTAAAAGGACTTCAAAGGAGATCTAATGGTGCAGTTGGGCTTTACATCTCTGGCCATTCTTGATACCTCTCTGCTAATAGCAGTCAAAACAGGTGGTGCCGAGATAGCTTGGACTCTGCATGAGGCCTGAGCAGAAATAAGTGCCTGAAAATGTAATTGATGATAATGATACCTGAGTTAACAAGAAGGATTTAATCTTGACCTCATCAAAGACTTAAGTTTTTAACTCCTAAGTGGCAAGAAGGTGCCTCCTTGGCAGGGCATAGAGAGATCTGGGATGAGAAGGAGGTTCACCAAGGGGCTCAGGGTGTTCTGCTTCAGCTCTTAAAGGCAGAGCCTCAGTAGTCCTCACTCAGGGCTGCCTGAGGTGAGGTGGGACAGCAGGGCATAGCTCCGTCCTCATGGCCAAGATACTTCCTTGCTGAGACAGCCCAGGTGATCACAGCCCAAGTGGAAGATAATGTTCATGTTCTCTGCCTTCTTTCCCTTCAAAAAAATGCACATGGAAGAAATGTTAGGCAGATGATTTCTTTTCTCCTCTGAAATGAGACGGCAAATCCTCCCAAGTGTTTTCCTTTGTAAAACTGAGGTCGTGATGGAACCAAGTATGTCCAAGTAGAAGACAGACTTGAATGTGGGTTTCCTGCAGCCTGGCTTCTGCTCAAATCTTCAGGTTAGAGCACATGAAGGAAGGAGCATGGCCAGTCTTGTGTTTTCTAGAAAATAGTGCCATTTACTTCTGAATCCAAGGGATAAACTTCTGTCTTGCTGCCTGGTTTACTCTGCATGTTCATTGAGGGGCTGGAGGGCAGAGACATGCTCCTGTAAAAGCACTGTAGCTGAGAGAGAAATTTATCTGTCACAGCATGAGGAATGCAGGCATCTAAGCCTGAGTGTTGGGGCAGCTCTTGGAGAGTTCTTTTCATGGACTTGCGTGTGTTAAGCATGGCGTCTTCTGTCCCTGCTGAGTGCTCTTCACCTGTAGTGTTTTGTTGAAGTATCACAGTATCAAGAGGACTTGAATCTTGAAGGTGTCCCAGCCTGCACCCACAAAATAAGAGTTACTCTGGAGGTAAAAATAGTGGCAACTCACTTTGACTTCCTAAGCAGGTACTAAACAAAAGGTGAATATCTGTGTGGGGCCACTGTCAGGAGCTCAGTAGGAGAGGCCCTTCTCTTGTTTCCAGGGTTGAACCTGTGCATTAGTCCTGCTATGAAGGTAAGACTCCTCAGAACCTAACAGGTGTTTGCAAAGGATTGGCAAATGTAAAGCTCACTCTACCACCTTTCCCACCTGGCTTTTTAAACATCTGTTACATCTTTCCCAAAGTAACCTCCTGTCTGTAGAGGGAACCCTAATCCCTTAAGACAGAGATAGACCTGGGCAGGCAGTGAAGTGCTTGAAAGATGATTGTTGTGCTTATGTTCTTTACCAAAGCTAATCCTTATGCTCTGTGTAAATGCTAAGACTCTTATGCTATGGTTAGCCAGCCTGGGAATGAAACACACTCGTGCTAGCATGCCTTCAAAGTTTTATGCATCCAGAAAGACAGAAAAAAGGACATGTATGAAGGACTATGAAGCAAGGCAAAGAAATCTCACCTCTTCTTGCACCTCAGACATGGACAAAAATTTTAGCATTAAATGCTTTGTTTAAGGAGAATTGTGACTGCACAATCACTGCTCATTGCTACTGTCTGCCTTTGTAGTTGGTATCACAAACTAAAATAATTTCTAAATAAATTCAAAATACAGATGAGCTATTGGATGGCAGTGGAAGTCTGGATTAACAAATCTGAAAAAATACATGGAATTTTTACCTTTTAAGGAACAACGGAAGTTACTCAGTTAATTGCAGTGCTATTTCCCTTCCTTCCTACAACCCACCTCCCTCATTAGGAAATTGTTCATAGTCCCCAGTAAAATTAAAGGAAACTCAAGTTACGTGGTATGTTTTCAGTCTTCTAGCAGTTATAGTTCTCATCTACTTTATATAAAACAGTATATGGCTTATGTCAATTTCCTGGGAAATAATTTTAGACTTCATATAGAGGTCTAATGGAGTTTAGGTTTACATTTTCTCACAGAATATGTGTTAATAGTTCGCATATTTTTTTTAATACTGCAGCAGTAGTAATTTGGTTGTTTTGTATTTGAAAATAGCTTTTCCTTCATCATACCATACACCAGGTATCAGGTGGAACCCAAGTCTGCATACATTTGTGACCAAAAGAAGTTGTTGTTCAGCAGAACAAACTATAATATAATAGAGCTCAAAAGGGAAGTCTGCCTGTGCTATTACAGCTGTTTACTTGAACCCAGCTTTAAAAGACTGATATTGGCATGGACCTTTGTTTAAATAAACTTTCACTTTTGGTATTTATTTGTTTGAGTAATTAAATCTCTTTTGCTTAAAGCATGTTCATCTGTGTAAAAATACGAAGGTCATTTAATGCTTTGTATTAATTCCAAAGAAGTATTAATTATATCTTAAAATTACTTTGGCATGTTCATTACTGGCTTTAACTCTTACCTCCAGCTGCAAATGAAATACTTATCACCAGTAAAGACTAACAATCAGGTCTGAGTAATATTCTTTATTAAAGCAGAAAGTACCTCAGCCAAATGCAAGCTAAAGTTCACCTTGTATTCAAGAGCTTTACACTGGATAGCCTAAAAGAATCGTTCAGTTAGGACTGTACTCCATTCTGCATTTAAAAAATCAATTTAGAAAGAACCAACCTAAAATCAGTTACACTGAAAAAGCCTTTTTCTTTTTGCAAGGTGGTTTCTTCACCTTATTGGGATTTGGGACAAGTTTCTTGATTTTCAAAGGCTGCAAAATTACTTTTGAAAGATCAGGCTGATTGCTTTCTGTATGCTTCCGCTTCTGACTTGTGAGCTTATCCCCCAGCACCTCTGCAAGCTCTTCGGGTTCCGCATTTTCTGAAGAATCTGTATCTGCATAAGCCATGGATTCTTCAGTTCTGTACTGAAACCAGGGCACTTCCAAAGCTGGTATCTTTGGAATTATTGCTGCTATTGCTTCAGTGAATGTGTCGGACTGCTTTTTGAAGCCGAGTGCTAAAATGGATGTTAGGCCAAGGAGGGGCGCGATGGTCTCGCTGAGCCGTGGCACCTGCCCTGCCGGTGTGGCGCGGCTTGCGCTCAGCTCGATCAGGTGCGACGTCATCATGGCAGGTTTGGCAGACTTGCACACCAGCAGGAGAAGAAGTTCATTTTTTTCCAAGGCTTTTGTAACTTCATTAACTCCAATAGCAAGCTGTCTTCTGATACTTACGTTAGTCCATCCTGGTTTTTGTTGGTGGCTTTCTGTTTCGTCTTTAGGGAGGTCATTGGTGCCAGCATCACACTTACTTTCTGTTTGTTTTTTTGTAAGGGAGCGTTTTTTCTTTCTTGGACTCTCAACTTTTTTAAGTCCAATATGTTTAATTCTTTCTTCTAAGGTCTCTAATATAAAACGCATATCTTCTCCATCTATGGTTTTCCATTGGAAAACAAAAGGGTTATCTAGACATGTTTTCACAGTGGTTTTCTTTGCTTTCCGAAGTGTTGCCGTCCCTTGCTGAATTACAGACATCCTGAAGTGGTTCTGTGTTTTGTCACCCTAAGGAAGAACAAGACATTAGTTCAAATACTGTACTGTGTGCTATGGACATTGTTACCAGAAGCTTCTATCAACCTCCTCACGCTGGCACCAATCCTTCACATATCTTCCACAGGGCAGGTGGAGCTGCTTTTTTTTCTAATAAATAAAAAAAAACGCTGGACAGGACAGTAATGCAACTGCAGTGACAACAGACCCTTCTAAATCTGAACAAAATGAGCTGAAGGTATGACAGATGTAAAAAACCACAAGCCCAATGAAACAACAACCTGTCCCTAGCACCACAGGTTGAAGCATCGCTCCATTTCCACTTTTGCACAGCTGCATTGTCCCCGGTGACATGGGAGGAAAAAAATAGGCGAAAACTGAATCACAACATGAAACAAGTTCCTGAATTTATTCGGGATTTTTAGAGATTTGTCTTTTCAGTCTTTAGTCCATGCCTTTGTGTTTTTTGTATTTGGGAGGTATGATAGAAACTTGAAGACTCTTTAATAATTTGTGCTTTCAGGGAAGGCAGGCAATCCCCTACAGGCCTCCAAAAGTTCAGAAGGCGTCTTCTGTGCCACCTGGACCATGTCTTCAGGGATGAGAAAAACTGAATGAGAGCAGAGAAACTCTAATTGTTCTTGCTCTGATTGATCTAGTCCAGAGTAGCAGTTAAGATATGAGGTCAAGCCTGATGACAGTCCCTGGTAAACTGCAAAGCCCCCATGCTCCTGCTTGGGAACTAGCAATATCTTCATTGTTGCAAAGGCAAGCTTACAGAATAAGCACAGTTCAGGTTTCTAATCAGGGGAAACAAAACATGACTCCATCCCGGGTTTCCTAGTTACCCAAGCGGGCATACAGCTCATGGACATCTAAAGGCTGCCACCCAAAAGGTACCATTTTGCTAGTCATACCAGTTCTCTGTGTACTGGTAGTGAGATACCTTGATATAGAAAGAGAAATACCATCTTCACCCAAGTGTACTGCCATCAAGCAGCATCTATCTGGACAGATTTTCACTCAAACTCTTGTCTGGAGGATAGCAGGAGAAAGATGCACATAGTGTGATCCGGTCCATGAATTGGACTGGAAAGGCCAGGAGTTGGATTTAATGATCCTTGTGAATTCTGTCCAACTCAGGATAGTCTATTCTCTCTTGAACAGAGTTGTATTGATGCAATGTGAACTGTTGCTCAAAATGAGAGTCAAAACCAGTGAAGAGGTTTTCAGAGAACAGTAAAACTGAGGATTCCAAAATGCAAAAAAACACCATGGCACTCTGGAGTACTCTCAGAATTATCTATGGAATGCCCTGGGCCACCTCAGCAATGGTCCATCCAACCCAGTTATCTGCCTCCAACAGCGGAAGCTGGATAAACCATCTGGGGAGACCAGGGCCAGCATTCCCCTCAGCTTCCAAGCACTCAGAATGGCTGCATCTGGGATATAAGAATAAAAATATGCCAACTTGACCTATCAGTCCTTTATGGAGCTATCATTCATGCAGTTATCTAATCCCTTTTGCTTGCCATCACAATGGCAACAACTTAAAAGTGAACACAACTAAAGAATGGGAATGACCACAAGAATTCTTACATGTGACTGCGTTAGAATTTAAGTTTGTGATTGCTTTAAAGAAATGAGGTCTGAGTTACCGCTTTTAAAAGCTTTCAATTAGGGATGCTCTGATGACCTTTGACAAGCAAAATCAGCGACAGACGTGTGTACGAGAAAAAAAACATGGAACATGTTCGCAGTTCAAAGATTACATTTTTCTTTTCAAAATGTGCACTCCTGAGGAAAACAAGCGTGCAGGAATAAGGAAAGAGCAACGAGGGAAAAAACGAACACCGAGTTCCTCCACCTCGCACCACCGTCGCGACCCCCTCGCTTCCTGCGGAAGGTAGATCGGGGAAACACCGCCCACGTCCACCGCCACCAGCAACTCTCTCCAGCGGCTTCCGCTCCAGAGCGCTCCGTGGGCTCCGCCAGCTCCTGGCAACAGAGAAACGCGGGTTAGGCGCGGGTTAAGCACGGCCCCAGCAGAACGCGCCGCCGCCGGGTGCCTGTGACGGGGGCTCCGCCGGTA
>VZTR01033424.1:45340-92126 GCA_013400775.1 Chaetops frenatus | reverse complement strand
GGGGGGGGGGGGGGGGAGAAAGAGGAGGAAGCAAAAACTCATGGGCTGAGATATGAATATTTTAATAACTAAAAAAGTTAAAACATAATATTGTGATGGTAGTAATGAGAGAGAGAGAGAGAGAGAGCATGTGCGATTAAACCCAGGAGAAGCAATTGATGCACAATACAATTGCTCACTACCCACTGACCAAGGCCAAGCCCATCCCTGAGCAGCAATCTGGCCCTCTTGGCCAACTCCTCCCATTTTCTACCTGGGCATGATGTTCTGTAGTGTGGAATATCCCTTTGGCCAGTTTGGTCAGCTGTCCCAGCAGTGTTCCTCCCCTTCCCCAGCTTCTTGTGCAGCTCCTCACTTTCAGAGCATGAGACACTGAAAAGTCCTTGGCTCAGTGCAAGCACTACTCAGCAACAACCAAAGCATCTGTGTGTTATCAACATTATTCCCATCCTGAATCCAGAACACTGCACTGTACCAGACACTAGGCAGAAAATGAACTAAAGCCCAGACAAAACCAGGACAGAAGTTTAGATCAGAAAACAATTCCAGACACGGGAGAGATTTCCACAGATTTGAATGGTCCTTGTACATCAGTGCTGGCAGAGGCTCACATGCAGTAGTAATTTATTTAAACTTTAAACAATGTGGCAACCTAGTTATGTTTATTATTGATACCAATTTTAAATCTTCCAGTTAACGGAGCATAAATCCTGCTTTTGTTTGCAGTTGTGTGGATAATACTAAGAGATGTCTGTGGTGGAGGAGTCAGTGATAGGTGTAGTCAAGACTGTCACATTCCTGGTATTTGGATTAATAATGAAATATTTATTTTAATTGAATTGTACCTATAAAAAAACCTTGAGCTGTAGGTCATCACATTTATTTTCATAAGTAAATGTACATCTGTTTTATACATCTCTACCAATAGTGTGACTTTAAATGCTTTGCTTTGAGGAGTATCAAATACGTACAGTTCCAGTTTCTTTGGACCACTCTTTTTAATTCCTTGGAAAGGTAGTTTGCATTGCTGATTTTGTTTCCCCTCGTTAAATGCTTCTCCATTATAAATGCTGTACATCTATTAAAAATACTGTTGTTAGTGCACAGGAGTTTTTGAGTAATTAGACTTGTCTTGCTACCTTAGTACAAAACTCCCTCATATCCTAATGCTGCAGTGCCTGGAACACTGCGCAGCAGCATGGCATGGCTGGAGTGACTCAGGAGGCTGGGATGTAAATTCAGAGCATGTGAGTTCCTCTGCAATCCCCATGGCCTTGTCTCTTCCCCAAGGCGAGCACAAAGTGGAATAGGCCTGTTTCCATGGAAGGGTAAGGCACCTGACTGTCAAAAAAAGTCCTATGAGTAGTTTCACAGGGACTGTGAGTTCAGACTCATGCTTATGGCAGTGTGTCTGTCCCCTCCCTGTTCCCACGCTGAAGGCACCCACTCTGTGCCTAAGACACAGGTTGCCCTGCCTGCTTCTGCCCCAAACCCTGAATTCTCTCCCTGTGCTGGTGTGACTTTCTGGCCTCAAACATGTGGCTTCACCATTCTGGGTTTGCCACTGAAAGGAAGAATAGTGTTATTTACTTACTTACTATGGCCCTCAGCAATTTTTGATGAAAAATTAAAAATGAGCTTAACATCTGAACTTGTTGAACTATTCCAGGTGGTTGTAGCAAATCCAGGTACAGTTGCTGTAGGAGTTGCAGAAGGACACCAAGAGACAATACATCATAAGAAGAAAAATAAAGATTTCAAGGCTTTCATGAAAGCAAATATTACACACACACAGAATCACCAGGTTAGAAGAGACTTCCAAGATCATCGAGTCCAGTCGAACCCTAATACCTCAACTAACTATGGCCACATCCAGTCTTGTCTTGAACACATCCAGAAATGGTGAATCCACCACCTCCCCAGGCAGACCATTCCAATACTTTATCACTCTTTCTGTAAAAAACTTTTTTCTACTATCCAACATATATTTCCCTTGGTGCTGCTTAAGACTGTGTCCTCTCCTTTTGTAATTAATATTACAAAAAAAAAAAAAATGCTGAGAAGGTATACTGTAAGGCCATTTCAACATTATTGATTCAGCTTTTATATGTAGTCTAGAGCACACAATTTTGGTTTACCTAAATTACATATAACATATATACATAGCATATGAACATATTCTGAGCCTTTTGGGTGTTTATTCTAGAAAAAGCCTGTATTTGTTTTGCAGCACTCTCAAATGGTTGGTAAAAAAAATCTAGTGTTCTTAAAATAAATCAGACACAGAAAGTTGGACTTTAATCTTCATATTTTTATGGTTCTATGGTATAGTTGCATTTTAGTAACATTGAGAATTACTTCTATTAAAACAGGAACAAACTACATAAGTAATTACATGTTTCAGTATATAAAGTTTTAGATTTAGGGATATAATTTAGAAGTAATTTAATCTAGAATTTAGTGCAGAAACTGCCAAATCATATACTTTATTGAATGACCAAGTGTCAGATCTTCAAGAAGACAAATGGCACTTGGAATCTGCCTAGTTCTCAGAAGGATTGTTATATTCAAAATAAAACAGCAGCATTTGTCAAAACAGTCTTCAATTTTAGCACACCAGTTCTTCTCTATACTCCTCCATCCAGTAGTGGGCATTGGTTCAGGGAGGCCTTGGTGGGAATCTCCCAGAAACTTCTGCTTGTCAGTTAAGCAAATACTCAGGTTCTCACTGAGTTGGAAGATTTGTTTAAAAGCATCTGCATTGCCACAGAATTTTTAGCTTTTCCTTTCATTTCACTTTAAGGGTGCAATGAACTGACAGACCTAGAGATGTGTACTGTCATCAGGAATCCTTCCTGTCTAATGTTCTGCCAATTCACAGCAGCAATTTAAAGAACATTCAAGATTTAATTGCTGTTTTGCAGGGAGCTAGAATGCCCTTTCAATCACACACCATGATTTTAAAAAAACATTCCTTTTAAATGCACCTCTCTGCCTGCTGCTCCTTGTTGCAACTCTGCTGTTGCAGATGTACATCCTCCTTGGCAAGCACTTCTTTTCTTAGAAGACTTGTACTTTCCCTTTGTGGGTTTCATATAACAATTCAAAATTTGCAAAAAATGAGAAATTTCTCAGATGTTTGTGTCTGGGGAATCTCATTAGCCAAACTAAATTTCCAGACCAAAATAAAAAGTGAATTCCATCTCAGGAGGCAGAGGTGACTCATATGGTGGTAGAGTGGCCAAGTTCCTGTGCAGGAAACTGCAGTGCACTCAGCTACCTGTCCTTACCCTGTTTTACCTGCTGCTCCTGCCTTAATGCAGCCACCAGCTGGTGTTTCCTTACAATAGTGAATATGTAGTTTCATGATTCCAGGAAGGGAATCATTTTTGTGAGGAAAGATGCTTGAACATCACTCACTAAATTACTACTCATTTTTCCTTCTTAAATTTAAAGACAGAAATAAACTTTCTCTTGTACTTTCTCTCTGTTTAAATACAGAATGCCTAGTGAACTTAACTCTCATTCATATTTGCTTATTTCCACCACTTGGTCCACCCAGCATAGTCACTTGCCAAGGAGAAAGGCATCAGTTAAGGAGACAAACATGCGTTAGGTTTTCTTATTAAAAAAAAAACCCCAATCTTTCCTGTAACTAAAGGGTGGTATAAAGAAGCACAGTGCAGACTTCTGAGGTAATGCCAGGATCTCAGTAATTTAAAACAGAGCCACAGTACTCATGCTGAAATCATTGCTGACTTCTACACAAACTTTTAAGCTGGTGTAGTGGGTTGATGCTGGCCAGATGCCAGGCACCCACCAAAGCCACTCACTCACTCTCTTCTGCAGTTGGACAGAGGAGAGAAAATTTGATGAAGGGTTCATGAGTTGAGATAAGAGGCGGGAGAGAGATCACTCATCAAATGCCACCAAGGGGAAAACGGGCTCAACTTAGAGACATAAAGTGAATTTATTACTAACAAAATCAGAGCAGGATAGTGAGAAGTAAAATAAGCCCTTATAAACACCTCACCCCTCCCTCCTTCCAGCTCTACCCCCTACCCCAGCAGTGCAAGGGGACAGGGAATGGGGGTCATGGTCAGTTCATCACCCGTGGCTTCTCCCGCTGCTCGGGGAGAGGAGTCGTTCCCCTGCTGCTCCGTGGGGTGACACTGCAGACAGTTCTCTGTGAACCTCTCCAACGTGAGCTCCTCTCAGGGGCAGCAGCTCCCCGTGGCTGCTGCAGCGTGAGCCCATCCCATGGACAGCAGTGCTGCCCAGGCTGCTGCGGCGTGGGTCGCTCTTCCACGGGGTGCAGTGCTCCTAGGACAGGCTGCTCCAGCCTGGGAGCAGGGCCCCTCTCCCCATGGGTCTCCCACAGGGTCACAGCCTCCTCCCAGTGCTCCGGTGTGGGAGCTGTGGGTGGATCTCTGCATCCCCATGGCCCTCCGTGGGCTGCAGGGGCACGGCTGCTTCCCTATGGTCTGCACCACGGGCTGCAGGGGAATCTTGGCTACAGCACCTGGAGCACCTCCTCCCCCCCTTCTTCACTGACCTTGGTGTCTGCAGAGTTGTCCTTCTCACTTGTTCTCACTCTGCTCTTCTCTAGTCACAATTAAAACTGCAACACAACTTTTGTTTATCATTCTTCTTAAATCTGTTACCACAGAGGTGTTACCATCATTTCTAACCAGCCCAGCCTTGGCCAGGGGCACATCCATCTTTGGAGCCACCAAGAATTGGCTCTGCTGGACATGTTGGCAGCTTCTGGCAGCTTTTTATGGAAACCACCCTGTAGCCCCCCCACTATCAAAAACCAGGCCATGCAAAACCAATACAGCTGGTTTTGTATGTATTAAATATGTGTGCAGGATATACCATGCTTCTGCAAATGCAGATCCAACTCAAAAGCTAAGATAATTGTTGAAACCATATAGCATGTTTAAGTGCTTGTATGATTTTGCATTAGAGTAGTACAGTGACCTGATGGGTCTGTAGTCACTGTATAAAATCTCTCTCCAAAATGTCCTGGGCATGAAACAGAACTCCAAACCTTAGCCTGAGACCTGCTTTATAGCGAGAATGGCTACAGCCTCAGGTTGATGAGTGTGATTCACAGGGATGAAAGGAATACATTTGCACTTTACTCTGGTGCTCTCCTGTGTTTCAGAGTTGGCTTTGGAAGGTGGTTCTGGCAGTAGCTCATCTCCATCTCCACAGAGATACCTCTGTGCCAGCTGTTGGTCACCTACTCCCCTGTCAGCAGAACAGTGGAAATGGAGGGTGAATGGCCAGAGGGGATTTCAGCCCTACCACTTGAGCCAACACAGTGCAGGCGGGGTCAAAGCAATTCAGAGATTACTGTGGGGTGTAAAGTCCAGTGAATGGCTTCATACCTGCCGTGGTGTAAAAGACATACACCACATAAACTATGGAGGCTGCTTGCCCCTATCAGCCATAGAAGCCTATATCCCTTTCTAACAGTGTAAACATGTATGAAACTTCTTTCATGGGAAAAAGCCTTGTCTGACTGCTAAACCCAAGTGAGTCATTGAGAGTAATGATACTACTGTGTATCTTATAACTCATATATTATATTACACCCCTTGAGAGGAGAACACTTTCTGTTCTTTCATCAGGCTGACTTTGATGGTGCTGCAGAAGATGTAAAAAAATTAAAAACAAGACCAACTGATGAAGAACTGAAGGAACTATATGGATTCTACAAACAGGCTACTGTTGGAGATATTAATATTGGTATTACTATATATACTTCACATTTACTCACATATCTTGATAAAATCAAGCTAATGTTATGTAAATCTGCATGATAACCAAAGCTATGTGTTTATTTTGGCAGAATGTCCAGGAATGCTAGATTTGAAAGGCAAAGCCAAATGGGAGGCATGGAACCTGAAAAAAGGTGTTACACCAATTAATTTACATCCTGTAGTCAAGTTTATAGGATGACAAATGAGGACAGATAATGACTCCTACTTTCCTTTGCAGGTTTATCAAAGGAGGATGCCATGAATGCCTATATCTCTAAAGCAAAAGCAATGGTAGAAAAATATGGGATCTAGAATATTCAAAATACTCCCACTAATAGCTCTTAACTAGCTAATGAACTAACCCTGTTGAGAAAAATGCAGTACTAATTCCTTATTGTGTAGTCTGACACTAATATCTTTTAAGCATAGGCTGTTTGACTGTAAAGGATATTTACATATATAATCTATTTTTAGCTTGTATATTAATCTAAATAAATTTGAACTGAATAAATTAAGCTTTCTGTGAGAATTGTGGATTTTTGTGGGTATTAAATTATATTTAGCATTTTGACAGGAGCAGACAAACAGAGAAGTTCTAACAGTAAAATAACATAGACGTAAATGTTTTTGCAAACAGGGTTATGGAATAAAGTCAAGAGTTTGTATACTTGCAAGAGAAAAAGGAAAAGATGAAACCTTTTTTAAGACCCAAAGCCAATGTTTGTTTTCAAAAAAATCAGGAAAACTCCCCCTTATAAAGGATTACAGAGGAGGAACAGAACAACTTTTAGGCATAATTGCATGCAATATAGTGAAAGAAGTGACTTATTACAAATTTCTGTGGACTAATCTTACACATTCTGCTTAAAATTGAGGGAAATACTCATGGACCAGCATTTTCTATGCATGTTGTTATGTGTTTTATCAAGAAACTTTCATTAGATGGTTCCAGCAGATAAAAGTGATCTCCAGGAAGCTCATAAAAAGAAGTATCTCCATTTGTTAGTTCTTGCCAACCTAAAAAAAATATTTAAAGTGTCAGAGAAATGTCAACTATTGTGATCATTTTGTATTACTATTTCAAAGTTGTTATTTAATAATTATTTTAAATCCCATATCAACTTTTTGGTTCATACATTGAGACTGCTGTGTTGATTTGTTCCCTTTAAGAAGGAGATAGACTCTAGAAAACTCTAATTAATGGGTGCAATACAACAAGAAAATGTGTAAGTATAAGATGAAAAACATTTAACCAAAGTACCTTTTACATCATATACTTTATCATCAGACCCACAAAAGTAGGTAATATCACAGGAGAAGGGCATAGTCATTTCTGCCTTGTCAAATCTGTGAACATAAAAAGCGGTCATAAAACATTCCGTAAGATACCAATATTTGGAATTTGCTTCCACATACTAAATAGGTTTTTTGTTCTTCTCCAAAACTTAATTAGTCTCAGGATGTTAGATTATACAGGACATCAGGAGAAGAAAATACTGCATCTGGAGGTTTCTTAGCTCCTTACCCTACTGCAATTAGATCTAAAATTGTAAAGAAAGAATGACCCAATAGTTGGGGGGAAAAAAAGAGCTTCAACCTGCAATAAGAATTCTCGCCTACAATAAATAACGATGTTACCTCCTTTTATACAAGTTCTAAAGTTTCAGCATCTTTCAATGTCAGGTTCCTAAGACCAGAATGGGTCCCACATCCAAGAGTGTCCTTGTTTTCGCCAAGGTAAGAAGCCTTAACCGCTCAGCTACATGACCTGTCATGTAACACCCAGTGGGGACAGCAGTTAGGACACAGGAAAGCTGGTTACTGTCTGGGTGCCCAGAACACAGGGATTCTTTTCTTCTGGCCATGCTAGAGGACCTTGGATCTGGAGGCTGAATGCAGTGTTCCTGAAGCATGATGAGCTGGGATTGTTAACCTCAGAAAACAACAAAAGACACTAAATACTTCCTTTTAGTAGCTTCTAACTTTGGATCCTAGGTAGAACTGTAATTCTGCCATGACAGGTTCACTACTGCAGTAACCGTTGTGGTTGCTGCAATACACAATGTTTCATCGAGGGCTTAAATACTAGAAAACAAATAGAAAAGCACACAAAGGAACAAAACTATGTTTACTGTTTCTTAATCTTTTTATAACATAAATGAGAACAAATTACTAAGAAAAAAGAAAACCTAACATGATCAGCCAGAAGTAAAAATGTGAAATACAAAAGTAATAGAAAGTTTTAAAACTTACGAAAACGTCTGAAAAACTTTACTGTCTTCTCTGAAAGTACAAGCCACTTTTTTCCTACTGTCTTCATTAAGTGGAAGCTTAGCATTTCCTCCTAGAAACTTTATACTTGCAAGAAGTTCATTGTTTTCATCAGGTATATGTGCAGTTTTCAAGGCAAGACATTCTGCAGACTGCCAGTACCAAACAAAAGAGACTGGGTGTTGTATATGATATACTTTAAATAACCTTTTTATTAAAATCATTTTAGTAAAAAGTACAATAATTTTCCATCTCCAGAAAACAGTGTCTGATTAGTTTAACATTCACAGAGAACACTTCATGGAAGACGTTAGTAGACTGTGCTTACTGAAATTACAAAGTATGAGTGAACCAAATACTCTCTAGTTCTGAAACTTACACAGACAAATAATTGTTAATATTATTTTGTTCAAGCTTGACTCTTACTATTGAAATAAAACTAGTAAAATAATCTAAGAGAAAGAAAAACCTAGCACTGGACATAAACCTGGCTAATGTAGGACTGAAGAGACCAACTGATTATGGAAATTTGCAGGAATAACAATTGCTTCCATGAATCACTAGCTCATACTCAGGACTGCTAAGAAGCCTTAGAAACTGAGGAACAGAAATAGCAAATGCTGACTGAGGACAGGATTGGAAAAATGCCACTTCACTACTGTTTTTCTGAGAAAGACTAGCAGAACCTCAGAAAAAACTGATTAAAAATCCTGCAAAGAATGAAGAGAGAGGAAAAATTTTGGACAAATGTATTGAGGGTTGATGCAGCAAGGTTATGAAAGACTAGGTCAAGACAGTTATTTCGCACATCACAGAATAAAGAGGACCACTTAGTATTTTGGTTTTGTTACTTTTAAGCCAGTGGCCATAGTAAATAACACAATATTCAAACAAATTTAGTTTAAGGATTAGTTAGTTTAAGCATTAATTAGTTCAAGCATTAGTTTAAGGAGATTATTCTCCCAAGGCTAAGTTTAGCACCAGTGAATATTATTCTGCATCTTCCTCAGAACACTTTTAACTCCACAGAGTCTGAAGAAATGTTTATTTTGTATTAAAGCAACTCTGCATACCGTACTGTAAAATATTATTTTTTTTCCTAGTAGCTAATTTATGGTTCTGTTTCATAATGTTAATGAATCTGTAACTTACCTGTGGGGCATGTGCCGCTGACAGGAAAAGATGGACTGGCTCCAGTCCGTACTTTTCTTTCAAATGAAGTGCAACGGCAAAACTCATGTAACTTCCAAGACTGCAGCAAAAAGAAAAATTAAAGCAAAATAAGTAAAAACATCCATAAAAACTGGAAAACAGAAACATAATATTAATTTTGGTGCTAACTGGCTATCTTGAGTTGCTGAAACCGTATATGACATGCAGATTATAATGATATTGGTTAATTAACATGAAGTGTATTCCTACACAGTCTAATTTTGCAAATAAGACCTTTGCTTAGGCTTTCTTTTAATAGTCTCCTTAATTTTCAATAAGAACAGTTATTTTGACCTCTTGACTCAGCAGTCTTTAAAATCTGTTTCATGAATGGTTCACCCCCTGCATTCATATAGATTCACTGACACAAATACTAACAACAAATGCAATTATAATTGATAGAAACACATGCTCAGATGTTGTGCCTGAAGGTATAAATAAATAAATAACCAGAGTCTTTGAAAGCAACTGCATGTTTTAGGATGGCTTGGCAGAAGATCCTTGCAGAAGCATATTTTTCCTAAAGGTTTTGCAAATAAAAACAAGTAACTCTGTACTCCTACAGCTCAGAAACAGAAGTTCCATCACCAGGGTATCTAAAAATGTATATATTTTTACCTGTGACCAAAAAATGCAAATGGTTTTTCCTTCAATTCTTTTAACAAAACACTTGTAATTTCATTAACTACGCTTGTCATATCTTTTGCAAAAGGCTCCTCAAGACGAGTTTCTCTCCCAGGAAGCCTTATACAGAACACTGCAGAAGAGGTGAAGGAAGGGAGGGAAAAGAATTACAGTCATTTCAAATAGGTACAATAAAATAACTTTAATTAAGTTTTTTAATTATTCTGCAGAACATACATACTACTTGAATTAATCCTTCTTACAGTTGATACTGTGGACTTGCTTGCTATTGCTGCTACTGTGATTTAATCCTGCAAGAGTTTAGGTTTCCACCCTTCCTCTAGTCTCAAATGTTGCCCCTCCAGCTGATTTGATTGATAAATGCTTTGGGTCAGAATCCACAAGAACCTGATTTCAGCTGGGGTTTGAAAGCAACTTTATTGTTACAAGTTTTAATAACAACCACGAATTCATTAATTTCAATAATAGTAAGTTTGAGGGTTATGTAAAATATCTCCTCTCAAGGGCAGCATTAGTAAGTAGAACTATATTAGAATTGCACAATCCCTGTTTTCTTCTTTGTTAGCTCTTCAGTACTGCACCTTGGAAAATGTGGAATCATAGTGCAAATTGGTGGATATTTATAGTTATAGAGAAGGAAATTTTACATTCTTTCACTATTTTCCATCCAAAATTGAGGATTTTCCTCTTACTGTTCAGTGCAAGTAAAGAATGAATAGATAAGAAAAAATGGTTGATTTTTTCAAATCTCCTTGACATCATGCATACTGCCAGTTATGTAGAAGTAATGGGTCAGACACGAAGTATTTTAGAAGAGACAGAATAAACCATAACCTAATACCATAGATACTGGTACGGAAAAGTCTGCATCTTCTATCCTTTCTGCAGAAACCATCTCTGTGTCCTTCATTCATCTGCATCTGCTGTTGGTCCTAGGCCATTTCCTTAGTAACTTTCTTGGAAGTATTTCCAGTGGACAAAAACTTTTTCTTTCTTCTTTGTTTTTTCCCTAATTTCAAGGCAAAGTCAATGTGCAACTGTTTATCGGAAACTATACATGCATTTAGAGGACTGGCATTTAGAGCAATGGCAATGCTCGTGAATATGAAATTATTTTTTTCTTTGTGGAAGGGCTGGAAAATGGCCTTGGTTCCTCTTCAAATAGGTCAAGCAGTGGATCTTTTTAGTCCTGACATATCTTGTGAGCAATGAGAATTACTTCAAAGTGTAACTAAATGTTATTTCACTGTTATAAAATTCATAGATTAAATTTCAGTTTTGATACAAGAAGTGCAAACACTGGATAACATACTTTGCAGCTTCTCAAAATTAAAAATACTTCTCATATCTTCACTGTTAACCTTGCTGAAGACTGGCTTATCAACAATATGCAGTGTATTTCTGTTTCTGAATCATACCAATAGTTTCTGAAGCAGTCAAGCATACTATACTTCTTGAAATGTAGCTCTGAGGATATAATTTTTTCACCCAATTGAATATAATTTGATTCAAGGTGGTGCAGAAAATGTACCCTAGTGGAAATGCTAGCTCGTAGTGAACACTAGTTTCTTCCTTTCTGGAGAAGACACATTGGATAAAGATCGTGGTGCTCTCAAGACTATTACATTCCAATAAAAAAGTTTGGCTGTTGTGTATTTCAGAATTGCTTAACTTCTACTCTACAAAAATGACTAACCTTCAATTGAGTTGTTGAAGAGTTTGCCCCATTGAGCAAGTTGTGAAGTTCCACCTCCAGCCCATGGAAAGCAAATCAGTCTGCAAAGAGCATCTGGCCTTTTTTGTACACAAGCAACTAGCTTTTCCATTTCTTAAAAAACAAAACAAAACAAAAACAACAACAAATGAAACACACCACAAAACAACAAAAAAAAGAAAACAACACATCATTCTGGAACAAGACTCTCAAGACTCTTCAGATACAGGAGAATTAGAGTGAATTAAATCTAAATTGAAACAACAGGATGCAATAGTCTCTATCATCAGAACTGCTTGTGGTACAACAACGATCTGGTAATTACAAGATGATCTTCCTGCAACACTGTAAACCAGTTCTGCTTTTATAAATGATGGTAGAATAGTATTGCGCAATTTCCTTAGTTAATATTTGCTCGGTCACTGACCACAACAAACCTTACAAGCAGCAAAATATATTGATAAGGGATTTCAGGAAGACCATTTAAAAACACAGGCTTTTAGAATATACACAAAAATAAAAGGTTCATATGAAGACCTAGAAAACATAAGGACCTCCTAGTTGAATGTTCTCTCTATCACAATGGTAAAAGAGATGTCAAAGGAACAGCAAGATGTAGATTCTTTATACATATAAAACGTCTATGAATTATTCTTTCATGTATTTTTCCAGTCTCCCCTTGAACAGCTGGCATCAATGACATCCTCTTGCAATGAGTTGCACAAAGAATGATGCTTTTTTTTATTTTAATCTGACTCATACAAATTCATTTGATGGACACAGCGTAGCACAGTAAAGAGACAGAACAGTGCACCTCTCAGGGTTTGCCACTGAGCAGTTCTTAGCTCTTCTTTCATATTGTCTCAGCCCTCAAACATATCTTTTTCCTGAATGAAAAGGCCTGGCTGTGTTAGGTATCCTTCATATCCACCATCACTGCCCATATTTGGACTTCTAATTTTGTTATATTCTGTTGAGATAGTGGAGTAACCAGAGCCACATTCAACTTTATCACAGCAGCTTTAGTAGTTTTTTTAAGTGACTGATAGAAGTTATAGCTGAAGCAAGACTTATAACTACTTTTTCTTTCTTGCTGGCAAGGAAAAATAGCATTGAAGATGCCAATTGCATTGTCTCTAGCATCAGATACTGTTTTTACTATCTGAAGAAAAAAGCAATGCTCATCATTTTTATTCTTCTTTCCCAATTCTCTTGTCCTTTATTCTTGCTGATTAGATTTGTGGATATAAGTACTGAAGTGACAAAGTAGCACTGAGCGCCTGTCAGGCTGTGTTGTGTCAAAAGAACCTGGGAACACCACGTGCTTGGAGAAGATAAATTAATTAGAAATATAGTGATACAGAATTTTTATAAAATGTGTTCTGCAACCATTAGAGTAAACTCTCATGTTCTTGTTAAAAAGATTGAAAAAAATACTGATTAGGGAATAGTAAGCAGCAAAATTCCATTTCCAAAATGCTGCAAATCATTAAGGGTAATTTTTCTTGCCCTGAATATCACTCAGTATATGCAAGGGCCGATTCACCATAAAATATACCTGTGTGCCTACATGCAATCTCTTTTACCTGCACAAAAAGTCTGAGAAATGCAACCAGATCAGGATAGGCAGCAATTCAGACCCATTTCAAAACTACACAAACAAGGCAAAAGAAAACAGACACAAATGTTCCTGTGGTTGTTGCTTGATTTTCATGTATGTTTCAACTGGAGAGTTTGTGAATATTTGTTAAGAATCACTTCAAAGACACATTAAGAAGAACAAGACATACACCAAAAAAAGTCTCAAAAATCACTGGATATGTGAGCCTAAAGTAGCTGAAGAATAGTGGAACCAGTGCCACAGAAGACATAACTCCTCTGGCAGATTTTTAGCTTCAGTAGAATTAGTTCCATTTACACAGTCACTTCTTCCACAAAAATACACAAAAAACTCAAACATTTCTGAAGCCAATGTTTTAACTTGACAGTCAAATAGGAAAAGAAAAATCTCTTCTCAAACTATTTCAATGGTGACACAGAAATTTCAAGCATGATGAAGTACATTTAATCAAAGTCCTTAAACTATTTAAAGATATATTAAAAATTACTGAAATCCTTCCCACTTTAAATTCATACAGGTTTATTCCATCCCCATCCAGCTTACTTTAGGTACAAATACCTGAACAGTCAGAAAGACCACTAGTGCCAGGCAGTGACAGCCCAAGGGTGGATCCACTTCTCAGGGCTGCACATCAAGAAGCTGCACAGACATCTGCTTTCAAGTCTTTTCTAGGCTTAAGAGGAGGAAGCCCACCACAAAAACAAAGGAAAAGGCAGTACTGAGGCACACAGCATCCCAAAAGGGATGTGTTCATGTGTATCACGTGTTAGACATGACACATAGCATTTGGCAGAAATATAAGAAAGGAACACTGCACTAATCCAGCGAATGAAAAAGTGCAGTTTAGCATGCCCGTGACAGTACACAAGCTGTAGCAGTTTTCATACGTGGAGGCACACAACCTCACTGACAAAAAAAAAGCTGCATAAATAGAAAAGCCAGCCTTTTGTAAGAACTATGTCCAGAAGTACAGTGTTCACACCTAGGCTGGAGAGTTTTGCAGGGGTCTGAAAATGCTGCTGTAGAAGACCATCACCTGACTTGATTAAACCACTGCATCTGATTAGTAGACCAGTTGTAATTTCTGTAAACTGAAAGACAGAGCAGTGTATGAACTACACACTGTGGTTACACATGATAATTTCATGTTAGCTATACTTTATGATCCTGGAAATCAGATGAACTATGAGTAACCTAAAAATACTAATGTATTTTGCAACTGCATTTGCAATACTAGGAAGACTGGCTTTCCCTGCCTCTTTCTTTTTAGTGTTACTCTACCAAGAGTATCTGTAACAATAATAATAAAAATATTCACAAGCAGTTATAAAAACCAAGGAACCTGAATGCCAAAAGGGGTTCAGATGGTTAACTTGTAAGCTGGACTACTTTGTGGCTTTCACACTTCTTCCTTCTTATACACTTCTCTTCATCATATCTAGGAAACTGAAAAATCTACGGTGTTAGAAAAGCCTACCTGCTGACCAGCCAGTTGTTAAGCACTGCTCCTTTCCCTAACGAGGTCTGCAGTGTTCTACTCATTTCTGATTTCTGTTTCCCTGGGGAACCCTAAGTCAGCCCTCCTGGCTGCAGGCTCTTCAGTGAGGGCTGGTCCTGAGCCCTGCAACTGCCACGTCCAAACAGCAAAAGTGGAAAATCACAGTACTTTTATGCTGTAATTGTTATGAAGCACAACGAGGCATACCTATGTTTTGAAGGTGCAGAATTTAAAGCATCTTATATTGGCTAGTCTTGACTTGTGCTATTACACTCAATGCTGTTTCTCCACGTGATGTATCTGCTAGCAGAGATATTTGTAATGAAGCACCTAATACACTTTATTTAGTCCTACCTCAAATTTTGCCAATGCTAATATCTGAGATCCAGTATTACTGTTACAAAAGCCAACTGCTATAAACATCAGACCCACCAATAGTATTCCTAAAAGTAATAAAATACTACTGGAAACAATTATTTCCTAACTAAGGATCAAAACAAAAGAGGTTAAGAATAAGACTTTAAAAGTATAGTATTAATCAAATAGCAGGCTATTTCTTTAAAAATAATAAAATTGTTTGGTTTATTTGGTTTTGTTTGCCTTCTAATTTTTTTCTTTATTGGTTTTCATATAAAAAATAAACATTTCCACAAGTTAAGTAGTTCCAGGAGACGCCACTCTCATCCAAAATTATGCTTGCTCTTTCAGGGCTGAAGGCAAAGAGGCCTTCACAGAACTGATTTGTCACTGCAGCACCAGTATACAGAGTAGACTAGACTGGACTATTTCAGTTCAGAGGGACTTACAGTGGTCACCTAGTCCAACTGTGAGACTAAATCAGGGCTGACCAAGTTAAGCATTTTATTAGGGATTGTCCAAGTGCCTCTTAGACACTGAAAGGCTGGGGACATCAACCACCTGTCTAGGAAGCCTGTACAATGTGAACTTCCCCTGGCACAGCTTTTAATCATTCCTGTGCATCCTGGCACTGGATACCAGATACCAGAGCTCAATACTTTTCACTTCCCCTTCTCAGGAAGCTGGAAAGAGCAATGAAGACTCCCAGCCTCCTTTTCTCTAAACTAGACCAGCCCCAAGTCCTCAGATGGTCCTCATAGGACATTACCTCCAGCACTTTTATCAGCTTTGGTGTCTTCCTCTGGATGCATTCAAGGACTTTCACATCCTTCTTAAATTGTGGGGCCCAAGACTACACACAGAACTCCAGCTGAGGCCACACCATCACTGAATACAGTGGGTTAACCACTGCTTTTGGCCAGCTGGTGATGTTGTGCTTGATGCACTAATCCCAGGATGTGATTTGCCCTCTGGGCTGCCTGGGCACATGGCTGACACACACTGAGACTGCTGGCAGCTGGCATCCCCAGGTACCTTTCTTCAGGGCTTATCTCCAGCCACTCCTCTCTCAATTTATACTTGTGCCCAGTTACTGGTACATTCCACTCCTGCATCCAGATCATTGAGAAATATATTGAACTGAGCCAGCACAGGAATTGAACCCTGAGAAACAGCACTGGTGGTTGCCTGCAGCCAGATAGGTACAGATATTCAGTCCAACCATTTCAGCTTTGCCCTTCAGCCAGTTCTTCATCCAGTGCACCATGAACCCACTCCCCCCTCTGCTAGAAAACTTGTTTAAAAGGATGCTGTGAAGGACAGCATCAAAAGCCTCATAATAATCCACAGAAAGTACACCTACTGCGTTCCCTTAATTCCATTAGGTAAGCAATCTGCCTGATGACTGCAGTATTCTTTAATTGCCTTTCAATAGTACACAGTATAATGACATCAAAAAACAAAACACAGGTTTGTAGTTCCATGGCATTGCACTGACTTTGCTGTGCATACAGGTCTTCCTACAAAAGTATCTTTCCCTCACACTTAACAGGAGTCACCCTCAGAGGCTGAGATTTTCTTGCTTTTTTTCCAATCCTCTGGTCAATAACCACATCCTGGGACAGGGATCCTAGTTGCCTGGCTTCCCTACCACATAGCTTTGTATCTTTGGCTGTGGTATCCCAGAATCGGAGCAGCCAGCTCCATATGGACTCATCTGTCCAGCAGGTGAACTCTTTTCTGCAGCTCACCCAAGGACAAAGATTGGGTGATTATCTCTGTCTCTTCCACTGGCTGTGAGGGTTCAGCCTCACCTTTGTCACTCACTGTGCAAACTGACTGGGTCTTGGATTTCCTCTTCCAAACAGGTGACTGCTACTGGCTTGGGCTGTCTTTCTGGTTCAGCTGCAGATTGCGTGGCCACGGTTCCTGTTGATTTGATTTCCTTCCCCTCCCCTGAAAGGCACTGCACCGTAACGAGCAGTGGCAGTAGGCAGTGGCCATGGCCCACCACGTTGCAGTAAGCTGCCCCTCTCTGGAACTCCAACAGCATTTCTCCTTCACACATTTAATCATGTTAACAGGTCCTATAGGTGCTCAAGAGTGAACTTCCAAACCACTGGAGGAGAAAAATCCTCCAAATACTTGTCCATGTCCTCCCAAATTCCATGCCACTCATGGCTATCCACCCCTGGGGCAGTTCACTGCACAACTTTCCTTTCTCCCATCTCTAAACAGCATAAGGACTGCACAGAGGAGACACAGCAGAATTAGCAACAAAATTATGCTATCCTTAACATCCAGAGACTTCAACTTTGGGAATTCAACATTCCCAAAAACTGTTCTGGCAAACCTGAAGGGTGAAAGCTGGAAAAGTCATCCTCTCCTGTCTCATGCCACAGGCTGTGTACAATTATTAATAAACTCCCAGAAGTAGCAGCCCAGACCAGGAAAGGCAAACAACAAATACACATCCCAAATGATCTTCATTGCCTTTGATTCATTTATTCATAAATGAATGTCACACAGTACCAGAGCAACCCTAATCCCTCTCCCTACTTTGACAAATGTTGTCACGAGGAGCTCATACAGGAATACATACGTGGCCCAAGGTCTATCTGTATTATTAAAGACTGAGGCAAAAAAAGCATTGAATGCCTCTGCTTTTTCTTCATCCCTTTTAACCAGATGACAGTCTTTTTTGTTATCAATGTACTTGAAAAAACACTGGTCATTTCAACTCTAATTCAGCTTTGGCCTTTTGTGTCTTCTCCCTGCTTGCCCAAACCACAACCCTACATTCTTCCTGCAAAGCCTGACCTTGCTCTCAGAGATCACACAATTTCTTCTCGCTCTTGAGCCCCATGAGTTCAGCCAAGGTGGTCTTCTGCTCCACTTGCTTGATTTATGACACAGAGGATTTGCCTGTGCCTTTGCTTCCCAAAGGTGGTTCTTAAAGATTGACCAGTACCTGTGAAGTCCTAAGCCCTGAAAAGAAGATTTCCAGTGTACTCCCTGGTGTAAGTGTTCCCACTAGCATTGCCACCTCGGGTGACGCTATGCCAACCTTCAGCTTTCCTGCTGTATCCTGTAGTTATCTCTTTCTCTCATCAATTCTAGTTTAAAGCTCTCTTGATCAGTCTCACCAGTTTATGCCCAAAGATCTCCTCATCAGGACAGGTGGATCCCATCATGCCCCAGATTATCTTGCCTCTTGAGGGTCCTTCCATGGTTTAAAAACCCTAAGTTATAGTGCAAGCACTAGTCTTGGAGTCAGGTATTGATGTTCTGGACTCACCTGTTTCTTCCAAAGTCTCCTTCTGTTACCAGAAGTGCTGAGGATAACATTAGTTTTTAGCATCCTTTTCAGGGCTCTTTTTATTGTGACATCATTTGTACCCATGTGCAGGAAATAGATGGTAGTATGAAGGTTGTACCAGGCTGTTCAGTCTTGTGGTGACACCTCTAATCTGTGCACCAGGAAACAGCAAACTTCTCTGAAAAGAGGGTTTGGTCTGCAAATGAGTGTTTCCATTCCACACAGAGGGGAATCACCAGTGACCATAACCACTGTTTCTTCTCAGTGCTGGTCTTAATGCAGGTTTTGTTGCAAGAGGTTTGTCTTTCTGACTGTGGCAAGTCTGCTTGTACAGGTGTACCTAATGCTACCTCATTAGGCACTTCACTTATCGTACCCAGGGCCTTGTACTTGTTCCTTCAGAGTATCCCAGAGGGTAACTTAGAGGGTAAGGAGGGGTTTCTTTCACCACTCTGTGCTGTAACCTTCTTCCATCCCTTCCTTATCCCTTGTGACTCCTTCCTTCTGGTACAAAGCAGATCCAGCACCTGCCTCCCTAGTGGACATGCTGAGTTGGCTTCCACATGTCACAGATGGCAGGCTATGGCTCCACTGACCAGTCTCTGTGTGGACTCTGAAATGCTTCTCAGGAGTTCCTCCATGAGGAACAGAAGCTAAAGATTTCTTAACTGCTGTTTTATGGCAATTTTCATTCTTTTTTGGACTACAATACTAGTACAAATGAATGCATGATAAGTCAGGAAAGTATCATTCTTTCAGAAGTATCATTCTTTCAGAAATCATAAAGAAACAGTTCAAGAGTAGATTTTTATTCAGTAGTTGTTAATACTGAAAACTTAGATGTAATTATTTTTCAAGAACAGAAACATTGCTTAGACAGTTGCAATTCATTAATTTGACTCATTTTAAGTAGTAAAACAAGCACATACAGATCACTGAAGAATATCAGAGGTGTGTGTTTCTCAGTTGCACACTTAAGATTTAAAGACCTATGTTGTCTATGTTGCTTCATAAAGGTTGACTTTTATTACTGACAGTTGTGAAATACATTGCATTACATGTACCGTGAGCAGTGTAATTTGTTTTCTTCTCTGTCAGTTATTAAACAAATCTGCACTGGTTTTAGCACCTTAACTGCAATTATACTTCGTTTCCTAGTTACTCAACTTCATAGGATAAAAATAAGGACACATTTAAAACCTTCTCTTAAAAATCACCTTTAGCTGCTTGTATGAAGAGGCATGCAAAGCATGCTCTTATACCATCCAAAGCAGCTCTTATACCATCCAAAAGAAAGCAGGAGTAACCCTCCTCTGTATGACAGTCTTAAGACAGAGCCAGTCTTATACTAATCCAAATTTATTATTATTCTTAAGCATTGCCTCAGAGGATTATACACAAGTAATATAACAGGAAACATGAAGGTGAAAAAAGGAGGGAAAAGTGGATTTAGCAAAAGGGAGGACTTTTGAGATGCATTAGCAGGATCTCCTGACAGACTTGGAAACATAAGTGATGTCAGACAGAGTATTGAAGAGATCTCACTGGAATTCTGGCTATGCTATTGGTCAGCTTCTTCAAGGAAGGTGAGTTCAAATCAGATCTGCTGCAGGACATGTCTAGAAAAGAGAACTTAGGAAAGAGAGTGCATTACCTTCTACAAGAACACTGGAAGATGAAGGTGGAAGAAATAACATTCAAGAAATTGTTAGAGATTGTTCATGAATTAACCATGGATAGAAATAAGGTTTTTAACCACTGGACCCACCAAATTCTGGAACAGCTCTCCAGGAAAACTACCTTAAGCTGGACATTCAGGTTATTAAAGCGGTTCTAGGACAGGTATGTATCGTGGCTTGGTGAATACTTTCAGTGTCACGCACCTATTGGCTTGACACAGGAATGAGCCTGTACATGTGTGAAGAAAGCCAGCCAGTTACACCACTGTAAAATAGTCTTGCTAACAGAGAACTAGCTCAGTTTAACAGTGTCCTTTTTATTACTGTACTTAATACCTAGGACATGCATTGAGGTCAGTCTGCTAAGGTCTGCTGATCAAGAAAGTAAATAAAATTCAAAAGTACTCAGAGAAAACAGGAAGCCTGAAGGGACTAGAATACAGTAGAAAAGCTGTCTTGCAGTCTTGCAAATAGAAATAAAGTGTGGAATTTACATAAAAATAGTCAGTCTATATATAGGACTGGCCATGGGAAATAAAACAGAATGGATATTTTTGTTGCTATTTCAGGAAAAGACAAACATGTGCTGACCTATCAAAAGTGCTTTTGAGGAAGAATAAAACTTTACCAAGACCAATTTCCTCCTGTTCTTGCCCTGTGATCAGCTGCAGACACAGAAATGTACCATGGCAAGATCCCAGATGCCTAGAGGATACCTGCCTAGACTTTCTCCTTGCAGCAAACTCTAAAACCAGGGAAATGGTGTCTGAGCTCCAAAAGACAGATTTTGTAAGAATCAAAATGAGAACAATGAACCTTCAAATAAAGAAATTCGGACAGGAAACAGACTCTTTCATACCCTTAGCTGCTCAGTCCACATTGCAGTCTTCAAATTTCTACCTAGGGGTGCTCAGGTGCTCCCCATGTACAACCTTGAGGCACTCAGAAGTCACCATTTGATGTAGAGTGCAATAGTCATAGCAATGCAAACTGCTGGTCAACCACAAGTTCCCACAGCAAAACAGTCAGGCATACAATATGATGAACAACAAAAACCGCCATATACTGTTGGCTCAGATACACGACACAGCTTAGAAACACAATTTTAGTCTCTAATTTTGGAGGCTCATTTACAGCTTTGGGACAAAACTCACTCTACAGAAACGGTTCCAGTCAGAGAAGACCTAAAATACTCAAGACAGGGATACAAATGTCAATACAGCAAGAGCACGATAACATTTTCAGCTGGACACTCTTCCCTTCTCCCTCTGCATTTCTGTAAAGCAGAGTCACAAACTGCCAATACACAGTCAGTCACTAACAGTGCTGTTCATTTTCAATTTGATGAGAATTTGTGTGTCATTCAGAGCTTGACCTACTCTAACTGCCACATAAATAAGGGCAAAAAAAAAAAAGGGGTTAATCCCAGTACTTGCACTACCATGCACAAATCTATGTCCTGGAAAAAACATGGGAAGATGACCATCAGAAACAGAACAGTGGATTTTGTCTTCAGATGCTCACTACAGACAAGGCTTGCTTTTCTTTCTTCACAGATGCTGATGTCTATCTGTCAGCCGTTCTTGATGCCAAACTGACAACAATGTGGAGAATTTTATAGAACTGCTAGTCTGGAGAAACACCCGTTTCTAGTCTAGTCTGGACAGGGGGTCCCTCCATCTCCCACCAATGCTGCTCTTGGCTCCTGGACAGCAAATGCTGAGTCACCCATGAAAACCGATATATAGTCAGGGACAGTGAAAGGATTTAACAGGTTAGGAGAGAGAGAGTTTTGTTTTCCCAAAAGTAATGGTGAGTGAAATAGCATCAGGACTGACAAGAGTAAAACACACAAATATTAGGAAACATAGTAGGGTACAGAGAGACCCTGCTTAGGCAGAGAGGCATAAATGTCACAGATAATGGGAATCTGCTCCTTTCATAGCCTTTGCGTGAAAGGTACACATGGCACAGAAAAGGCTGGCACTACACTTTAACCACAGCAATCTATATCCAGTGGGAAGACCATATGGACACTCTACTTCCACCCTGCTAGCACATGGCTAAAATAAGGCATGGGGTTTATAAACATTGAGGTTTGGCCTCATAATCCAGTGGTACAGAAAGTATTCAGTGGACTTGTCCACCAAATTGATTACCCAGAGATATGAAGTAGGTGCAAGACTCCACAGGGCTATTCCTACTCTTTAAAACACAAATATTTTTGCATGATGATAGTAAAATCACCACAATTGCTCACAACCAACTCTGTCTCTTTCAATCAGAAAGTTCTGCATTCATTACTGGCTATCCAGCATCCTGTGGGTGATGTTGTCCCATCAGTTTGAGCTCAATTCCTATATCCACACCTATTGGCACCAATCAGAAGATGAAATTCAGTAGCAAGGACTCCAGGAAAACCATTCCAAGTGCTGTTTTCCTCACACAAGCTGGAATATGCTAAAAAGGTATGGAAACAAATACCAGATTTCTGTAAAAAATCAGTAAGGGGGCCAGATTTGTTAGTAGGATGACCTACAGAAGTATTTGATGATGAGAACAGGAGTAAAACCATAGTCACAATCACTATTGCCTTTGCTACAAAGGAAACTGCTGTGGGGAAGGCAAAAATGGGGTGCTGTGAGCCTTAAGAGAGCAACCTCAGTCAAAGCTGTAACTGAGATGCAGACTTGTCACCAGATGCAGCTTTGTCTGATCTTGCTGATGATGAGAAAATCTGTCCCTTCCTGGCCTCTTGGAGCCTAATGCTCTACCCCAATCTTTTACTCAGCACTAGCAACTATATAGTTATGTAGTAAGAGCACACTGTTTACCAAGCTGAAAACTAATCCTGTAGTTTAGTTTTCACCTACATCAACCTCACCATCCTCCTGCTGAAAACTAAAGAAGCCTTTTATGACCTATTTGGAAGCTTTCACACACTTCACCCAGCTGGGCAGGTGCATGATAGTGTTACAAATACAGCCCCAAGGTTTGGATGTAAATGACACATCTGTGCTAATCTAATGGAGTAATTCACTCTTAAGAATCATTTTACAACTCTTTCTGAAACAAAGAACCTGCAGAGTCTGTCTTACTGGTTTGAAAGATACATTCAGCCAATCTAATATTCGTTCAGAAAAAACACCCCACCAACAAGAAAGAGCTATTACATGAATAAATAATCTTCTTTGGAGCACGTTCTGTTGAACCTGGATTTATTTGAAATATAAGCATATCTGCTTAGAGAAAGATCTTTCTTTTTTCTCATTTTTTACAAGACAAGACAGCAATTTAAAAAATTTTATTATTATTTCCAAACTGTCTTTTTTATTTTCCTCTACTTATGCCTACTGGCCTTTTACCTGAGATCTAACTTAGACTCTATTAAAACAAAGAGAGGATACATAAGAATTCTTTTGCAGAATCAAGATTTTCCTGGGTTGTAAGCTTTTCAAGAGAAACAAGCTTTTATTTTATTCCCTATACATTTTAAATTAGATGTGTGATCTGATGAATTAGTGGCAGAAAAATCTACTTTAGAGTGTTCACAATCAAAAAGAATGTTTCTTTCTTGAACTATTGGCAAAGAAGTGGCTCAGTTAGTGGAAAAAAACCACTTAATTTTAAGAAATTTAGGAATTTTAAGAAAGTATTTCCTGGCTTTTATCTCCTCACATTTAGAATAAGCTGAAAATAAAATTCTAGTTTGATAGAGAGCTGTATAAAAGATTAAAAGAGCCATCATTGAAATCACAGAATAACTTAGGCTGAAGGGGACTTCTAGAGATCATATAGTTCAAATCTTCTCTTGTTAGGTGTTGAGTATCTCCAAGGATGGAGACTGTACAATCTCCCTTGGTAACCATGTTCCAGTGTTCAATCGTAGCTCATAGTGAGGATACTTTTCTTTTTATCTACATGCTTGTTTTCCCTTGTATCCACAAATCTTTTGTCTTTTTACTGAGTACATCCAAGAAGAGTCTAGCTCTGTCCATCCTCTGCACATCTTCCTATTAGGTAGGAGAAGACATCTTCATTTGGCACTCCTCTCTTAAGAAAAAAACAATTATCTCAGACTCTCCTTGTACACCACCCACTGCAGTCACAACTGCAGGGGACCATGCCATGCTCACTTCAGTATTTCAACATCCTAATACAGTAGAATTAGAAATAGGCACAGATGTGGTACACCATAGAAATTTTGGATTATTTTTCAAACATGTTTTTGAGACAGGCCTTCAGGGCACAATAAACTTTTTACATGAGCTTTATTCATTGTCATGGCATCACCTTATAGGAGGTGGACAAGTATTAATTGAAAAGCACAACCAAAACCACAAGTGACAACAAAAGCGCTTTCGCACTGACCAGCTGCTAGGACAAACGGACCACCAGCCCCACCCTGCAGGGAACACAAAGCCAAAGGTAAAGAAACACCAAGTGCTTGCAGCACAGGGCTGCAACACATTTCCCCAAGGAAAATATATTCTACAGCACACAGCCTAGAAATCCATGGAATGAGTCTTTGTGAACTTCAGGAATGTGGAATTTGCCAGTAGAGCAGTCCAGGACCAAAGAGGCCTCTCAGGTATCCAGGCACTTGCAAATCCTCTACAGTAGACACTACATACGTGAGTTAACCCCTTGTCTGCAGATTCTGGAAGCCAGGGAAAAAGCAACGCTATCCCCAGGTGGCAAGTAGATCCAAGTCTACTTACAAAATTTAGATTTAAGGTAGTTCATTCACCAACAAGCACAGAAGTGGAATAGTGAGCCCGGGAGTCAAATGATCCACTTCATTACAGGTACAGAATCTGTTATCAAAGCTGCTGGATTGTTACAGCTAGGCACGTATCTGAGACACCTGGCTGGGAACACGGGAACTTTAACAAGTCAGGGCATTGACAATTTGGTATCTGCAATCCTGTAACAACAGAGCCGTCAGGCTGTAGGACAGTCAGGCAATATAATCCTCTACTGATTTTATCTTCATAAGAGAAACGCAGTTTCTATAACTGATAGACACCAGCATGTCTCAGTGTCCTAAGCATTGTGATACAGTTGAAATTTTTTATTTCTGCATCTGTATCAGTATCTTACACATTACTGTATCACACACATTTGGTTACATTCATTCTTCAAATAATCCTTAAAAAATATGCTTTCCAGGGTAGGCACTTAGGCTCTCTGGAAAATTGCAGGTTTATGAAAGGAGGTGTCCAGTTAGAGAGAAAGCACATCTTTTACATGCATTGTAGTATTTATTACAGGTTTTTGAGGATTGTGGATTTACATCCCTAAAAGTTTTCTTACTCAGCAAAAAGCAGTGGTGTGACCTTCCATTTAAGAGACAGCAAAATGCATAAGCCACAGGAAAAAAAATCAGTGGGAAGCCATATCTCAGTAGCTCCTAAGGTCAGGAAAATACTGATCTTCGCTTCCTGAAAAATAAAGACTTAAGGCAATCCTTCATCATTATACCTAGATGCTATAAATTAACGGAAAAAAGTATGGAGCATACCCATCTTATTAGTCATATTTTTCCCAGTAACATATCTCTCATGGTTACATTTTTAGCAGACTGTATTCAAAATCAGTTAATGTCATTGCTAACATCTAAAAGCTGCTGATGAAAAAAAACTTATATGTCATTACCAACTGAAATCCTGTCCTCCAGAAAGCTGTTTACCCATCCCTTTACTTAGTCTTGAAAAAAGATCTAGGATGTTATTACAGAGAAACTTATCTGTGGGACACTTGCATCTGATAAGCTCAAAGCATCCCTAATGCAAATTTGTTGAAATAAATATTAAAGTCACACAACATACATTCTCAACTTGGACTTTACCACTTGGACCTTCCAGGGTGTTGAAACTGCCAAATATACGGACCATGTGGATGCTTCAAAAACAAACACAATAAGGAGCAGTATAATCTCCCCTCCTTTCCTACTGTTTCTGCTGTCAGCCTAGTTCTGCTATGGTACAATCACATAAGCTTTGCTCAGATTTTTGAGGAAATAATTCAACTGAGAGAAAGAGTTCTAAAGTCCATAGAGTTGAGTTGTGAAAGGTAAGAGAGAAAAAAATGGAGATAAAGGCTGCAGAGATTAGCACCAGGGAAGTAGCTCAACAATCAAGAGGAAAGACATCAATGTGGAAAGATAATTAACATCTCAAGGGAAAAAAATAGTTGGGAGATAGCAACCTCCCGTTTAATATCTTTATTGATACAGGCACCAAATTGGGTGGGAGTGTTGATCTACTGGAGGTCAGGAAGGCTCTGCAGAGGGATCTGGACTGGGTGGATTGGTGGTCCAAGGCCTTCAACAAGACCAAATGCTGAGCCTTGCCCTTGGGTCAAAACAACCCCATGCAACACTATAGGCTTCAGGAAGAGCTCAGTATATAAAGTGGAAGGAAAAAGATGGAATGCGGGGACGTTTTAAGTGATGGTGTTAGTCTTCCCAAGTAGTTTTTAATGTGACGGAGCTCTCCTTTCCTGGAGATGGCTGAACATCTGCCCATGGGAAATAGCAAATTAATTCCTTGTTTTGATTTGCTTTTATATGCGGCTTCTGCTTTTCCTATCCACTAGATTTCTAACTTTTACTCATCTGATCCTCTCCCTGATCGCACTGGTGAGCGAGTGAGTGGCTGCATGGGGCTTGGTTGCTGGCAGGAGTTAAACCACTACAGTAGGTAATGGGAAGTCATTTTGGCAGCAAAGGCAGGTAGTAACAAAGAAGCAAACAGAAGGTGCCACTGCTGCAGATGTACAGAAGTCATGGAACATGGTGACATTTTGTTCTGAGTATGGCAGATTATGTCATAGAAAATTTTTTTAATAATTTTTTTTTCTATGACTCTGGGCTGAGCTATAGCTCTTCAACACACACTACCCAGATAGACATGCAGGTGTCAGAGACCCCTTCAGTGTGCCAAACTGCAGTACTGGCAGGTGATTCTGAAAGTACAGACCTTATTAACCATGGCAAGTAGGGCTGGGTGGGCCTCACATGTCCTTCCCAGTACAAGTGGTGCTTCACCATGTGGTGAAATGTTTGCTCCAGTATGTGATGACTGCTCCAAAGGCCACCCAATCACTCTGGTTACTGCTTACTCCTACTCCTGTGGACCTGCAAGTAACACCCCACAAGCATTTCTCCCACATACCATTTTAAAAAGTGGCACAGAAACCCACCAGTCTAGCCCAGACCTGCTCCACAGAAACATCTTTGCAGATTCCTGAGCTACTGCCCACTCACAAAGCAGTTGGGCCACTTACCCTGGGTGAGGAGTCCCCTGGGCCGGCCAGGGCTTGCATCTGTTCTCAGTCCTGCTAAGGACACCACTAGAGTTAAGAACACAGCCCATGAGGGACAGCAGCTGTGAAGAGACCCTGCCTCATGTCACAGACCCTGAGTTCTTAGGATCATTGAAGTCCAACTCCTGACCCTACGCAGGTCATTCCAAGAATCACATCATGTGCCTGAGAGCATCTTCCAATGCTTCTTGAACTCTGTCAGGCTTGGTCCTGTGACCACTTCCCTGGGGAGCCTCTTCCAGTGCCCAATCACCCTCTGGGTGAAGAACCTTTGTCTAGAATCCAACCTGAACCTCCCCTAACACAGCCTCAGGCCATTCCCTTGTTTCCTGTCACTGCGCACCACAGAGGAAAAAAATCAGTGTCGGCCGTTCTTCTTCCCCTCATGATGAAGCTGTAACTGCAATGAGGTCTCCCCTCAGTCTCCTTCAGGCTGAACAAAGTGACCTCAACCGCTCCTCATGTGCCTTCTCCTCTATGCCCTTCACTATTTTCATAGCTCTCCTTTGGAAGCTCTCTAATAGCCCAAAGTCTTTTTTATACGGTGGCACCCAGAAGTGCCCACAGCACTCGAGGTGAGGCCACCCCAGTGCAGAGCAGAGCGAGACAATCCCCTCCCTTGCCCGGCTGGCGATGCTGTGCCTGATGCTCCCCAGGACACAGCTGACCCTCCTGGCTGCCAGGGCAATGCTGATTTATATTCAGCTTTCCATCGGCTAGGAACCCCAGGTCGATGGAAATGAGGTCTTCAGCCTCTCATTCCCCAGTCTGTACGTACGTTCAGAGTTGCCCTCTCCCAGGCGCAGAATCTGGCTCCTGCCCTTACGAAACTTCACAGAGTTGGCGACTGCCCAGCCCTCCGACTAGCCCAGGTATCTCTGCGGGCTCGTCTGCCTTCGAGGGAGTCAACACCTCTGCCCCACTTCACACTGTCCTTTTAAAACCCCCGAGCACAGGGATGGCGAGGCCGCTCCCCTGCCGCCCCCGCGGCCGCCCCGCCCCGCGCGGCTTCCGCACCCGCTGGGAGGTGGGGCAGAAGCGACGGCGGCGGCCGGCGAGGTGGGCAGGGATCCGGGAGGGGCAGGGTCGGGGTGCGCGGTGGCCCCTGCCGGTCTCATTCCTCGGAGGCGTGCTGCGGCGGGACAGAGGGGTGGGCTTGGCTCGGCTGTCTCCTTACACCCAGGCCCCGTCCGCCTGGGGCTCTCCGGCCCTGAGCCGCTGTAAACACCACTGGTGCCGCGGGCCCCACGCCCCGGCCCGGCCCGGCCTGGGGAGCGCTGCGGTCGGGGCACAGCCGGGGTTCGGGCGGAGGCCTTGGGGAGGGTCTGCGGGGGGGACGGGGAAGGGCCGCCAGCCGGGCTGGGGAGTGATTCCCCCTTCCCCCGATATCCTCGGGGCTCGGGCGGGTGTCCGAGGGCTGACTGGCTTCTTGGGAGAGAAAGCGGCAGTCCTCGAGCTGGTTAAACGCGATATGCTGGGGAAAACAGCCTGGTCATCGTTTCCCCCTATTGTGTGTGTGCCTCTCGTGGCTGCAAGCCAGCGAGAAACCCTCGGTCCATGCTTTGTCGGGGAACGTTTTCTGATTATCTGTCTTTTACCCTGTAAATGGCAGGAGGCCGGAGTGGGGGAGAGAACAGTGTGAGGAGATTCGTCATCGAACGTGGACTTCGTGAATAAGTCTGGTTGTGCTGCAGATCTGCAGCATGGAAAAACAAGTGCTTGGATCCTCAGAGGAGCGAACTTTTCAGTACCAAGATTCTCTGCCTTCCCTGCCAGTACCTCCTCTTGATGAATCTTTGAGTAAATATCTTGATGCAGGTAATGACTTAATGTTGTAATGGTAGAGTGTCATGTGCTGTTGTAACCAGGCTAATCTGAAGATGTTTGCTAAGTGATTATAGAGACAGCTTGTATTGTAATTGGGGCGTGGGATACAGACAAGCTTAGAGTGCCAAAGGTCTCTTTCAGGCTCAAAACCGGAAATTAAGTGCCCAGCACAACTTGAGTAAAAGTTTCCATTTTATCCCTAACTACCTTTCTTCAAGGGAATTTGGCATGTGGGAAGGTTAACTTTTTGGTTTGAAGTAGATTTTTTTTTTTTTACTTTGTTTTTTTCTTCTCAAAAAAAAAGCTGATCTTATAAAAGATACTTCACTTACAAAATTTGGTTTGCATAACTGCTTGTTTATAACTGTGTTTGCCCAAGATCTTTTAAATAAAACAGTTATTTAAAACTTTTCATACTTAATATTGGTGAGAAATAACTACACAGTAGTAGGAAAAAGCAGTGGTGAGCATTTTCACATGATTTAGCTCAGGTAATTTCTGCCTTGACGTGTTGACTAATCTAAAGAAGACCACAGAAAAGTTTTGAAAGCAACATCAGTGCATGTATGTCTAGCTTTGTTTATAAAGAAGAAATGGCTGGTTAGTTCTTTATATACTGGGAGTATATATTATATACTGGGAATGGCAAACATACATTATGGAGTATCTTGAGATTACTTTTCTCTATTTTTTCAGTCATTTTCAGAACTCTGAGATGTAGTTTTTTCTGGAACATCTGCTTTGTATCTTACCATCTTACAGGTATTACACAAATGCTAACAAAGTAAGATGTAGGGTTCTCTCCTTAGCAGAAACATACTACACCAAATTTTCCCTTTCCCAAAATAGAATTCCTGAAGTTTACTCTGAGTTCCCACTTATTCTGAGTACTGGAAATGGCATGCTTTGGTATTCCTTACATTATTGCCTTTTGATGCAGAATGTTGAAGTGGTGGGTTGTGAGCAAAAATGTTGTGTGTGTATGTGTGGCTAAAATAATACACTTGTTGCTGTAATGCAGATTAACTAAAGTTGTGCTGCAAAAGTAGAACCTGCAATAACAAAATTGCTGTTTCATAAACCCATTTGTCTCTCCAGGTTAATAAATAACTCTCTCATGGAGTGGAGAAAATCTGACAGTGAATTTGTTTGCTCTTGTTTTCTGTTTGTTCTTGTTTCTGTTTCTGATCTGTTTTCATAAATATCTTATCACATGTCCCTTTCTTTTTCATGCTGAATTTAGTTGCTGCTTACTGTTCCATGTACAAAGTCATTCTATAATTTTGATCACTGTTGATCTTCTTTAGTCTCACCAGTGGTGGAGAAAAGTTAGCCCAGCATTTGCCACAATCTTCCCTTGTACAAATAATTTAAAGTCAAAGTGTGCAGGGCAGAGTTCTAGACATAGCTCTGTGAATCTCATTGCTTAAGCTTGTTATTTTAGTCTGTAAATGTGAGTGGAGGAAAGGAGGTGCTTCTCAAAAGTAATTCAGAACCTCCAAATGATTCTTCATAGAGGCTTTAAAGCAGTGCTGGGAAACCTTCTTTCGTTGGTTGGAGGAGGACTCTGGGCACTTGACATTAGTCAGGGTGCCTGCTGCTAAAGAGCTAGTCTGTTTAGAGCCAGCCAACTAGAAAAGCTGGACAAAGTATGCGTCAGAATATGCCTGATTTAAGGCTTTACAGTAGCTACCTCTTTTAGGAGTAACCCTGTTTTGAAAGTAAGCCTTGAGCAGAGAAGGTGGCCATAGCCTTTATTTAGCCTTCAAGCCCAGAGGCTGAGATTCAGAAACATGGACTCAAATTGAAAGTATGAAAAAAACTAAACTTCCAGCTTCCCAGAGGGTTCCTTAACTATGTCATTGAAGATCTTTCATGGAATACTTCTTGTTCATGGGCAGAGCTGATCTCCTAATCAGAAAGAAAGAAAAAATCTGTGGGCTGGAGAAATGCAAGAGAAGTTTCACTTAACTCTGATGAGAAAGGGGCCAAGTGCTGCTTCTATGGCTGATTAAATAGTTTTTAAATGGAAAGAGGCCCTGTAGTCATAGAATCATGTAGGTTGGGAAGAGTTCATCTGGACCAAATTTCTACTCAAAGCTGGTCCAACTACAGCATGTTGCTCAGGCCTTGCTTGCTCAGGTTTTGTTTACTTACAAGGATGGAGACTCTTACTTCATTGTAACCTGTTCTGGTGTTTGATCAACCTCATGATTGTAGGAAGTAGAACAAAAAACCAACGAACAAACAAATAAAACACATGCATTACCGAAAAAACCCCCAAAACTTCACATTTTCCATGTCAGAAATTTTCTGCATTCCACCTTTATTTGATTTTCTCTTATCCCAATTATTTGCGTCTCTGAGAGGAGCTGTGCTTTATCTTCACCTGGACTTTCCATTCAGTTGAAGAGGGCAGCAAGGTCTTCCCTTTGCATTCTCTTCATAAGCTCAGCAAATGCAATTCTCAGCCTCATCTCATCATGCATTCCACTCCCCTTGCAATCTTAGTCACCCCTTTAATGGTTAGACTAAATTAATGACAGGTCTTTTCCAGCCTAAATGATTCTATGAATTGAGACCAGAACCAAATAATTTTGTTTGTTTTTCATTTTCTACGTGAATATTGCTCTGTAATGACTTTGTAACCCAAATAACAGAGGCTAATCATGCTCTCTTTCAATAGTGTGTGATAATGAAGTAATTTTCTGGGAAACCTGAGTGTTGGACTACCCTCAGTCAGGGAAGGCTTTCAGCTTCAGGGTGAAAACTGTAATCTGCAAAAGGGTAAAGGTGAATGGCTCCTTTGCTGTTTATTTCTTTTTTCATTTGTGTTCACAACTGGTGGTGTGTAATTCAAGCTGCATCTAGATGAGGTCTAGATGTGGTAGGCACTGCCTGAATGTCCATAGCTGATCATCTGTGGTAGAGATGTAAGGGGAATGCTGGTGCCTTTCTGGTTGTGATGGTGCTGTAGTGGAATTTTTGGAGGTCCCAGTGCAACTTAAACACAAGCATTGTAGGATAATACTTGAGAGTAGATGTTCTGTCTTGCTGCCTAAGGCTGTCAGGTGTTTAAAACCACCTTTGTAGGCGATATTTAGCCCTCACTTTCCTGTGGAATAGAAGAAATATTGCTAGGACTTGCATTATACTGTTGTGGAGTACCATAAGGAGACCAGGATGTATATGAAAATATATACTTACCTTTCTCCCTAGGATAGGTAGTGCAAAATACTGAAATGCCTTATATAATTAGGATTAGAATGGAATTATTTCAAAGAGGAGTGAGGATGACCTACCTTTGATAGAAGAGGATCAGCACTGAACAGATTGGACATGAAAAACTATGCAGGTCTTATTGGGATGTGCCCATGACTGCTGAGGAACCTGGTCTTTGTCTTTGGGAAGCCACTTCTGATAATCTTTGAAAGATATGATTAGTGGTGAATGTTCCTGAGGAAAGGAAGAAAGCAGATGTTACAGTTGTCTTCAGGAACGACAAGAAAGAAGATTTGGGTAACTACAGGCTGATCAATCTTGCTATAATTCCTGGGAATCCCTGACAAATAATCATGGAAACCATTTCTTAGCATATGAAGGACAAGAAGGTGATTTGGAATGGGCAGCATGTGTTTCTGAAGAGGAAATTTTGCTTGACCAACGTGGTAGCCTTTTCTGATGAGGTGACTGTGTCACTGGATGAGGGAATAAGGGTGGATATTGTTTATATTGACTTTAGCAAGGTTTTTCGTACATTAGAAGCTTTTTAAAAAAATCTTCATGGATGAACTAATAAAGTATGGACTAGGCACTGAGCAGTGAGATAGGCTGGAAACTGTATCAGCTGGGCTCAAACGTTCCTGATCAGCAACACATATGCCAGCTGTGGGCCAGTCTTTGATGGTGTCCACCAGGGGTCCAGTAATTTTTAGTATAGTCGTTAGTGGTGATGGGACATGCATGATGGGACAGAATGTGAGTTTGGGAGCTTCCAAAGCTGGAAGGAGTAGCTGATATACCAGATGGTTGTTTTGCCATCAGAGAGAGCTTGATAGGCTGGAGGAACAGGCAGACAGGAGCCTCCTAAAGCTCAACAAACACAAGGATATGCCAAGTCATTCACCCAGGAGAGAATAACTTGCCACAGCAGTACAAGCTGGGGTTTAGTGCCTGCATGCAGAACAGCCCCTGGGGTCTGGTAGACATGAAGCTGAGCACGAACCAGCATGTGGCCTTGCAACAAGGCATGTCAGTAGTCTTGGGGGCTTCCTATAAAAGGAACATTGCCATCATTGCCAACAGAGAAGTGATCCTTTCTCTTGGTTCAGTGCTGGGAGGACACATTTGCAGTTCTGTGTCTCTTTCTGGGCTCCCTGTACAAGCAAGATGTGGACATACTGAAGTGAGCCCAGAGAGGGGCTGTGATGGTGATCAAGGTCTTTGATTATCTGACATATGAGAAGAGACAGAGAAAGCTGGGGTAGTTCAGGTCTTTGCAATCAGATCTATGTGTGATTTCTTGTGGTGGAAGAGTAAAAAAGATGGAGCCAGACATCAAAGTAGTATCCAGTGACAGAATAAGACGTGGTGGGCACAAACTGAAATGCAAGAAATTTCTCCTCTTACTGCAAGAGTGGTCAAGCAGTGAACAGGCTGCTACCAAGGTGGTTGTAGAGTCTTCATCCTTGGAGATACTTAAAACCCAACACAGTCCTAAGCAACTTGGTGCAACTGACCCTGCAGAGGTGCAGTGTTGGACAAGATGATCTCTACATCTGTGAAGAAGAGAAAAAAGAGTGGTTGCAGGCAAGCAGGTGTGATTGCAGCAAGACAGAGTTAAGATTCAATACTTGTGTTAACTAAGTATTTGAGACCTTGCCCAGCTGAAACTTGGTTGTTGCTTGCAAAATATAGATTAGAGATGATGCAGATGCTTGTTTAAATTTTCATAATTGTGTATCTTTCTTTGTTTCTTAACATTGCTAGTCAATTACAGGGTTATCACTAGGAAGGCAAACAAGAAATTAACTAATGGTAGTGTCCAGCAGCCTCAAAAATTACTTGGACCTCATTGTGTAAGCATTGAATCACTAGAAGCACACTTCACACACAGCCCTCCATTCTGTTTCCCACTCACTTCACAATCTAAGTATAAACATGACAGAAAATACATTATACACTAGGTGAGTATATGAGAAAAATGCGATGCCCCTGTATGGAAAATGACATCAGCAGTGCCCATTACTGACCATAGATGTCATGGTAAAAAGTATTTAAGGAGTGTTTAGATGAAAATAGTGACTAGTTTTGCAGATATTTATGGAGGACTTTGGGCTATAATGCACATGATCTGAGAGAAATCCAGAAGGATGTAAAAACAGAAAAACTGTCTAGCGGTAACAGCATTTGCTATCAATCAAAGGTGGATATAGCACAGGGACAGTGAACGAGAATTGATGGACAAGTTGCATGTAGACCATGAATGGACTTGAAAATACAGGCAAGTAGCTTGTAGTTGGTGCAGTAGGGTGGCAGACATGTATGCTCAATGTGCTAATTTACAAAGTTCCTGTAAATTCAATTACTTGGTAGAACTCCCTGGTTAACTGTTAGGTATTTCAGGTTTTCAGCAATTACTTTAGTCTGCTAGCATCTGTATTTATTTAAAAGTAGGTACTTACATTTTATTAGAACATAGTGATTTATTTACAGATTTTTGAGAGGTGTTTAAAAATTGTTTTCCCTTAAAATACTTGTTTTAGAAAAATTAATTTTCTCATTCACTCCCTTGCCTGTGGATATCTGAATCTTGGAATAAATCATAGTATACAGTTGCCTTTAAAATAAAAACATCTTCTTTTTTCAGTGAAGCCATTTCTAAATCAAGAAGAATATCAAAGAACTGAGGATATAGTTAAAAAATTTGAAAATGGCATTGGAAAAGAGTTGCATCAGAAATTACTGGAAAGAGCTAAAATGAGAAGAAATTGGGTGCGTATTTAGACATGTGAAACATCATAATTCAATGTATGAAGTCTTAATTCAGCTTGTGAAAGTTGGTTATTCAGGATGTAACTCAGAGTCACTTCACTTTTTTAAATCTTCAGATATTCCTTACATATGCCACTTGGCCTGTGGATATGATCTCATTCACTTACATACATGTAATTTGTTTTTTTCAAAGCTGACTGGCTAAGAGAGCTTACTAACTGAAATTTAAAGTTATCTACCAGTTTTTGAATGCTTTATCTATCAGTCTCTCTTTCTATGACATCTGTCCCTTCTCTCTCCACCCTGGAAAAAACCCCAAAGCCAGAAAAAAACCCCAACAAAACCAACCCTGGAATGCAGAGCTTAGTTTCTCTCTTTTTCTTCCCAGAAGAAAGCTGTATGGTAGCATTTAAAGTTATCTTTCAATAGAGAAAGGAAGGTCATTACCAAGTGGAATTCATGATGGCTTTCTAAATCCTAACAAGACACACTCCAGAATGGGGATTTTCAGATGGTGGCAGAAAATGTACATTATGAACTGTCTCTCTCAGATCCCTTCCCAACACGAGTCTAGTTTCCTTCTATTCTTCATGGAGTAATCTGTGATATTCACAGCAGCCAAAACTGACATCTGCCAGAGCTTAAGATGATGAATGTCAGGGAAGAAATAACATAATTTACAGTTTAATATTCTTAAGACGCATTGAATTTTATTTCAAGCTTGGAAACAGAAGAGCTAAATGTGTCATTATCTTCAGCAGTTAGTTTTGAACCACTGTCCTGCGTCGTGTTATATAGGAACTACTATTCAGAGTATTAAAAAAAAAAGTAAAAAGAGAAGGCAGTTGAACAGTCAGGTAATTATTAAAGAATTAATAAATAATATTTTCTGATGTTAAACATTTTTCATTTCAGCTGGAGGACTGGTGGCTGAATGTGGCTTATCTTGATCTTCGCATCTCAACACAAATACACTGTAATATGGGAGGCCCTGGTCCCTATATTGAACACTGCTGGCCACCAAAAGAGGGCACTCAGATAGAGAGAGCATGTGTAAATATATGGCACACCCTGAAGTACTGGGATCTATTGCGAGGGTAAGACATTAAGAAAAAATACTTGATCCTAAATATTGATGGTCTGTGTATCCCTTAATTGCATATGTGTGTTTATGTTCATTGGTATGCATTCTTTGCTGTAATAGACAGGTTTGTCTTACCTTGATTTAATTCCATCATTGTAATTTCTCTTGCTTAATGTTGCTGTGTTATTACTACAGAGAGAAGGTTGCCATAGAGAGATCTGGGAATACTGTTCTGGACATGAACCAATTTCGAATGCTCTTCTGCACTTGCAAAATTCCTGGATTTACCAGAGACTCTCTTGGCACTTACTTTAAAACTGGTAAACAAATGAAAACGGGGGGGTTATGAGCCAATGATTTTTATTAATAAGCTAAAGGAGTGGTCAGTTTAACCATAAAATACTTGCTTTCTTGAGCACTAAATCAGCTCCTGATTGTAGGGTGTTTATATAATGAAGCAAAGAAGGTATTTCATCTACAAATGCCCTTTTTGGTCCAATATTTAGTCCTTATCAAATAAGAGTAAAAGAAAGCTCTGCTTCAAATTGTATGTTACCAGCCAGATGCCTATAATAAGCATGCCAGCATTGAAAATTGATGAAAGACAAATTCTGTATGTTATAAGTAGGTGTGGATTCAGCAAGGAACACGCATTTCAGCAGAGGGAGTTCCTGCCTACAAGTGACACAAATAAATAAAATTTGCTACTAGATAATGACAATGACTTGAAGTAGTTTGTAACGGTGAAAGTTATGTGTGACTTCTCTTGGCTGTTAAAATGTCTTCAAGTTTTCAGAATTGAACAAAAAAGTCTGTAGGACTTGCTGAGTTTTTTCTGTATCTGTCACTTTATCCCCAAGGTTGGATTTTCATTTATTCCTGGTTTTCATTTCAGAGGCAGAAGGTGAATGTCCATCTCACTTGATAGTCCTGTGTCGAGGTCGAGTGTTTGCGTTTGATGCTATGCATGAAGGCAGCATGCTGACTCCTCCAGAGATTTTCAGGTTTTCAAAATGCTTATTTTAAATGGCCTGTTCTGTTTAAGCTGCATACAAAAGAGGCTTTTTTTTCCATTCCTTTGACCACGAAGAATCAGGTGTGAGAGAGGCTACAGCTTCTCCTTTAGCTAAAGGTTCAGATTTGAGTAAATCCTTGTTCAGTGGATGGCAACTTCTTTCCATGTACTATTGTAATACATGTGTAGAGCATCATACAAAAGAGCTGAAAGAAGATACTTCAGTTGGAAACATCCTTTTTTATGAAGTTTCTTTATATGGAATTATCAGGATAACAACTATTGTCATTCCATCCAAGTGCAATCCTCATTGCTACTTAATCATTATCATGGTTGAAGCACTCTCATGTGTTGAACTCTCCTGTTACAGAAGTAGTTTCAGCATAAGTTTCTTGTGACTGATTTGGGATCTATATGCATCTCCATACTAAAGAAGTGTTGTTAATTTTGCCAGGGAATAACCTAATGCAGCTGTCAAAGTGGTACTTATAGTGCACAACAGAAGACGTGTAATTAAAACTGGCAGAAAGTGGATGGCCAAATTCCTCAGGCGAGACAAACCTAAGTAGAAAAGCTAAAAATAATTTTCTAAAAAGAATCTGGAACTTTAATACCTAATATTTTAACATATGCATTTCTAATTTTTGTGTTTGTACCTGTTAAGTCTAGCCAGTAGCAAAGAAATGAACACTTGGAATACAGAAAAAAACCGCTAAATCTATTGTCTATAGGAAAGTTTGGTGGTTTGTTTTTTTTTTTGTGTGGCTTTATTTTTGTAACCTCTTCATGGGAATCTTATATTTTTGATACTGTGTAACTAACGATCAGTAGTGAAATTTAATAGGCAAGAGTGCCAGAACAAAGAACAAGCCAGATTAAGTTCCTGTAATTTGTGGACTTTTTTTAACATCAAGAACAGCATGTGAAAAACTGAATTTGCAAACTAAAAATTATCCCTCTGTTAATTGTTCTTCTAAAGGAAAAGGTAGGAAGAGAATTGCTCTCGTATAGTTCAGACTCTACATTCAGGATGTACTGTAGCTAGTGTTCTGCTTTAAGTTTAATGGTTTATCTTGAGGGGAAGGTTTGCCCTGTATGTTATTAGTTGCTGTAAAAGCTGTAAAGCTGCAGTACTGCAGATGTCTGCTGCTCTGCAGAGTCTCAGCCTGCACTGTTGAAGTCTTAAATCCAGTTTTCAATTAAGTGTGTTATAATGTTTTAGCACTACAATTATTGATGTGTGAATTTGTACTGGGCTCGTAGGTGCTGAGTGACTGAAAACTGAGCAGGTCTTCAATTGTCCTTGGAATCTAGGGGAGCTGATTCATGCTTCCTGAAAATTCACATTGGCTTGTGAATGTCGAACCAGAATTCCAGCTTTGCAGAAAAGAGAGACACAATGCGACTTTTACCTTCTCTCCATCTGTTCTTTATTAACTTCAGTTTTTGAAATCTTCTTACAGGCAACTTACATATATACAGAAGAAATGCCATAGTGAACCAGATGGACCAGGACTGGCAGCCCTAACAAGCAATGAAAGGACCAAATGGGCAGAGGTAGGAATACTTCAGCAGCTGGTTCCTGGGAAAAGCTGTGATCACTGGAAAAACGTTATTTCACTTACTTTTGCCTTTTTATGCCTTCTAGTTACGGGAATATTTGATTAATCTTGATCCAAAGAACTTAGCTCTTCTAGAAAAAATTCAGAGAAGTTTGTTTGTGGTTGGCCTTGATGATTCTAGTCCCCGTGCAACTCCTGAGGACTACACCGAGGTAGCTAAGAATTTTTGGTAATTCATATCTGATCATCTTTACATAAAACTTTCCCCTGCATATATACAGAAGTAGCACCTCTTGCTCTTTCAGAAGAGTAAAAATGAAGCAGATAAATATGCAAAAAATGTGCTTTTTGATCCATAGGAAAACCTAAATAGTTTTAATGGTTAGGACATTGGAAATGGGAATGGCTGAAATCTACCTTCATAACTTTTTAGCCCTCTATCCTTCACGGTCTTCAAAGACATAGTCATTAACTTTTTATCACACTTCTAATTAATAACTTGGCCTTAAAATCATGTTTCATCTTGAACTGGATGAAAATGTCATCTGTCAGGGAGGTCTTGCCATCTTAATGTAGACTAGGTTTAGCTTACAAAGATTGGCAATGTTCTTGGTGTTTTTTGGAGTTCACAGTGTGTTTGTTCTGTTTTAGCTTACAAGGCTGGGGCTAACAGGTGATCCGACTGTGCGCTGGGGAGATAAATCCTACACCAGCATATTCTTTTCCAATGGAACCTGTAGTGCATTCTGTGATGTAAGTTAACTTTTTTCCATCTTCTGAGTATTTGTTTACTGAATTTCCCCCTTCAGAGTATTATTTTAAGTGCTTAATGTGTTACTCTTTAGTATAGCCTTGTTTACCCGGCACCTGGTCTGGTAAGTTTCCAAAAGCAGTCTGGTTTCTCCTTTTCTCTGCCCTCTCATGGTGTTTGCTATTACACCATACTTGAATTGACAATAGGATCTGAAGTCATAATCTTATTTCAGAAAGTATTTAATGAGGAGTTCCAAAGAAAAAAAATACAATGCACAAGAAGGCTTAAAATTAACTCTTTGTTTGATGTATCTATTTGAACAGCTGTGTTTTTTGAACTTCTGTTATTTTAAATTCATTATTGCATGGCCAGAAGGGCTTATATTTTTCCTTAAATCTGCCTTTTCATGGCAGTAGTACGTTGTGCCTCCCTGTCCAGCTGCAGAGCAGTCAAAACGATGAGTGGACTTAAAGCAGTTCTGTATTTGTTGTAGAACTATAAAACAAGTCCAACACTGCGCAGTAAAGCTGTTGGTCTGAAAGAAAAAGGGCAGGATAGGGAAAAAACAGGAATTTGGTCTTCTTGCTGTTATGCAAAATAATGTAATATCTTCTCTTATCTGATTCTAGCATTCTCCTTTTGATGCCATGGCTTTAATTACCATGTTAGCTTATGCTGAAAAGAAGATTATTGAAAATGAGGGAAAATGGAAGGTATCTACTCTTTATAAACTTTCAAGCTTATAGGTTAGCATGGCTTTTCTTATGGATAACATTTTCTGGTTTTGCATCTTTCTTTCTGTCTTCATCTTCCCAGGGATCAGATAATGTGAGGGATATTCCATGGCCAGAGGAACTTGTATTCACAGTGGATCCAAAAATTATAAATGAAATTGGGCGTACTAAAGAATTGTATTACAAAAAGGTGAAATTTGCTCCTGATTCTCTTAGTTGTTACTGATGCTATTTTTTTTTCTCATTCTATTTACTTTTTTTTAGTCGGTCTTTTTTCATGCTGGAGAACAGAAATGAATGTGTTACTAATTAATTGATGAATTTAACACCATGGTTTAATTTGTTACATTGTGGTTTATGTTAAGTGTGTTTTATTTGCAGTGGACCAAGTTGTGATTTCTTGACTTCTGTTGTTTTTCCTCCTTTGGTATGACAGGTATCTGACTTGCAGCTGGTGTCTTACGCCTTCACAGCCTTTGGCAAAGCATTGATTAGAAAGCGGAAACTTCATCCCGATACATTTGTGCAGCTTGCCCTTCAGCTTGCTTATTACAAATGCCATGGACGGTAAGAAAATACCAGATTAGGAATAAAAAACTGTTTCTTGAATAGAGGTGTGCAGTGGCTTTGCAACCTTAGTATGTAATTTGCTATGGGGATGTGAGAATAAAAAACTAAGGGGTTTTTACAGTAACAGTTGCATAGGGCCATACTTGCTTTGGAAGAATTGTTTTCTTGTGGCCATAGGGATAATACATCTCCATATTGTTGAATGCATGGTAGAACACAGTCCGTGAAAACTTGAATTTGGGCCATACAAAGAAAAAACCTGGGCAAACACCAAATGCACAGTGGCTTAGGATCTCTAATGTCAAATAGTTGCTCAAATGTAGAAGAGAGTTTTGTCTGTAGCATGAGACAGCCATCAATAAAATGTTTAGTCTCCTAAGCCTGTAAAAGGCCTCACAAACTTCAGTGTCTCAGTTGCTTTAGCAATATTGGATGTGAAGGTTTGGCAGAATAATAGAGATATAGTGACCCTTCAAATGCCTGCCTCCACATTTTTAATGTGGTATTTAATTCTATTCTATTGATTAAAAGATGTCATTCTTCTTGTTATTGGTATTCCCAAATTTCTGCTTGCTAACTAGCACTCAATATGGCTTGTGTAAGTCATTGCTGACCAGCAGAGTATTGCTTGCTTCAGAAGGAGGAGGGTTTCATCATAGGAGTGTGATGTTTAGTCACTGGTGAGATATGTCTCATCATAACAAAGGTTGGCAGATCTTGCTTTGCTGAACATCAGGACATATTAATTATCTGACTAAAATAGCCTTGGTCTGTTGTAAACATGCAAGTATGTTTGATGTAGGTTGTATATTACGTGGTAGACTGTCACAGAGCTGGAGTTGCTCCATGTAAAAGCTGGATGGCTGTCAGTATGCAGAGAGAAGGTGTTGACCTTTTCCCTCTAAATACTTTGGAACACATTGCTTATTTCATATGTGTCTTCTAGTTTTTGAGGGTTTGGATGGTGTAGGTGGAAGTATACAGTGAAACTGAAGCTTGTGCAATTTCAGCTATTTTTGCTAGAGGCTGGTAGATCTGTAGTCTGCAGAAAATACCCATGGCAATGCAGTCTTTTCAAGCTATGATTATAGTACTGGCACTTTTTTTCAGTCATCTGTCCCATAAAAGCACATAGAGTTGCTTTGTGGCTCTTTTTCAGACACATAACTTAGAGAAAACTAATGGGTTTCTAGTACTTTTAACTGAGCTAGATGTGCAAGATCTTTTGCAGGACTTTTTAGTCCTTGAGAGAGCAAATAGTTTTGTTGAGTTAATGAGACACTCTTCCCTAATTTTTGTCCTTAGTCCGGGCTGCTGTTATGAAACTGCCATGACCAGGCGTTTCTATCATGGCCGCACAGAGACCATAAGACCATGTACTGTGGAAGCAGTGGAATGGTGCAAGTCCATGCTGGATCCTTCTGACAGTGTAAATACTGAAATCTTACTGTAATCATCATGTATTTAGAAGGCCTGCCATCTGAACTACTTCAAACTCGTTCTCCTGTTCTGTCATTGATAGGAGTTGGCACCTTTCCAGGGAGACAGATTTCAAATGTTGGGTTGTTTGAACTCTGGTTCTGGTCATTGTGACTGAGATATGCTGTCATGTGTGGGCTTGCTTGGTTTTCTGTGCTATTTACCCTTCGGGTTCAAGAATGTAACTGTCTTGAGTTACATTCACGCTGATTTATTTCACACCTCAAAAAGTTACTGGGTTGGAATCAAAGTATTCTGCTGTGCAGTTGTTCTGTTGTTTTAATTTTCAAGTGAAATCAGGAAATGTTTATCTAGTAGTTGCATCTGAGAGCAAGATTGAAATCTGTTTGTGTCCTAGTGGTAACAGGAATGTATTTCACAGTTTGTCTCTGGGTAGCTGAACCAGAGACCTTTTCTTTTCCCAACAACTACCCTCTGGTGCTTGGCTGGTAAAGCAGGTCATGCCTTGCTTGCCAAGCAAGAGCTCTACTAAAGCTCTTTCTGTTGCTCTCACTGTGAAATTAAGCCTGAGAAATTAAGCAAGGAAAGGTTTTTGAGACAAAGGGCAACACATCTTTGGAAAAATCAAAGGTTCTATATCATTAATGCATCTGAAAACCACAAAGGAAAACAGCTGTCAGAAAGCATGTGTGATTGATAATTCTAGCCTTTAAGAGCTCATTTTCCTAGTCTTCACTGGCTTCTTTTAGGATGTACTGCAGTTTTAAAACTGACTTTCCTGGCTGTCTTCCAAATCTGCTTTCCTATTCCAAATATGGATTCCTATCATTTCCCTGCTCCTCAGTTACCTTCTAACCAATTACCGGGCTTCTGTGGTTACTACTACTACTACTAGTGTGTCACTTTCAACATTAACTATAGCCTTTTTCTCTTTGTAATGTTGAATAGCATCTCCGAATATCTCCCTATTGTTGTTTTGTTTATTTGTTTGTTTTTTAATACTAACTCCCAGAGCTTAAAAAATCTGTTCAACAGTATTGAAATTAACATGCTTAAAAGTCTACTTTTATGTAATTTTTAGTACCTGAAAGTCAGATATTTTGAAATAATCTTTTTGTCTTAAATTTTCTTTTGCCCCTTGTCAGCTTGGTAGCTTGATTTTTATCCAAATCGAGTGGCTGCTGTCCTTTTTTCACATTCTCTGCTGTGGCCTCTTGTGTGATGAATAAAAAGATAAAAAGTACTTCTTAAGTAGTCAGAGAGCTATCAAGATCTAGGGTCTTGGAAGTCAATATCTCAAGCATCTAGGACTGTTCCTCAAAGTCTCCTTTACATAAACCATGTTATTTGTATTCATTTGTATTCTCTCTGACTTTAATATATAGGTTTTAATATAAACTTGAAAAAAACATAATTTTAGGTAGAATTGGCAATCAGCAGAGAAAATTTGGGAGTGCACCTAGTAGGAGCTAGTGTCCTTCTGAATAAATGGTATTGTAGAAGGTTTTTTGGGTTTGATCACTCTGTTTCACACTGGTTCCTTTCCATTGCTTCAGGTTATTTGGGAAGGAGCATGAGGTTTAGAATATTGTTAAGTTCAAAAGCGATCTGAGTAAGAGAGCAGAGATATGGGAAATAAACAAGCACATTTTCCTGAAAAAGGAGTTTGGCCTTGGGAAAAAGGGCTTGAGAGAGGTTCTAATGTACCTTTCAAGTTCCTCCATTTTCTTCTATCTAAAATTGTTAGAAACTACAAAAGGGAAAAACCTGCTGATCTGTGATTGCTGATGTGTTACTCATTTGAGTTGATTTTTCTTTTCTCTCTTTTTTCTTCTTTTTTTAATCCTGTCTCCACCCTACTTTACAGACTTATCAACGGCTACAACTGATGCATAAGGCATTTGCAAAGCACAATAAAATGAGGAAAGAATGTGAAAATGGAAAAGGTACTCTGGGATCAAAATGTTTGGGTCTTTTTCTTGTGGGTGAAAATGGAGTATCATTGTATGCTAGTACATTTTCTCTGTCTCCTTATTTTCAACCTGAATAAAGACTACCCCTTAACATTTTATACTTCAATTTTGGGGAGAAGAACTAAAACCCAGTCCTTGCACCCATCCTTGTACCCCAAGTATATGCTCACTTGGAATATTTATTCAGTTTTTCTGCCCAGCTAAACATTACTTTGGAATACCTTCCAGTCAAATATGTGCTTGGCTGAAAAGTTAAAAAGGTGGTCTTTTAGGACACAAGAGAGATTTGGGTGAGATTCTAACCCAGCTGTGTTAGTGCTGTACACTGTTCTGTTGAATAAGAAAGAGTAGCTGGGAAATGGACCTGATGAACTTCATGCTCTGTCCAGCCTACTTAGTGTGTTATCACAATTCAGAGCAGTCATGGCCCTGAAAGCCTTTTCCCTGTGTTGACATAATTGCCCATTGGCTGCTTCCACTGTCAGGAACTCTTCCTCCTTGACTGAAGTGAGAGTTTTCTTGGGTTTTGTTTTCCACAGGAATTGTGCTGGGTCTCTTTTACTGAAGTAATTTGCCTTTGAGCTTAGTGCTGTAAAGTGAAAGTATTGAAGACCTCTTAGATCAAATATGTGTTTATTTGTTCTTCAGCTGCTATTTGAGCTCCCAGCTATCCAGACCAGAAGAAGCAGAAAAACTGGGAATGCTGCTGTTAATGATTCAGTATTTGCATTTAATTGACAGGCTTTGATCGTCATCTTCTGGGTCTCTTGCTCATAGCACAGGAGCAAGGACTGCCAGTGCCAGAACTGTATGGGGATAAGGCCTTCACAGCCAGGTAATTCATATTCTTGTCCCATGGGAAGTTGTATCCCTTGATACCAAGGCCTTTGTTACACTGGCCTTATTTGTGCTGATGTCTTCATCTCTACAACAACATAACTGTTTTGTAAAACTCAACTTTGTTTTAAATGATCTTTAAAAGTACTGCTTTTGTTTTGTGTTGTTTCACAGTGGAGGAGGTGGGAATTTTGTCCTTTCAACTAGTCTGACTGGTTACACTAGGTTTAGTGGATCTGCACTCCCCATGGTACAACATGGCTATGGCTTTTTTTATTCAATTAGAGATGACAGGTAAGGATTTAATTTCATTTTGGATATGGCTCTGCATTTGTCAGAGGGAAAGGTGGTTAACAGCTAGAATGAGGAAAAGAAAATACCGAAGAAATATGGCTGAATGTGTCAGAAGAGGTTGAGAAGTGAGGTACCTGAGAATAGAGGTATTGGCATTCTGGGAAAGCATGTGTGGGAGGTAGGACTAGTGGTGGAGGGCAAGTGAGTACCAAATACTGACCAGAGGCAGAAATAAAAGGGTAGGGAAGGTGAAAGAAAGGAGCAACAAAAGGATTTTAAAATAGGTTAACTTCAAAATAGGCTGTCATTTTAGAGATCATTTGTAACATGTAAAGGTGTTTTTTTGGCTGAGCTAGAGAAGGTAAGAGCACAGGTGAGCACACTTCCCATCATTCCTAGCAGTGACACACATCTCGACTCAAACCAGACCTTTGTGACAAGGAGAGGCTAAAACATTTGGCTTTACTTCTCCAAAAATCTGAAAAGATCCAGCTTTGGCTTAATTGGTCTTATGGACAAAAATTGCTACTTTTTTGTGAAATCTAAAACTACTTTGGTTAGAATGTGTAGAGATAAATTGCTGGTTTGGGTGTAATTCGAATGACTTTTTCTTAAAGATAAGCGTAGGTTGTGTGCCCATTCAAACCAGTTTGAGAATACAAGCCATTAATACTTTGTTCTATGTCTCTCTTTAAATAAGTAGAACTAGATCAAGATACATCTTTTATTAGGTAAATAGAAAGAAATACCTAAAACCTTAGACTAGTTGCAGAAAAAGAAAAAATATAATTCACAGCATTTTCAAATATAAGCAGAAAAGTTGTGTCACTGTGTATGTAGCAGTGGGTGTTTAAAGTATCTGATTTCAAGATCTGTCAACATTATTGCTTACTGAAGGCACTAAGGATCTGAGTCCTCTTTAATATGGAGACGGTATGTTTACGTGACAATTTTTACTTCAGAATTTATGTCAATAATTCCACATTTCAGGACAATTTGTGTGACTTTATCCTAGACCTTGACAATTAATCATGGTGCCTTCACTGTTTTCTCTATTGATAGGATTGTTACTACCTGTTCTTCTTGGAAATCCTGTCCAGAGACTGATGCAGAAGTGCTGTGCAGAACTCTGTTCCAGTGTTTTCATGAGATGCTGCAGTTAACAGTTACAGCTCAGCTGTAAGCTTGATAGTGATGTAAGAGGCTTTGCAAGCTCACAAGTTGTATTTAGTACTTAAAAATGAATTGCTACTCAAGAGCATTGTTATATTGAAGACATTTAACAA
>VZTR01033424.1:6522-34973 GCA_013400775.1 Chaetops frenatus | reverse complement strand
GAAAGACATGGATTTGATGAGAGGACTGTTAAGTGGATAAGAAATTGTTTGGATGGATGCATCCAAGAGGGCAGGGCTCAGAGTTCTGTTGGAAATCAGAGACCAGTGGTGCCCCTCAGGGATCTGTATTTGGACCGTTGTTATTTATTATCTTCATTAATGACATAGTATGATCAAGTGCACACTCAGCAAGTTTGCAGATGACACCAAGGTGAGTGGTGCAGCTGACACACCTGAAGGGCAGGATGTCATCCAGAGGGACCTGGACAGGCTCGAGAAGTGGCCCAGGGGAATCTCATGCAGTTTAACAAGACCAAGTGCAAGGTGCTGCACCTGGGCTGGGCTAGAAAACCTTCATGAAAGATGGAGAGGGACTTTTTACAAGAGCATGTAGTGACAGGACAAGGGGTGTTGGCTTCAAACTGAAAGAAAGCTTTAGATTAGATATTAGGAAAAGATTCTGTGGGTGTGGTGAGGCAGTGGAAGAAGTTGCCCAGAGAAGCTGTGGACACCCCATCCCTGGAGATATTTAAAGCCAGGCTGGCTGGGGCTCTGAGCAATTTGGTAACATGAAAGGTGCCCCTGCAAATGGCAGAGAGGTTGGAACTGGATGATTTTTAAGGTCCCTTACAATGCAAACCATTCTATAATTTTGATTCTGATTCTATGCTTATTCAGTGGCAACTTGAGGTCATTTCCTCTTGTCCTCTTGCTTGTTACCTGAGAGGAAAGGCTGATTCCTACTTCACTAAAAATCCTTTCAGGATTTTCCTTTGAAACAAGTTCCCAGGCTCCTGCTTCTCTTCCTGGCTGAGAGGAAAGGAATGAAAATCAGAGTGAGAAATTGCAGGGCACAGTCAGCTACAGTGTCACATTTTAACACATCCTTGTTACTTATGATTTCTATACAGTGGTGGGTTTTTTTTATCTTAAGCCCACAGACAACTGCAAAGACTAGGGAACCCAAATACAGATTTGGGACATGCATGAGGGACCCAGTACTTTTAAAATGCTTAGTATGCTCTGAATACTATAAAGTCTTTGAGGACACACATGAGTAACTCATGTTGTCAATTTTCAGTTTCATATTTGCTATATCACCATTTTGTCAGACTAATAGAACAAGATAGACTTTGATTTGTTTGAGGAGTATATTCTTGATCCATCACCAATGTCTCTATTAAGCAACACAGTTTAGTACAACATAAAAACCTAAAAATGCCATGGAACCTGTGACTTACATCTTCTTATCTTTTTTTTCCATGTCCAGGAGGCATCTTCATTTGAATCATTCCTGATGCAGCAATAATTGGCATAACAGCTAAAAGCAGAGGAATCAGCTGCTAGACAGATCAACAACAAAACATCCCAGTCCCAAGAACAGCTATATTTTGGGCAATTAGTGCCAATCTGGAACCTGTAGTCTAGGAATGAATGAAACCATTGTAAATTACTTTGGTTTATTTGAAAATTAGACAGGAAATATTTGTTACATAGACAGTTGAGATTTATTCACCGGAGGCTGTCTGAAAGTGCTTAATTTGGTTTAAATATTCTGCAGAATTGAATGGTTTGTATTTTTTCAGTTGTACAGATATTTTCCTCAAGCCTTCTGAATCTTATCTATTATTCCTCCTCTGCTTCCATATATTCAGTCAGACCTTCAGTCCTTGTTCTTAGGTTTTGCCCAAGATAACACAATGGCATTTCATAAATCTCATATTTTTATATATATAGAACCCTGACTTTAAACTTTCCAGATCCCAAAACATGACATTTTCTAACTTGGAGTCTGAGATGACTATTTTATTTTTTCTCTCACCACTTTAATCTTTAAACAGAGGAGAAACAGTGTTGCAAAGAGTACAATCCCCATTTTGAGGCATACAATTAAGCATTTTGGTAATATTTTTAATATCTGCAATATTTAGCATGAAATCACAATGCTGTCTAGACATATAAGCAGATTGGATAAATAACTTAAGGTCAACAGATTCCTTGGATGACTCATTTATACTAGGGATAACTAAATTGAGCATTAATATGAACTAGAAGGAAATGATACCTAAAATAAATTTTTGTGATACTGAAATAAATATTACTTAATGAATAAAAAATTATTAAATAATTAATTAATACAAAAACTTCTGTCTGTACATCACCTAATTAGGTTACATAAGAGAATTTAATCACCTCAGATTACAATAGGATGACACACAAATTATGGATTTCATTGCATGTAATAATAAATGCAATAGCTCTAAAAGTTTAATTAAGATACTGGAACATAAACTCCTTTTCCAACAGCACAAACACCACATTATTTCCTATTAAATGTAGCTTTACAAGAAATTTTTCTTGTGAATATAACATGTTTTTGACAATCAGATGCTCAGTAAATAGTGCCATGGAAGCTCCCAATCAGCGACAATTACTTGGATGTATAACATGCATCTGCAAAGATTACTAAACAATATTCTTTCTCCTGTTATAAAACCAGAAATAAATCTTCATTCTCTGTCAGTTACAAGTACGGTGAGAGCTGTAACTCTGCTGTGAAGTGTTTCTGAGTGTTGCTGCAAAATCTGTGTGGCATCAGGGAACACATATGTGAAACAGGGTGCAGTGCTGAGAGATTTCTCAACACCACCTCTTCCTCATCTGGAAGATACTACTTTTAGGGGGAAAGCATCTTGTCAATTATATACTTTTCTATCTCATTAACAATTCAAATTAATTGGTCAGAGGGACCAGTGACTTTAAAACACATTTTTGAAAATTAAAATACCTGAAATAAATGCATGACATTTGTCTTATGTAAATGCAGGAAGCAAAAATAAAATATTCATTCTGTATTTCCTCCAGATTTGCCAAATATCAAAACTAAAATGTCACTGCCATGAAATAATCTTAAGTTTTTGTTGAGATTCAGCATGGCTTGAGAGACCTCACTTTCCTCCTGGGTTGATCAAAGAAGTCTCATGGGACTTAATTTCCAAGGAGGTGACCTATAATCCCTTCCCATATAAAGCAGAAAGAAGGGGCATCTGGGTCGCAAGGGAAGAGGTTAACTAATGAAGCTGATGTTATGAAGTGATGAAGACTCAGGTCGGCTAGGGAACTTCTCAGGGAGGAAATGACCCTCTCTGGAGGCCAGGAAAACTTCACTCATTAAGTGAAACTTCTGAGCTGCACGGGCTCAGAAGTGTTTGGGTTGTGGACGTATAACACTGGCATAGCTGGGATAAGCCACTGTCTGTAGCGAGAGAATGGCAAGGGAGGGAGGTGTCTGGTCTAGTCTCACATTGCTCTGCTTTCTTCTCCTTCAGGGATCACAAGCATGCCTACACCTAGGTCAGGTAAGGGTAAAATTTAATCAAAATTCAGAGAAGGATTGAAGTTATGCTGTGGATTGATAATATGATGCCTAATACCAACATGAATACCATACATGATGAATTAAAAAGAACACTTGTTAGGGTATCAACTGGTAAGGGTAGGAATGGCAACGAAAGAAGGATAAAAATATTTGAAGGAGTTTTAGCTGTGCTGAAATATACACTGGAAACACTGTCAAGCCCTCAGGGCAGGTAGCAGTGCAGGCTCTGGCTCCCAGACAGGGTTTAGCAGTTCCCACTGGTATCTCACAGACCGTGCAGCAGAGTAGGGGTGTGGAGCAGCTCACTCACCACTGCTCCAGATGCAGGACACAGCTCATGCCCGTGACAGGGCTGGTTTCACACTCTCCTGGGAGCCTCGCTGTCCTGCTCGCTGCACAGCAGCTGGAACAGCCCTGCTTGCAGTTCAGGCTGAGTAAAATGTTTAACTTTGTTGGTGGCTGTGGTTCTAGAGGCAGCAGAGCCCTGCTCCTAGACCTGGTCCCTGCTGTGGCGGTCTGGCTCTGTGCCTGCTGCAGAGGAGCAGCCACCACTGCAGTGAGCGCACTTCGGCACATATCCAGGTCCTGTACTCTTCACTAGTAACTTTCTGTGGATCCTAGCCTAGGCATGCAGCTAGCTGTCCTTAAAGGCTGACCTGAATTTCAGATTCAGTCTTTTAGAGTACAGTCTACTTTCTCTGGTCCTCTGTCCACAGGTGATTTGATTTTATTAAAATACCTAAATAAACATCACAATTACCTTTGAGCTTTTCTACACTTTACTTGCAGTTACATTTTAAAACCATTCACAGTATCTACCTGGACCTGTTCTGAAGATTTAGTGCAGCTGGTTTCTACAGTGAGCTAAAGAAATCAGAGTGGTATCTTTATGGGTAGGATCACAGAATTAATTAAACACAAAGACAATTTATGTCATGTAAACAAACAAGCATTTCTAAAACTTCAGAAAACTAAATATATAATGCTTTTACCTGACTCAGAAGTGTTTTAAATACTATGGATCACTTCATTGTAAGCATTTCTCCAGTTTTGCCTAATCTGAAATCCTGTTTGAAGAAAAAAAAGAAAAGGTTTTTTTATTATCTTATATTTTTGTCTTTTTCAGATAAGTAAAGTGACTATGTGCATACAATTAAAAAATAATATTACTGTGTAAAAAAAATATTCAAGCTTTAACTGAGGTAATACACATTTTTAAAACCTACATTTAGCACCTGTAAATTAGAGGAAAAATGAGGTATTATTTTTTAAGAAATTAGTGTATATCACGTACCAGTCTTCAGGCCCTGCCAGACCCTGTGCTCAGTTTAGACACTGTACAAATAGCAAGGATTTCCCCCTCTCTATCTAAGAGCTTACAATCAAAACCTGTAGTGCTGCTGGTTGATTTCTCGAGGAAGCCTCTGACCCTGCTCAGATACTGAGTACAACACATCTCGGTGTGCCTGGAGATGTGCTGGTGAGTTTCTCACTCCTGGGGCAGGGCCATGCAGGGCCAGACTACAGAGATGAGATGAGGGAGACAGGCAGACACATTAGGTTGGGAAACACCCATAACCACTATACCAGCATCTTCTTTTCTTTTCCAAGGGCATAACAGCACTGGGAATTTTGAGGCTGTTTCTGCCTGAAGGGAGTGCAAGGACTGGATGTCTTTTCAGAAAAGGCACCATTTTCTCAGAGGCATCAGGCAGAAGGAAGCAAAGTGTTGTTCAGAACTCTACAGATAGGACAACAAGAAGTAGCTGAACAACAAATAAAGTGATTAGCACATGTAAATGAGATGTACATTAAGTCACTTGCCTTTCATGGAACAATCCAGAAACGTAAGTTGAGAATTTAAAGCACTTTTTGCATTTGATGGTATTGCATGTGGAGAGAATTGTTTCTTTCTTGTTGCTGAATATGATCTCTTGCAAGTTTAGGTCCTTAGACAGCTTGATAATTATATCTTAATTTCCAGGAATCTTGTTGCTAACACAGGCATTTTAGACAACAGATATCAAAACATTTAAACAAAAATAGTAATTATTCTCTATTCAGGGTGTGTTATTTCAGTTGTAGGACTAACTACAGGGTTTTGGTTTTGTTCTATAATTAAATGAATTAACTTGCTACTTAGGGTGTTCCTATATTAAAGTAATTTTGTTTCAAAATATTAATAAAACTATTTTAAGTATCACAATAAAAAAAATTTAGCTTCGGAGGAAAAGGCGTTTCCACAGAACTCTTGTAGGATGATGTCGATTTATGAGTCCTTACCCAAACACACAGGATGCCTTCACACATTTTGTCTAAAAGTTACGCCCTCCCAAGTAGGATTATTTTCCTTTTTTATCTCATTAGTTATGGAAAACACAGGCAGGTATGAATACAGAGACACAAGCTTTTAGATCAAGTTCATGATGCTGCTTTCTGAACCTTTTCATGCTTTTCTGAGTGGATGGTGTTTTTTGTCCAGTCACTATTGGTCCCTTCTGTGCTTCCTCTGAGGGAGGTGATGCACTGCCTTCCTTCTGTATCTGATCCTCAGCTCCTGATGCCTGAAACAAAACACAGTATGATGCTAAAAGTTGTTTGCAGCCATCCAGAGGGACCTTGATGAGCTTGAGGTGGGCCTCTGAAAACCTCATGAAGTTCCCCAAGGCCAAGTGCAAGGTCCTGCACCTGCATGAGATAATCCAGCCTGGATAAGGGCTGGGCAGAGAATGGGTTCAGGGCAGCCCTGCCGAGAAGGACCTGGAGGTGTTGGTAGACAGGAAGCTTGGTGTGACCCAGCAATGTGCCCTTGCAGCTCAGAAAGCCAACCACACCCTGGGCTGCACCAAAAGCAGCGTGGGCAGCAGGGTGAGGAGGGGACTCTGCCCCTCTGCTCTGCCCTCGTGAGACCCCACCTGGAACCCTGCATCCAGCTCTGGGGGCACAAGGACATGGGCTTGTTGGATAAATCCAAAGGAGGCCACAAATACAATCAGAGCGCTGAAACATCTCTCTTATGAGGAAAGACTGGCAAAATTGGGTTTGTTCCACCTGGAGAAGAGAAGGCTCCAGAAAAACCTTATAGGAGCCTTTCAGTACTTAAAGGGGGCTACAAGAAAGCTGGAGCGGGACTTTTTATCAGGGAGTGTAGTGATGGGATGAGCAGTAACAGCTTTAAAATGAAAGAGAGTAGACTTATGTGTTAGGAAGAAAACTGAGGTGGGGCACTGGAACAGGTTATCCAGAGAAGCTGCGTCTGCCCCATCGCTGCAAGCACTCAAGGCCAGGTTGGAGGGGGCTTTAAGCAACCTCAGCTAGTGGAAGGTGTCCTTACCCATGACAGGGGAGGTGGAAATAGGTGATCTTTGAGGTCCCTTCAAACCCTTACCTGACCTGGAAACAGTGGAATTGTGGCTCCAGATGAACATTTTCAGGTACATATAACATCTCCTCTCTTCATATTAGAGTAGAAATAAACATTTTTAAATAGTGTTCAAGTAAAAATCAAAATGGGCAGCTAAGAAATTTGAACTTCACAAAATTTTTAGATTTCTTCAAGGTAAAGTAAAGCAAAAATGTAACTTAAATCAGTTACTGCAAAATATAGTTTCAATGAAAATATATGTTAAGGTATTCTGTTTGTTTCATGCCCTATTACTTTCTAAACACAAATATCTAAGTGTTATACTTATGAAATTTCCCCTTCAATATCCTCCACAGTTAGGTGTCTAGTTTTCACTGGAAAAAAGACTATCTACCATTAACTATGTTTGTGATAATTCTATTTCAGAACACTTCACAAATATAAAAAAAATCAGTTAATAATTTTACTTGCCCTAAACTAGTTGAAAATAGTTATCTAAAATTGTACTTAAAATCATACTTCTATTACTCATACTGTTTTTTCCATCTTTTAAATTACTCAAAAATAATAAAATAAATCTTAGAAGTATTTAGTTGGTCACGACAAAGATGTATTTGCAGGCACATTGTGACAGTGTCTGCTGGGATAACTTTGTATTAATATCTAATGATCCATGAAATTAATACAAACTTTATATAGTTCAGTTTAAAAATCTTCACTGAACATTTTGAACCGCTAGAATTTAAGTGGCTTAATGAGTGTTTTACAGTTAGGAGGTAGAAGATAAAATTGTAATGTATGGGATGTTGTCCATGAATTTCTAGATAAACCTGATATCTTTATATTGTAACATGATTTTAAGAACTGGAAATGACAGCCATTCAAACCATCCTATTAAAAGTTTAGGATTTTTCTTGGTAGTCTAGAGCTTCACTATGTCTAAGGTGATAATAAAAGTTAAAATCACATCAAAATGTAGAAGAAAATCAAGACAAGATCTGTAATTTTAAAAAGCAGACTGTGCCATTCACAAAAACAGTAAACAGAGATTCATCAGAGGTTTGGTAAAGCCTGCAGGGAAAAGGGTCTAGTCTACATTGCATGTAAACCTTCTGTGGAGGTACATGCTCAGCACAACCAGGAAGAGAAAAATTAGGCAAGAGGACGAATGAATGCTTGACAGACAACAAGTTAGCTTTGTCTTGCTCAACATCAGCAATCAGAGGTAGTCTAGTCCCAGCAAGCCTTTCTGTCATGCTCTGCCAGAATGTCAATAAGAAGATGTATTTCAAAGCTCTGTGGGGGAGGTGAGAGGCTAAATNCCTGGGCTGCACCAAAAGCAGCGTGGGCAGCAGGGTGAGGAGGGGACTCTGCCCCTCTGCTCTGCCCTCGTGAGACCCCACCTGGAACCCTGCATCCAGCTCTGGGGGCACAAGGACATGGGCTTGTTGGATAAATCCAAAGGAGGCCACAAATACAATCAGAGCGCTGAAACATCTCTCTTATGAGGAAAGACTGGCAAAATTGGGTTTGTTCCACCTGGAGAAGAGAAGGCTCCAGAAAAACCTTATAGGAGCCTTTCAGTACTTAAAGGGGGCTACAAGAAAGCTGGAGCGGGACTTTTTATCAGGGAGTGTAGTGATGGGATGAGCAGTAACAGCTTTAAAATGAAAGAGAGTAGACTTATGTGTTAGGAAGAAAACTGAGGTGGGGCACTGGAACAGGTTATCCAGAGAAGCTGCGTCTGCCCCATCGCTGCAAGCACTCAAGGCCAGGTTGGAGGGGGCTTTAAGCAACCTCAGCTAGTGGAAGGTGTCCTTACCCATGACAGGGGAGGTGGAAATAGGTGATCTTTGAGGTCCCTTCAAACCCTTACCTGACCTGGAAACAGTGGAATTGTGGCTCCAGATGAACATTTTCAGGTACATATAACATCTCCTCTCTTCATATTAGAGTAGAAATAAACATTTTTAAATAGTGTTCAAGTAAAAATCAAAATGGGCAGCTAAGAAATTTGAACTTCACAAAATTTTTAGATTTCTTCAAGGTAAAGTAAAGCAAAAATGTAACTTAAATCAGTTACTGCAAAATATAGTTTCAATGAAAATATATGTTAAGGTATTCTGTTTGTTTCATGCCCTATTACTTTCTAAACACAAATATCTAAGTGTTATACTTATGAAATTTCCCCTTCAATATCCTCCACAGTTAGGTGTCTAGTTTTCACTGGAAAAAAGACTATCTACCATTAACTATGTTTGTGATAATTCTATTTCAGAACACTTCACAAATATAAAAAAAATCAGTTAATAATTTTACTTGCCCTAAACTAGTTGAAAATAGTTATCTAAAATTGTACTTAAAATCATACTTCTATTACTCATACTGTTTTTTCCATCTTTTAAATTACTCAAAAATAATAAAATAAATCTTAGAAGTATTTAGTTGGTCACGACAAAGATGTATTTGCAGGCACATTGTGACAGTGTCTGCTGGGATAACTTTGTATTAATATCTAATGATCCATGAAATTAATACAAACTTTATATAGTTCAGTTTAAAAATCTTCACTGAACATTTTGAACTGCTAGAATTTAAGTGGCTTAATGAGTGTTTTACAGTTAGGAGGTAGAAGATAAAATTGTAATGTATGGGATGTTGTCCATGAATTTCTAGATAAACCTGATATCTTTATATTGTAACATGATTTTAAGAACTGGAAATGACAGCCATTCAAACCATCCTATTAAAAGTTTAGGATTTTTCTTGGTAGTCTAGAGCTTCACTATGTCTAAGGTGATAATAAAAGTTAAAATCACATCAAAATGTAGAAGAAAATCAAGACAAGATCTGTAATTTTAAAAAGCAGACTGTGCCATTCACAAAAACAGTAAACAGAGATTCATCAGAGGTTTGGTAAAGCCTGCAGGGAAAAGGGTCTAGTCTACATTGCATGTAAACCTTCTGTGGAGGTACATGCTCAGCACAACCAGGAAGAGAAAAATTAGGCAAGAGGACGAATGAATGCTTGACAGACAACAAGTTAGCTTTGTCTTGCTCAACATCAGCAATCAGAGGTAGTCTAGTCCCAGCAAGCCTTTCTGTCATGCTCTGCCAGAATGTCAATAAGAAGATGTATTTCAAAGCTCTGTGGGGGAGGTGAGAGGCTAAATATCTTGTTTAAACAAGCTCTGTAAGTTTTATATGGCAGCACTTGGTTGGGAATCCCTCCAAGTGTGCCTCGATCAGCTGCTCTCTGCCCTGCTGCCTCTGGGGTTCACTTTACAGGTCACGGGTTGGGAGAAAGATCCCTGTGTGTGCCAGCGAGCACAGCTTCACAAAGTGCTGTGAATTATCAGGAATTAGAACTACTGGACAAAGAGTCCAATTCTTGCTGAAATTGGTGGCAATTAGGTGTCCAAGTAGACATTAGGCATCAAAGGATCTTTGACAATTAGAAGGTAGATTAGGTACTTCTCCTGTGACGGTGTATTGTAAAAAATGTTCTCTGAACATTTTGTCCATAGAAAAACTGTGACCATTGCTGAAACTGTTTATGTAATGGTGATAATTTGTCTTCAGCCAGAGCATGAACATAGATGCTTAGTAAGGTAGAGAAACTGGGAGAGGGGGAATAAATCAGCAAATATGATTGAATCAGACAGGGGAATAGGTGGAATTATTTTGGAAATGGTTCACAGACATGCTCAGAGCAGACAGCAAGAAATACAGGATTGGCTATTGCTTTGAATTTTCTGTGTGGTTTCTAAGTTAGGTCTAGACAGCAGTCAAGATGTAGCAGCTGCTCTAGCAGAACCCCCCAAGCTGTTTTTCCATTACTTTGCTGGTGTTAATGAGATCAGAGACCACAGGGATCCCCAAAACTGCTTGGGAATATTTAGGTCTCAGCACACATTGAGCTCTCCAGTCCTCGAAAGGACCAAATCTTGTTTGGGGAGCTTGCTGCTCTTCAGTCCTACCCATAACATCATTAGCTGATTTCCACGGGCACTGACAAAAGCACTTCAACACTGACAAATACTGACCTGGTCCAGTGCTGCCTCCACTGCTGATTCAGTATCCAAAGCTGATGTTGCCTCATCAAGCAGAAGAATGTTAGGATTGTGAGCTCTATTAAAACTAGGAAGTATCACAATGACTCCATACCAGAAGGCCAAGACACATGATGTATATATCAAAAAGAAAGCAATACCCATAGAGACGTTGGCTGGTATAGCCTGTTTGATAGCAGTGTGTTTGACATCTTCTATTTTTTTGGTACCTGAAACGAAAAAACACCACAAAAAAACTCCAGAACATACAAGAAATTACCCTTTCTTTCATTGTCTATATGCATAAATTTCCCATGAAATACACTGAAGAAGTATAAAATATTTTTGTACACAGTAATCGAAGTCCAAGAAACATCTTGCTAAGAGTAGAAGAAAATGCATTGACTGCCTCTCTATACTTGTGATATACTGAGCAATTTTATCTTACTGTAATTACAGATGAACACACAGAGAAAAGGTCTGCAACAATGGTTTCTCATTTCATGGGTCTTAGAAATTAAGAAGCATTGAAATGGTAATTGCACCAGGGATAGCCTTGAAACTTTTATTCAACTTTCAGTAAAAAAATCCCCACAAAAGTGCACGGTGCCAAAAGCAGGGTGAAAAAAATGTGATTTGAGGTATCATAATTACCACATCTGACCTGAAAGGGAAAATGGTAAGGAAGGAATGTGCTTCTCATGGTGATCATGAACTCTTTATTCCAGAGTATTGAATAACCTGGCCAATGTTCAGTATCAAAGATTTTTAGTGGTTATTTTTGAATTATGGATAGAGACATGGGGCTGAAGAGTTACAGCAGAAACTGTAACCTGAGAAATTGCAGCTTTATCTTGACAAAAACAGCACAGGAAGCTTGCAAGCAAATCCTAAAGAAAACAATAAAGTCTGAAATAAATGGCAGTGAATTATGTCAGGAGTTAGGGAATCAAAGAATTAACTCAATTACTTTTCTTTGGTACTGTTTTTTTTAGAGAGGCTAGACCCAGTAAAGCTAATCCATTGGGACTTCATTAATGCCTATTAATGCCAATTTATCCTAAAGCCATGAGATAAATTATTAAACACTTGTTGTAAAGTAATAAAAGAACAGTAAGGTAAAAAAGAGTTTGAAGGAAGACAGAGGTGTTCAGCATGGAGATGTAACACCCAAGGGAGCTGAAAACATTAATTCTTCTCTCAGTCTTGGGATTTCTTGCTCTTACTTAAATTAATGACTTGGGCATGCAAGCAATACTTCTGATAATGAAATTTTCAGGTACAAAACTGAGCAGATCAGTACAGAAAAACAGTGAGAAGACCAGGACAAAAGAATACCAGAATATCTTACAGAATTAGGTGAATGATATTGGAGAGTAGTAAGAAGAGAAGCAGATGAACCATAATTATGTGAAATACAATATGACAAAATGAAAGAAAAACATGGTCTGTGAAAGCTCGTACTGTATGAGAAAACTACAATGACTTAATTTGGTTGCCTAGGAAAATGCCATCTGAGACAATTTAAGATTTATTTCTATAAACAGCACAGGAAAGTAAACCCACAGGAGGGAGCTACAAGCAAAGGCTCAGTGCTGGTCCAGGAACAAATTAATGTACAGGAATTGTTCATCTATTTTCTTGGAAAGAGATGTTCAATCTTATACAAGTAGAATGCCCCTCCTGAAGCAGTGGAGTTAAAAACCTCAGGTCCTACATTTGTTTCCTACAAAAACCAGACCTGTTCTCAGTAACAAGGAAGGTCCTTCCCACTTCTGAGCCATGAGCAAAGACCCACATCAGGTTTAGTGCACTCATGACAGGAAGTGGCTGGCAAGCAGTGCCTTGAGGATGAGCAGGAAAAAAGAGATAATGAGAGTTATGAGAGTAGTGAGCAGCACTGGGTGACCAAAGAGAGATGCTGGGTTGAACTGGGAAGCCAAGTGAAGGTACCCAAAGATGTTCCTTAAGCCACTTGAGCTAGGTAACAGTGGCAGCTGGAGCATTAAGGGATGGAATATGTTTTCTGTGGGTGATGCAGTTGTCATTGAATTTTGAGTTTTACAACTTGCTGGGTTTTGTGGTCATGCTATTTACATTTAGATAAAAGATCAAAAAGATGGCATGACTGTTATTTCATAATGTAGTACAAATCAATACATTGTGCATGACCTTGGTATTTTAGTGTTATACTCGGGGATTTTTTGCCACTTACCTGTCTTTTTAGTTTGCAACTCTCATTAGATTTACGAGGTCTGTAAGACCATATTCTCTTTAAAAAAGGGACTGCATCTCCACATGCTTTGTGATGCTTTTTTAAACCACTAAAAATAAATAAAAAGGAAAAAAATCAACAGCAAAATATATTAGATAAATGAAAAATCTCTTGAGCCACTGTTATAAAAACAGGCAACATATGGAAACTTGGAGGAACTCAGTGCTTCCCTTTCATTATGAGTTCTCAGGGGGGCCTTAGAGGGTCTTACAGCATTGCAGTAGCAGGAGGAGGTGGCAGAGGGGAAGGGGAAAGCTTCTTTCAGAAGAGCAGAGAGAAGCAACCATTGCAGTATCTGAGCATCCACTCTCCTGCTGCCTGTGGCTGTCCTGTAATAAATTATCTGCAATTCCTAACAACAAAGGTTTGCCAGTCCCTGGCTTTCACTGAGTAAAGTCATGGCTTATTGTTATGATGTCAAAACAATGTCCTGTTAGGAATGATGGCTTGTTGGTAAGAGTGAAAAAATAACCCTTTCTCCTTTGTCAGACACAACCCAACTCTGATTCTTTGCCTCAGGCTGTCAGCAGAGGTCATAAAGTATTTCTATAACATTCATTTTGTCAAGTTATAGTCACCTTTGAGGCATGGGAGACTTTCACATTCTCTTTGTACAAAAGTCTATGAAGTTATGTTCAAGCATTTTTTGATAACTATTTACTTCTTAATACAGCCTGTGATGTACTGAATGGTTGTGACATACTGAAAGCCACCATATGGAGGGGATATATTTAATTGGTTGGATCCACATGTTTGACCATGATTTTTCCTGCATAGAAAAACAGAATGGATGAAGTTGACAGGCACCTCTGGAGCCTGTCTTGTCCAAAGCCCAGCTAAAGCAGTGCCAAGTAGCACAAGTTTTTTGGGGCCATAACTAGTTTCGTTTTGGATATCTGAATGTAAACTCCACAACCTTTCTAAGCAACATGTTCCAGTGTTCAAGCACCCTCACAATAATAAACTTTTCTCATATTCAGATGAAATTGGACGTATTGCTTCTTCTTCTGCTACTGGACACAACAAAGAGTAATGCACATACATATTCACCCACAATGAGAAATTCCTTGGTGTGCTATTGAGAATTATTTTCCTCTTGTGAAGCAATCTCTTCCAAGAAACAGAATTTTCTCAGTGTAAAGCAATAAACCATCTCTCTGTCCTCATTGCAGCCAGTTAAACCAATTAGACAGCGAAATTATTTTAAAATTATTTTCATTTAGAGAATATGAAAGTGCATTGAACATCTGTTTTAAAGTCTATGGTATATTAATTTGAACCAAACTTTGAATTTTCTGTCCACAGTTACAAAATCAAGCAACTATGAAATGCTTTTATTTTTTTACTAACAGGCAATACTAAATTCATCTAGTATAAAATACTGACTGTGGTGGTAAGATGCCTGCTGTCTCACAGGTGAACTGTTTCACTTTAATATAAATGTGGCATTTTAATACCCTCTTTTGTAAATTCCTATATCTGTTCTGTAAATTTTAGCGGTCATGTGAAATTCAATGTAGAATGACAGTGATGTTGAATGTAATTTCTCATAAAGAAGCAAGTCACTCAGAAAAATGGAACTCAAACTCTGGATATGGAATCAAATTACCCAGACTAAATGCAAACCTCTTTGCTTTTGTAATACTCTGAAATATTTTTAATACATGGGAAGATTCTTCTTTATCCTTCTTCTTTATCTTAATAGGTTTTGTGACAGATTAGATTAAATTAGAAAGAAATAAAAGAAAAGTCTTTGATTTGAATGTGGAGATAAACATTATCTACCATCATGGATTGCCTCCAGCAGGTCTGCTTGACATAGTAGAAACAGTTACTGCCTTCTGCCTTAGTCTATATTCTGACTTTAGAAGACATGGCAGCAATGCTGTCAGGACTCTAAAGTGATGTGCTAATCCCTCAGGCAGGAAAGAGAATATTGCTGTTTAGATTAGAATACTGCACATGTTGAGGCAAACAAGACATATATGAAGAAGTAAAAAGAAAAAAAGACAATGCAGATCAGTGTAGCCATTTTCTGAACAAATGAGGCCATCATGTGGCAAGTTAAAGACATGGCCATAGGAAGAAAAAAATGTTGATTTACAGACTGTAGTAATAAAGAAGAAAATACACACCTTTCATCATGAACTCAAAGAAATGTGTTAAAGTTCAAACACAGAGATTACTTCTAGCATTTCACTTTTTCATGAATACTTAGAGAGAAATTTTGAAAGATATCTTGAAATTTTAGAAATTTTTTTCAATGAAATATTCTTAGGTGGAAATCACATCTGTTTTTTCCACAGCTAAATTCTCGTAGGTAATAGTGGGAAACAGAGAGCTAGGAGGAATTATATCTTCAGAGGAAAGATTTCAAATGTCTGCATACGAGCGCCAAGTGAGCAACCAAGCTTCTGATTATTTATCAAGCTCCTCAGGAAATTGCAGGAAACAAAATTATAACCATCTGCAAAACTAGATTGCTGTATGCTTCATTGAATGTACCATTAACAAGCTGAAAAAGGAAATATTAACATCCTGAACTGTAATTCATAACTCTAATATGCATGAGGAGTAGTGTCTAAACTGGTTTTGATTCAGCAGATATGTAAATAACTCTGATCTTTAATAACTCATCTTCTTTTACAGTGAAAACTAGACAGATACATTTAGATAACTCTTCCGTAGAGCTACCTAGAAGAAAATCCTGGGAAAACTTCATTTAGATTAGGGATTCATCTTATGGATGGAAAAACATGTCATAATTCCAGAGTGCCTTTTCCTACTCATCCCTTGGTGCAAAATGTTTGTTTGTTTGTTTTGTTTGTTTGTTTGTTTGTTGAACAACATGGAAATGATGTATTGCATTACAACACTATTAAATATATGCATATCAAAAAATGACTGAAGAGTTTCTACAACAAGCAAGCACAAGCATTAATCCAAAATGAAAGCTCTACAAAATGTCTTATATGTAAAAGGGAAGCTAAGAAGTTAATCCTAGGGAAAGACAAGAGTGCCTAGAAAGAAGCAAGTGTGGTGCCAGTGTTCACCAAAGAACTTTTCATAGCCCCAGCAGTAAAGAGAGTGAATAATGCTGATCACTGTGCACCTACACTACTTGCAAGGGCGTGAAGGGACAGGACAAGGGGAAGTGGCTTCAAACTGAAAGAGAGCAGGCTTAGATTAGGTACTAGGAAAACATCCCTTACTCAGAATGTGGTGAGGCACTGGAATAGGTTGCCCATAAAAGTTGTGGATGTCCCATCCCTGGAAGTGTTCAAGGCCAGCTTGGATGGGGCTCTGAACAACCTGATCTAGTGGAAGATGTCCCTGGCCACAGCAGGGGGGTTGGAACTTGATGTTCTTTAAGGTCCCGTCCAACCCAAGTCATTCTACGATTCTGCAGTAGCTTCATTCTCCTTAAGTCCTGGCCTGGCATTTTCATATATTGCTGCAATGAAAGCTGTCCTAATTATGGACATTTGAAACAATAAGCTGGAACCCACAGTTCCTGTGTCATATATGGCATGCATTCCTTCTCCCTCAACATTGCTTCATTTTAACATCTTGTTTATAATGAACTGATCTTTTTTCTTGGATTAATCAAGTTATTCACTTATCCCTTTTTCATCTGTGATTTGAGAACTGAATCAGAATTAACACAGAAATAAAACTATTCTTGTTTGTGAGATGATGTAAGGACCATGCTTTTTTGTCTTAGAACAAGCGTTTGTGTATTTAAAAAGGATTCATAGCATATTTGTCTCCTCTACTAAGCAAATGAATGGTACAATTTATACTCAGAGATTATATATGTAGACACAGTATTTACATTTAAGTTATCTAAAACATCAGTGGCTTTAAATTTCCAGACATTTTAAAACAGCCCCATATGATTTCTGGTATTTCCATTAAAAATGTCTCTGGCGTGGTGAATGTAAGGCTGCAGCCAGTATTTATGGATCTACTTCTATAAAACATTAGGTAATGCAGGATCTAAGATGCTAATTTTAGTAGAGCACTCATTCAAGATGTGATTCATTTACTCTATGCCAAGGCATTAGCAATGTAGGTATTTACAATAATCATGCTCACACCCTATTATGAAGAGATACAAGACAAGGTTGTTGCTAATCTGACCTGCTAGTGACAGCAATTCTAGAACAGGATGAACTGTGCCTCTGGCTTCACTGGCCAGACCTTTGTTAACCCTGCACAAGATAGACTTGCTTTGAGAAATGACAGTACTTCCAGTCCTGTCCTAGATCTCTACAGCAACAGCGTTAAGATACTGATCTCCCTCTTAAATGGAGTGCACTCAAAATGAAATGTATACAGGAATAAGCACACAAAGGCAAAATGAAATGTACTCACCTTTCAATAACAGAGATTGCTAAAGATAGTTGTCCTTGTGCATTCTGCTCTTTTCCTTCTTGTTCTCTAATTTTGGTAGCTCTAGCGTCCATGAAATCCACAGCAAAGAATTTGAAGTTGCTGCTAGTCCTATTTCTTACTTTCTGCTTTCAATTCACTGCATTAAAGTAACTAGAATAATGATACCATCCTCTCTTGGAAATACAGAATGAATTTATGATTAAATTTCATTGTTCTAAACAATTTGTCTAGAAGGCTGAGTATTTGACAATAACAGTTGTTTAGACTATCCATAGATACATTTACAATGTAGCTTTTTATGCACAAGGATTGTTACTTGAATGTTTTCACCCGTATTCATAAGCAGTTTCAGATGTCTTCTGTCCTCTGAATTGTCTTCCTTCCTTTCAATGACCAAATCTACAAGTTAAACTGGATTTTGAGAGAGAAGAGTAGGACAAAGGGTCATAAAGGTACCAATAGACTATACATTCTGAGGAAGAGATTAAGTTTATGTCTATTTTTGCTATGAGTGATCACAATGATTACTCATTAACAAATGTTTAAATGTCTTTAGTGTCTTACAGAAATTAATGCTACCAGGAAGCTTACTTTTATAGACAAGTATAGCAACAGGAAAGGGACAACAGATTCAAAGGATTTAGTTGTAAGAAAGGAGAACTGGTTCCACTGAAGCTCGATTGATGGGGAATCATTTTTAAGGAGGAAGACCATTGAACTTCTCCCAACATGTGGGATAGTTCAGGAAGAACTTTGAAGGAATGTCTGAAGAAGAGACTAGGGGAGATCCAGAACGGATGTATCATCTTCCTTTGGACATGGTACATGGTCCATGGTATTGGTGAGAAATACTCCTTCAGAAACTCTTGAGGCAAGGGAGAATGATGGAGTTTACTCATGCTCTGACTCTATGTCAGAAATTATAGAAGGGCTTAGTAGTGAGTACTTGTTGCATGAGGAACAGCAAATTATCCTTGCAGGAGTCAATATGCTGGAGAGTGCTGGGCAATAAGACTCTGTGGTATTTAACACCCAGATAAGAATCTGCAGTAAGAATTATTTTCTAGACCTAAATCCTATTTTTCTTCTGAGAACTCTATTTTGATTAGTTGTTTCAGCAGGAGCGCTATCAGGCTGTTGAACTTAAGTCCTTGCTTTCTGTTTCCCCACAGTCAGTGGCATTTGCTTGCCAAGTGATTAGGATTGCCAAGGTGGTGTCAATGCTGACATCTCTCTAAAGACTTGTTCCAAAGATAATGGGTCTAGAGGCACAAGAAATGTGTGGGAAAACATTAGATTACCTGCCCTCAAAACAGTGAGTTCTGCTTGAAACTGCTGCAGGCTCTCAAAAGAGGAAAGACAGAGGAAATAAGGCCTATTACTTCAGAATAACAACATATACATATCATCCTGTGTTCAGGATGTTTATGGGCAAAAACAAGAGCTGACTACTCCAACAACGAGGACTTAGAGCTCAGACAAGTGCATTGTGACATCAAGGGGAACCAGAATGGTTGGAGCCTAACTGAAAAGACAGAGCTTAGGAGTAAGACCTCTTAAACTCCTTGGAAAGAGGTGGTAGAATAATGGTCCTTAAAGCAGAATTGTCCTAGTTCGGTCAACCCTTCCCTTGGGTTCAGCATTGCAATTTAAAGGTGAATAAATAGATTGTGATGAAGAACACATTTTTGGAGGTGTCTTGGTCTGTCCTTTTGGCTTTGTGCCTATAAATTACATGATGAGATATTGAATGGTAACTCAATCATAGTAATTTGGCTGTCGTGGTCTTCTGAAAAAAAGTTCTTAAAAGGATGTAATTGTGAGCAGCAGCACAGCTCTTCAAGCATTTTTAGTGGTTTTGGAATTATTACACAAAGTTTTGCATAAATGTCAACAAATTTCTTTTAAAATGTAGAAGAAAAAAATGGGGAAAAATAGATTGTTTTGGAAAGTTTCTACATTTGGCATGAATTTCTGAAATACGTTTTGAACTATATGGCCAAAATTTTAAAACTTGGTTTTCAGATGTTTCTGGTAAAATATTTACAGTGTTAACTTGATTTTCATGAAGAGCTATATTGATTTAGTGAATCAAGCATCTTTAAAATGAGTTGGGGAAATAACCCAATCATTACTAATCCAATAATTAGAAACTGTATCATCAGCAATTAAAAATTCTAAGTTTAGAAACAAATACTAACATATTCAGAATTTAGTAAAAAAATCAGTTTAAGTATGTTCTTACTTGAATCTTTAGACTAAAATGTTGAAGAGTACCTATTTCATTCTTACAGTTGCAAGTATAATTTATTTGTATTCTAATGCAGAGTAATATCCTTATTGATGGACAAGAACTTTATTGTATCAAGCTATGCATAAATAGGAAAAAAATTTTCCTGTCAAACCGATTTTCCATCTAAGACAGAAACAGAAGAAAACAGGTATGTGATTCAAGAAGAATATAATGAGACTGCATCAATCAACATTCTGTAGAGTGTTATAAGTATATGGTTGAGCCTATCTGCCTACAGACTGGCCCTGCATGTATAAATATCTAGGTGTAGGTAAGACAGACCATATGTATAAATCTCAGGGAATCAGAAATTGCTATGACAGGAATGTGGACGATTGATTAACCAAGACAGTTTTAAACTTAAAAACAAAACTTTACTGCATAAATATTCACTAACAAAGTACATTTCTAATGTTTAGTTATGAATAATTATTAATCAATATTACTCCATATTCAAAGCAGTTAGCCCTTAACAGCCATCCTATATTAGCAAATAATATACAATATCCCAGGGCTGATGCCAAGAATTCAGCACCAATGGTTACAGTCCTTGAGAGTCTCAGTCACAGCAGTGATCAGGCTCAAGAGCTCTTCAACCAAGGATGTCAACACTGAAAAGGATGCCTTCCTTCCCCCTCCTCCAAGTCCAAATTCAGGATTTTCTCCTTGTATAAAATATTGCAGTCTTTAGAGAGTTCTCAGTCCTTGACCTCTGACTCCTAGGACTTTGAGAGACTTGCAGATACTACTTTCCCAGGCTGCAGCAGGTGCCTTGTCTTGCCCATCAGTTGTGGTCTTGGTTTCATTTCTGTTTCATTTCAGGCAGCCTTCTTCCATCTCATGAGGTTGCAACTCCTCCATGGTCAGTAACTAACCATGAGTAAGGTACTTACAGTTTTGGGACCTTTGTTTTCAGCCTGTGCCCATATTTTCAAGGCCTTTGCTGACATCCCAGGGTAAAACTCCACATCATAACAAGAGTCATCTGGCATCAAGCTTCAGCTGACCTGCAAGTTCTCATAACTATTGGTAACAAGCCTAATAGGCCAGGACTGACTGTGTCTTAACATGTGCACAGTGAGGATAAGGCTTGAGGCTTATTTCTGACAAGAGCAAAACTGTTTTTAATGAGCATGAAAATATTGCCAAGTTGCTTACCAGATACACTGAATTAGTGTGATTTTTGAAAGAGTTCAAAGCAAGCTAATATTAATTACATTTGGCTTAGCATGCTTCTACTTTCATGAGTGCAATGGGCATCTGCTGTGGCCACATAGAAAAGAGGTTTGAATAATGAAAACTAGTAGTGGGAAACTGGTACACATTTACTTAGTATTTCTTAGGTTTGTATAACTTATGAAGGGAACGAAGAAAACCAAAAGTATCAAGACTGACTGTTGATATTGAAAGAACTACAATGACAAAAATAACCACAGTGGCAATTCAGAGTTAAGCACTGGCTTTAAGTGAGATGTTGCATTACCCACTTTGTACATTGACCAGGGAATAGTAGATGCCTCTTTCAGCCAGGAGCTGCTGATGGGTGCCCTGCTCTACCACCCTGCCATTCTGGACCACGGCGATCTTGTCGGCGTTTTGGATGGTGGAGAGGCGGTGAGCTATCACAATGCAGGTGCGACCTTCTCGAGCTTTATCCAGTGCTTCCTGGACAATCTGTACAATGAAGAAACCAAAAAATGAACTATTCTGGCAGCTGTGTGAGATACACCTCAACTGCTCTCTGTAAACTCTAATATGACAGTGAAGGAAAGGGAATATTTATTGCTTAAGCTCCTTGATTTAGAATTAGCCTGTGTTGGCAGAGTCCAAACTGTTAGAGTCAATAATGCTGGGATAGTTAAGAGAATTAGAGGGAGCCAGGCTCATTACTGAGATGAATGGCAGGAAAAAAAAGAGATAATGGTCTTAAATTGTAACAGGAGATGTTCTAGCTGGATATTAAAAAAGGATTCACTGCAAGGATAATTAAGCATTGGAACAGGGACAAAAACATCTCTACTGAATCTCCTGGAGACTTTCAAGTAGCCTACCAGACAAAGCATAAAGTAATCTAAATCTGAGTTCAGTTTTGGCCTTTGTGTAAAGAGGAGGTTTAATTGTAGACCTCCACAGCTTCCTTTTATGTCTGATTAATGATATATGGAAGTTAAGTCAATACTCTTGGGCCAACTATCATACTAGTACTCATGATTTCACAGGGAGTCTCATAAATCACATTTTCTTAAAGTTATCACTGGCAGAAGGATACTAAAAGCAATCTCTACTTTATTGTGTTTCCTTATGTTTATTAATGCAGAATAAAAGAAGAGATTAAATTTCAATACCTAACTGGCATATAATCAAGAAAACAATAAATCATGGGATTATTTAATGGCATTTTCCCCTTAAACCTAATTTTTTTATGCTTACAGTTGATCAAAATTTAGTAGAAAATTCTAACTTTCCAGATTACAATATATTATATAATATTTGCCTCATTGATAGTAAGTATTTTTGTAGACTCTCTGTTAATTTTGTACAGCTAAATTGTACTTCTGTAGTACCAAGATTACAGCCTTGGGCTTAAAAAAGAAGTAAATGTTTTAGCAATTTTCACTTGAAATTTTCATTTTTGCCATGAACATGTAGCAATGGGAGGGAAGAATGGCAGAGGGCAATGGGAGAAGGAAAAAACCTTATGAAAGCCAGATTTCACAGTTTCACAGAAAAAAAACTTCTCTGGCTGCATCCTCAATATTTTTGGCTTCTGTAGTTTTTGTGTCCTGATTCAATTTTGATAGCATTTTCTCAGTTGAAACCTGAAGACTTCAAGGTTAAGAAATGCATTCTTCATAGCAACTTGTATGCCTACTGCCATACAAATGAAAAAATACTTTTTTTTTTTTTCCCCCAGGGAGGGAAAAAACATATTATATTTGTCTATTATTAGTCTAAGCATGTAATTTCCATCAGACACCGTATTTCCAGCTTTTTTTTTTTAAACTGGGGGAGTAAAAACAATCATCATAATTTAATTAAAAAAAAAAATTAGATTCCAGATTCCTGGCTCAGATTTAACTTACCTTTTCACTTTCTGTGTCTAAGGCAGAAGTAGCTTCATCCAGAAGCAGAATTTGGGGCTTCCGTACAAGAGCTCGGGCAATAGCAATGCGTTGTTTCTGGCCACCAGAAAGCTGGGTTCCTTTGTCTCCTACACGGGTATTGTATTTCTGGAAAAAATATATTAATTTCAGGCTATGAATGAAAATCAGTTCTGACATATATTGAAGCATATCAACTCTGACACCAGCCTCCCATAATCTGCATATTTCGTGCCAGTAGCTCTCTGAAAACACCTGACCAGAATTTCTATCTGTCACAGGTCTATAAATCTTTTACTAGTAGGCTTCTTTATAACATCAAGTCTTTAATAAATTCAAAGCAACAAGCCCCTCTAAGGTTGAAATGGTGATGTTATTCTCAATCAGAAGACACAACACCAAAGGTCAGTGAAAGTCTGTGACAATACTGGGGTTCAAACTCTGGCAAATCATGCAAAGTGAGATGAGTGTTCAGGGGAAATGGGATTAAATTTTTAGCCTTTCTGAATCCTTGCAATCACATCTTTCTCGTCACTGCATGGGACATGATTTAGTGCATGGCAGACTTTTCATCTGACCCAAGATGCTGAGTCTTACGTTATTTTGTGTTTGTCATTTAAGTATAGGCGAAAAAATAATTAGTAGTTTTCAGACCATAAGAATACTTGAAATTTAAATTCTGGCTATGTATAACTGGAAGAAAGTGTAAACTCAGTCCTGCAGAATCTTTTACAAATGGTTGAGACAGACAGGAGCTTAAAAAGAAATGTTCAACTTTAAAAACTGCACCCCTTACTACCAGCTCTCAGTTAGTTATAATTGGGTGTTCTCTTCCCTCTGTTCTTAAATGTTTCACTCTCCACCTGACAATGGAATCTCTCAGAGTGAAAATACTTATGGTAAATACAATTAAGTAAGGAAAGTATTGAAAAATAGTTTCAGATTTATTTTCATCTCAGAGAATTATTGTACCCCAGGGAATTATAAGCAGACACAGTTTTCCCCTGCCATTTTAGTTCACATCCAGTTCTGAGCAGGAAAGAAAGGGAATAACTTACATCTGGCAGTGAGTCAATGAAGGAGTGAATATTGGCTTCTTTTGCTGCACTAACAATTTCCTCAAAGGACACCTGCCGACTGTTATCTCCATAGGCAATGTTTTCAGCAATAGTGAAGTCAAACAGGATTGGTTCTTGTGAGACAATACCAATCTGAGCTCTCAACCACTGGATATTCAGTGCCTTTGCATTTTTGCCATCAAAAAGCTGAGAAAGCAAATATTTTAAATTTTAGTCACATGGCAATATATGAACTTGAGACATACTGTAAATTCATACACAGAGGTTGTGCAATTGCAGCTCTTTCCTTAGCTCTTTCCTACCAATTGCAAGCCCACATAATCCCTTCCCCTCCTTCTTGTTTATGTTCCAAAATTTTCTAATTCATAGAAGTGAATGCTGTGTCAGTCATTTTCTTTACCTCAATATTTAATTAGGATTTGAAAGACAGCAGAAGATAGGATATGCTGAGGCAACTACAAAGAACTTTGGGTAAAGTTCTTTCAATCATTTCTTCAGCAGGAAAATTTTCCTCTATCTGACATCTATAAAGAAGAAATTTACTTCTGCATTCCTTAGGATGTCATTTGCAGCCAGTTTTCTTTACTGGGAACTCTCTCATACTTCTGCTAAATTTGCCTGCTGAATTGCTACCGTTATCTATTTAATAAATGAAAACAGAATTTTAAATTCTTTTTCTAATGGATCAATTTAACAATTACACAAGTCACCTTCACTTGGACACAAATATACCAGGACATCAAAAGGGCTGTTAAATCTCCACTAGAGTGACCCAGAGCAGCGCTCAGCCTCTGTGCTGGGTGACATGATCAGCTGGGTAGTTGAAGAATTGTGCCCTTCGTAGCATGGCTACAGGAGGAGATTAACTCCACATTTGGTGCTAGAACAGTCAATTTTCAGCAAATATAACTTTTTATTCAAAGGAAAAGCTGTCATAATGAACCTGATTCACAATCCAGTGAAATGAGGGAATTTTTGTGAACAGCTATTCTCACAGTATCTGCTTTAAGCTAAATCTATTTCACTCAGTTCACAGTGCAACTCAGCTTGAAAAGTAGTCCAAAACTCTTGTGGTTTATATGCCACAGGTCTGTGCTTTACCCTTCAGTAAACTGTTGTTGGTTATTTATGGACACAAGGTCAGAAACATTGGTAAGGAAGCTACACTTTGTTAAACACACTTTTGGGGCACCCATGCTGCTTCTTTCTACACATCATTTTTGCTACAATGGACCTTTTTTTGGCACTTTTAACCTCAAAAAAATCTTTTCCATTTCATCTAGGCCTTATTTAAGCACTGTTTTATGTTTTGTGAGCACCTCTGCAGAGATGAGTTTTAAATTCGTCATATTTTCACCTCATTCAGGCCAAAATGCATGTTCTGTTTCAGACAAAACCTCTGAGCACATTTACATCAAAGAACAACAGCAATTAACTGTACCATTACATGAAAAATATTTGTAAAGCTGTTGAATGAGTAGTATAGGAAACCCCACATATATATAAAACCAAAATTACTGGAAGTATTTACAATCCATCACTTGATAAGCAGGCATACTCATAAAGATGTTTCTGACAAGCAAAAACAATGAAAAAAATCACTTTTGTCAATGTTCACTGTTTTGGGGTTTTTTTTGAAAGAACATAGATGGCAAATTCTATTACTAACTCATACAGAAGTAGATACATATATTTATCAGTTTTGAAACTTTTCTTACTATAAAAATCTCAGGAAATTTGCCCTGAATTTAAAGCCATCATTAGATTTTGGATCAGACTTATTTTTACCAAACAGATTTTCTTTAATGCATTGTAATGCAGGAAGCCAGGACTTACCTACATCTCATTCAATTAAAGAGACCCAATGAGTCGCTGCTGATCTTTACATTAAAAATACTTTAAAAATAAATCTAGAAATATCTATTGTACTTATCACATCACATAAACCCAATTAAGAACATCCTCACTTAACCTGTTGACCTGTTCTTGCAAAAATACTTACCATTTCTCCATCAAGTGGGTCATAAAATCTCTCGAGCAGCTGAACAACAGTGCTCTTTCCACAGCCACTGCTACCAACAAGAGCCAGTGTTTGTCCCTTTTCTACTTTTAGATTCAAGCCTTGGAGGATTTTGACCTCTGGTCGGTTTGGGTAGTTAAATGCCACATCTTTGACTGTTATATTTCCCTCAAATGTTTCCTATAATTAAAATAGTATCACAGTTACATCTTTAAGACAATTTCACANGGAGATTTTCAACAAAAATACCCCTCTGGCTCTATGTGCAAAAGCTGGACTCACAATAGAGAACTTGGTCCATGTTGTGTTCAGATAGAGTCAAGGATGCATTGTGATAAGGATGTAATCAGACAGAGAGGAAGAATCAGTTTGAAGGAAGTGAGGAGAGTGCTGTCCATATTACCAATAAATAGTATCACCCATCACACATGGCTTACTTACAGGCTTGTCTCCTTCCTCACTGTAACTGTCTATTGAGGGCACTCTTTCAAACAGCAGAAACAAGTGGGCTGCTGATATCTTGGCTTTGGCATAGTCTGGAGCAAAAGAACTGGTTTGTCCTAGTGCCATTGCACCAAATACAACAGCCGAAAACACCCTATAAAAGAAATCAGGAAAAAAAAAATCAGTTAGACGGTGAAGAAAAGGACAGTGGAAGTGTGGCTGCAGTCAACTTTTACACAGAGAAAAAAGAGGGCTAAATTTAGAAAGTAATAATCAACCATTATTGCTCTAATGAATCATTTAGCTCCAGAAATTTCTTCTTACCCTCTTTTAATGACATGAGATAAATATGCCTGCATTCCAAATTCAGTGTTTTCGCTACTTAGTAGCAGTAATTTCTTTAGTTATTTATTCTGGTTAGCGTATGAAGTTTCAGCTGGGGCTATGAGGAAAGGGGTCAATTGGATGGCAAAATTGTTACTCTAATCCTGTTCTGTCATCACAGTAGTTTCCTCTCTATGGTTCAATGACCTTTGGGAGTTAGTGATCACTTTTTAAGGCATCAATGAAAATAAGAAATAAAGCCTGTAACAAGGTGACAAAAAATTTTTTTTCTACCACGTCTCTGCTGGGAAAAAATTGCAGGGTTTGCAATACCAACAAAGGTTGAAAACTATGCAGTTATTGGTTGATGATTACTTTTATGTCATTTTATGGAATTTTATGTAATTTATAGGCTACATTAGAATAGTTTAAGAACCTGTTGTCTTCAACTATTACTTACTGCCACACACCATAGAAACAAAATCATCACCAAGAAAAGCTATTTGACATATAATATCTCTTAGCCTGTTTTAAGGCAACATAAAATAGACTAATTTTTTATTAATTTTGTCTTTTTTCTTCAGAGCTACATAAAGTGATCTGTTTTATTCTGCATTTGAACAGTCTAGAAGGGCTCACGCACTTTTTGTTCAAACCCTCCCTTTCAAATCTAACCGAAAATTCACTCAGCTGGCTAGAGGTGTTCAGCTAGCAGATGGGATGCAGACACTTTTTAACATCTTCTGGTCAAAATCAGCTGTGTTAACTATGTTTAATTAGATTGGCAACAAAAAATCGGTATGGTTGACCTTCTTGGGTATTCAGGTCACTGATATCCACACTGGTAGGATCTCATACTTGTTTCCACAGGCCTGTATTGGCCTATTGCTCTTAAATTACAAATAATTTTTCTGGAACGACAGAAAACAGGTTGCAAAAGAGATACTTACAAAAATACACTTTTATACTCCATGTGTCCATTTACCACTAGATAGGCACCAAACCGGAAACAGCCGGCATAGGTGAAGAACATCATTGCGTGTGAAAGGGAAAAACAAAAGCCAAATATATGTGCCTTCTTCACAGAATTTCTGTACAGAAAGAATACATATTTTCATCACGGTGTGCAGTCATACTGAAGTCCTAGTACACAAAAAGCAACTTCAATTGATACTGTTATGAATGCAAAGTTTATATACACTGAAACATTAACTAAAAACACATCTCTCTCGTAGGGCAATAAATTCTTATTTATAGTAGAACAACAGAAAGATGAAATTCTTGCAGCAATCCTATCAATGTCAACCCTGAGAATGGTTAGGAACTGTTCTGCAAATTGTGGGATATGAACTCAAAACCCAGCAGCCTGAGAAAAAAGCTAAGTAATATCTTTTATGTCCTGCACTGTGCACTAACCACTCAATTCATATGGTAGATGTGTTAGTGGCACCCCTGCTTCCTTCCCATTATATCTGTGCACATATACTTTCATTTCCTTTACTTTCCTCATGGATGTCTGAAAAGGAAATATTCCGTTCTGGAACAAATATAACTTTAATTGGTAGAATCTTNTTAGAAATGTTGACTAGAGGTGGTTGCATTTGTCAATGAAATATGAAAAATATTAACATTAATTCTGAGATAATTAACTTATGCATTAAATCATACACAGTACATAAAAATCTATTTTTGACAAAGTAAATGTTTGCAATTTATTACAGA
>VZTR01033423.1:598244-629177 GCA_013400775.1 Chaetops frenatus | reverse complement strand
TCGCCATCGACCCCCAGGGCCCTTTCCTAGTTGCTTTTAAATTTAACTCTGGGTATTGTACATGCTTTTTTTTTTTTTGGTAGCAACTGTTACAGGAGCTGTAACTGCACATCTAACTACAATACAAAAAATTTAAAAGAACTGTTCACTGTGTACTGTCTTGTTTTCTCTCAGTGCTGCTGTAGTGTTTTGTTTCCATCCAGGATCCAGGCAGACACAGGGAGACCACTGACCTGTTAGCCAGGCAACCAAGGTGAATAGTGGGGGCCAGTCGAGGCCAGGATTCCCAGACCTTTGTTTCTACCTGACCCAGGTGTGAAACAAGGGATTGCAGCCTGCTGGCAAGCAGAGTTTAGAGCAGGACAGGGTCATGTCTCCTCTGTATTGCAGTTTCTGTAATTCACTGAACGGGTGGGGGAGAGGGTACCCAAAAGCAATAAAAAAGCAGTGAAAGGCTTTATGGCCTAGCACCAGCTTTGCTGTACTGGAGAAAATACAGCAGTGAAGGAAGGAGTGAGGAGTTCAAATGTGGAATTCCTGTGGCTGCAGTTGCAGAGCACAGGGCCAGCACTGACCATGAGCGCTGCCCATTCTCGGCATCAGCCTGCCCTGAAGCAGGGTCCACCCAAAGGGACCCAGCCCCAACAGCCCCCCTGGCAATGCCTAAAAACCTCCCCCCTTAGGAAGGAGACCTCAGGCATCCTCTCCTCTCAGGATGGCAGGCTTAGAAGCTCTGTTGCAAAGTGACAGAAAGCCTGTAACAAAAAATGCTAAAATTGTCTAATTTGGGAAGCTCCTGGAACTCATCTTCCTGGGTGTGGGAGTGAAGTGTCAGTAATGTGGGACCACCCAGTTCTCCCTCTCCTCACTCACCTGTGCTCTGTGTCAGGACGTAACTCACAGGATTTTGCTCTCGTACATCAGAGTGAAACCAGGCACGTGGCCAGATGACACTTCTGAACTTCAGTCATTGCTCTGAGGCACTTCTTTCTGAGGAAGAGATGAAAAGTTAGCTGGAAGAGTCAGCAGGAGAACTGCAACCTGGGAATGCAGGGCACTGAACATGCCTGTCCAGCTGCTCTGATGAGAAAATGAACACACACTTCCTTGGAGCCAGGGCTGCACCCCAAGGCCCAGCTCTGAGCAGCCCCATTGCCCTTCCCCAGGCAATAGGCTCTTCCCTCAGCCAGTCAGGCTCTAGCCAGAACTCACAGAACTACTTTACTGAAATACTTCTCATTTTTGTTAACTGCCTGATCAGAATGACTAATTTCAAATCCCTCTTTCACACTGGTTTATATCATGTCATTGGTGTTCCCAGCATCACTGTGCCCCTTTTTTCCCAAAAGCCTGTACACTTGGAGGGCTCCTTTTCCCCAGCCCCTGATCACTGTGGCCTGGAGTGGGCAGGGCAGGGCAGTGGGTGCAGCCAGGCAGCAGCAGCTCAGGGGAAGCAGCCACACAACCACGTTCTATACAAGCCATTTATTTGAAATGCCAACTATACGTAGGATAAAGTCAGTGGTACATGCTTCTCAGCAACAGTAGAAAAATAGAACCAGTGAAAACCTTTTTACAACTGTAATGGTACTCAAAAGAGAAATGTATTGTTTTACAATGCATCACACAAGACTAGAATTCAAGTTCGGAGGTACCTAAATAAAAATACTATTTTTTTTTTTTTAAAAAACACTATGTACAATTGAAGCGTAAACAAGTTTTACAAAGTACTGGTTATGCAGGTTGTAGAAAAAACACTTGCATAGGACATGAAGTCAGTTTAAGAAAGTTTTCTGAGCCTTTAGCATTGAAGGCACTTGACTTTATACCAGTAACAACACAAGGACGAGAAACAAATCCTTAACACTGCCAAGGGCAGGGCTGCCTTCTGGCAGTACAGGAAATTACAGAAACCCCAAATGCGGTTTTACAATTTTCCCTCTAAGCTGTTCCCTGCATCCAGCAGGGCTCAGCACCACCTCTACCATAGAAGCATAGAATTATTAGAACAGTGCCTCAAACAGCATTAGTGTTCTTTCAAAAAAACCCCAGAAAAACAACCAAAACAACAAACCAAAAACCCAAACAAAACACCCAGCCCCCCTGGGCCCCGCCCCAACCCCAAACCAAAGAAACCCCTAAGATGTACATTTGGGACATTCTGGGACCAAAACCCAAGGCTTACAAGTACAGGTGGCCACAGTATTTTTTTTTTTTTGTGAAAATCCTTAAGAACAGGAAAATACAACAAGAAACTGCCAATCAACACAGCAGTTACTAATACACAATACAATAATTCTGTGGAACAACAAAACATTTCAAAGGAAGAATGTGTTTCAGGAATTAAGTTATTCATCCATATATTAAGGAAAAGAGGAGTTGGGTTTGGGGAAAGGGGAATAAGACCTTTTTGCATGTTGCTCACTAAATGCAAGTCTGAGCTCTCTTTAGTAGAACAAGGAGCATGAGTCTCCCTCATTCAAGAAAACCATGTTTATACCTCTATCCTCAAGCAAAATAGTCAATAATCTGTCATCTCCTAATTTATAGGAGGAAAAGGTGTCAATTTCCAGCCTAATCAGAAAGTGCTTCATGTAAACAAGGAGCTTCTGCACCAAAGTTTCAGCAGACAGAGAACAAGGAGCAGCACAGGCAGGCGTGGTGTGTGAGTGAGATGTAGGATGGATGAACACTGGCTTCTAAATAATGCTGCCATCAAAAATGGTCTCTCCCCTCTGCACATCCTAAGTAGGAAATCCTGCTCTGGAGTACAAAAATAAAGTTCCAGTAATTCAAGAAATCCTCCTTTTCCACTTCAAACCAGCTGCCATTAGCTGCCATCTTCTTCCTAATTCAAAATATGCAAGTGGAAACACAGATTGTCTACATGGCCTGATTGTCTTTGTGGCCTCAGAAGGACTTGTCTTTCATTCTGCATCTACTTTTCAACACTTTATTCCTTTTTTTTAACACTGCTCAGTTCCTGAGACTTCAGAAGCAATTTTGTAGTCTAAAATGCAGACGTCTCCTCCCCAGAGGCCTTTCTCACCAGCTTATTCCAATGCCAAAGAATTTCATGATTTCCCTCAAACCATAACCTCAAAACTTCTCATCTTCATCAGCCACACCCCCCCTCCCCTAAATTTCAAGCTTTAATGTTCAATCTGTAGATCTCAGTCCCATCTCTGCCCCAGTACACAGTGCCACATCAAACTATGATAACCAAAATAGCTTTCCTGAAGGACATCTATCAGTTTTAGGCAAAAATATTGAGAACAATCAGTTTTCTGAGGACAGCTGTAATTCTTTAGTAATTAAGCTGCCAACACACACATGATGCAAGTCCAGGGAGTTTCAGGGTTCCTGTGTGTGCTGGAAGTTACTGGTTCTAGTGAGGATGAGACCCTCATGTGCAGTTAGAGCTGTGCAGTCAGACAGCACCTTGCTCCAGTCTTCAGAAGAAACCCAAAGAGCCTGAGCCCCTTAACCTGCAGCAGCACCATCCCCCCAGTGACACCTTCCTGCATTTAACAATGTTCTACACCACAGGCCCATGGGAATCCCACAGATGGGTGATGAAGCCAGGACCACCCAGTGCCTTGACTGTGGGCAAAAAACAAGATAAAAAAAGCTGACAGAGGGAAAAAAAAACAACCTCCCCTCACCCACAAGACACATCACCTGCACAGTTTAGCCAACTTTCTGCTCCAATCCTACACCCATGCTTTCCATGGCTGCATCTCAAAAGGAGCACCTGCAGAACTACCATGGAAGCAGGTCTGTAGGTGTGTCTGCAGGACAGACAGGGTTTATTGGTTCAAAGACCCATATCTTCATTTATCTAGAAGCTATTTGGTAGTTTGGAAATGCAGTATTCAATGTATTTCAGTAACACTGTGTTGTTACTAGGCCCTGCATATTTTGATATAACACATTAGGTAAGAATCTGCCCTCAACTAAAACCAAAAGTAAAGTTGCAGCAAGATTTCTGTTAAACAGTACTAAGCACTTAGAGCTGCAGGAAACAATTCAACCTAAGCTTAAAGCAGTCCTTAGGTCACACCTGGGACTATAGTTTTCTGCTACAGGGAAACTCATTACAGAAACTGCATTTAACCCCACCTAAACAGGACTTTACCAGCAATCACTACTCTGCAGTGGCATCAGATCCCTATCCTGAATGCAATGAATTTCTTGCTAAAACTGCACAGTGATTAAGGATGCACTTCATAACTGTAACCCTTCCCCTGGTGCTCTGCTGAACCCTGCCCCAGTGGCAGGAGCCAGCCCAGATCAGCATCCTTCCCTCCTCACACCCTGTCAACAGGGGAACCTCATTTCTGTGCTTTCAAAAAGCAAACCTGGGCAATGGAGGTGCAATTCAAGAGCACCGAAGCTTCACAGGTGTGGTGATGCTCAAGCAGTGACTCCTCACTTGGATTCTGCTCAGGAACAGCTGCACCTCTGCAGCCAGGGCCACGTGAGGCCAGGTAAGGAACACTGAAGGACATCACTGGCAGTGAAGCCTTTCTGTAAGCACAGGCAGGACAAAGCAAGGCCAGGAGCTGTCACCTCGGGGAGCCCTCTCACCTGTTCAGGTAACAGCCAAGGTCCCACGCCTCGACTTCCTGACACCCCACGAGCCAGCAGGAATCTGCTCACCTGGCTTCACTTACCCATGGATGAGCAGCTGGAAGAACAGGTAATTACTGTAACCTTTACAGTATTTCTAGATTTATTTCTAAATGGGCAAATCAACAATTCTAGTCTGTCTAATAAGTGCTTCCTGCTTCCAGGTGATCATGGAGTCCTCCATGGTCACAGCTGAAACAGAAGTAAACAGACTCAAACTGTCATACTCCAGTGAATTTCACAGGAATTTGGATTCCTAAATATCTCTCTGGATTCCTAGAACCCCAAATATAATTCTTGAAGTGGGTTTGCTATGTATATAAAGATAAGACCAGCTGCCAGGACTTTTCAAACAAAATATTAGACTGGATTCTTGCCATAGTCGTAAAAATCAGGAAGATTTCAATCCAAACAAACAAACAAAAAAATCTAACTAAAAATGTAGGTTTTTTGATGTGCTGTTCTTTGGAATTCCTATAATTAAAAAATAAACGCATTGTTATTATCTCATAAGAAAATACATTTCATCATGTGCAACCCAATGCACATAGGGAATCAGCATGTGAAAGGGTAAATGCAAAAGTATGAAAATACAGTCCTTTAAATGTGACATTAAAGTTTAACATATTAGTACAAAACTAATACACTAAAATAGATGTACAGGTGCAAAAGGCTACCAGGTTGTAGAAAAAAGGTACCAGTTTCTGTTTTTTTAAAAGGCTTAATTAAATCTGCTCCAAAAAAAATTGCAACAAAATAAAACCAGAAGCAGCATTAAAACCAAACTGATAACATGCTGTCTCTAATAAAGCAATGTATGTACAAAAAAAGTGAGCAAAGCTGAATTTTTCTGCTGGCATGAAAAAATTCCTCTGACAGAAGTCAGCCAAAAGTTGCAAGGAATGGGACGTTTACAACTCTTAGGCACAGAGAAATAGTGGAGGTTGCTTTCATAGGGCAGATTTTTTGTACAGGAAATCTGGTTTGTTTGGAGACCTCCTTCCTCTGCTTACTCCATCTTCCCTTTCCAAATCTGCATTTCTCTGTGCTCCGTGTTCCAATGGCTCATCATCTGCCAGTCTCCTACTGGGTCTCTCTTCTGGCATGTCAGAGCTGTAGGCAGAGAGTGAAGGTCTGTTGGAGGTCAGCCCATAGGTTAAATCCGTTTCCATTTTTGTTCTTCCCCTGACGTGACCAGGGCCATTCCCAGCGTTTTCCTGGGCAGCCAGGGCCAAGTCCAGGCGCTGGGGAGGTTGTTCTAAGACATCGAGGTGTATTGGCTCATTCTTTTGCCTGTGTTGATGCCCATCTTGTGAGAGCAGGTATTCCCTCCTAGAATCCTCTTGCTTTTTAGGAGATATCTGGGAAGGTAGATAGGCTGACTTTAAGCCACTTGGTGATGCCTTATTGTGGCTGTACAGATCTGGGCCAAAATAAATGCCTTGTGAAGGCGAAGGACTGTGCCTGTTGGGTGCTGGAGTAGAGGGTCTGCATGCAGCATTAGAGAAGTCATAGAAGTCAGGATATTCCTGTGGATTTTCTCGAGCATCTATTTTCTGCTCTATTGCATGTTTTTTCCGAGCAGTAGGCATGTGTCTGTTCTGGATACATGAAATGTGCTGGGCTGGGCCAGGCCCTACCTCTGTAACTGCCTGGCCCAGCTCTGTGTCCACCGTGAGCTCTGGCAACCTCCTGTCTTTCAAAGACATTGCTGACACACCCATTGCAATGTCTGGCATCAGTTCATTCAGCAAGGGCTGAGTACACTGCAAAAGAAAAGAAATTGGTCCATGAGACAAAAGACAAAAGCTAAACACCAACTGTATTTAGGATATTTTCTTAAATTCAAAATGGCATTTTCTTCATCTGCTTTAGTCTTGCCAATTTCAGCCTGCAAGTTTCCTGCACTGTTTAAAGACCACATCTATCCACCAACCTTCACCTTTCTGCTTCTTTCCTTCATGAAGCTGTTGTGCCACAATTATTCCTCCTCTTAAATGCATCTTGCCTTGGACATGCAGTAAAGGACACTGCACTGCTGAACTTCTTAAAGGCAGGCCTGCTTTAAGCTACTTCAAATTCAAACCAAAGAAGGTACTTGGTGCAGAACCCAACAAATGGTTTGTCCCAGCACCCAGGTCCAGGCAGCGAAACCACAACACACACATGCCATCACTGCAGACACAACCCTTCTGCTTACACTCCCCATTTTAAAGAAAGCAAACTGCAGTCACACAGGTGTGTGCAGGACAGCCCCAGGGCTCGGGGGAGCACCAGTTCCAGGGCTGCCTAGATCCACAGAGTATGTGAGAGCTGTTGTGTGGCTTTCTTCTCACCTACCCCATCCTTGCCTCAGTGCAGAATTGCTTGTATTACAGCTTTCCAAACAGAAGAGTGAGAATTTCTACTTATATTTATCATTTCTCATGAAATAAACTTTAGCAATCATTGACTAATAGTAACTCATAAATTGCAGAAAGAATACAGAACAAAAATATCACCTATATTAAGCCTACACTTCCCCTTGCATTACTTATGGACATGCTCTAGCAGAAATATTTCTGATATGAAAAGGGTTACTATATAGTTTCCTTAAGGACATCAGTATTGATCAAAGGAGAGTGACATGCTACGAATTACACCTTTGACCAAACAATGACATACATTTCTAATATGAAGTTATATATTTTATTCTCAAATAGAAAAAGAAGTGCAATATATTTAAGACAATTGCTAATGACAATGTCATAAATTTGGCAATGCCAAATAAAATCCATTTTTCCAATCAGAACTTGAGGACCAAATCTGCATCTAATGTGCCACAAGTATGCACTGACAGTTTTTTCATTGCAGAAATAAATTAACAAATTCTTCATTTAGCACTTCCTGTATTTCACACAGCCACGTCTTTACTGGGTATATTACAGTTCATTGTTTTTATTGCATCATATTGTAGTTCAGCAACTATAATGGCTGCTTTTAACAGCTGGAACAAACCCCTTTGTATTAGCAATTTCTGCTTGCCAATTCCTTTTCAAATACTTCTCAGCTGTAAAAAAACATGTGTCATACTCTTCACATGTGTATAAAGGCAACCTGTTTACTTCACACTACTTACCTGTGAATAGCCAAAATACCCCCCCTACTTCTACCTGTGAATTACAGTGTGCAGTCCACTACTGAAGTTGGCTTAAGCTTTGTTTTAGTGTAGAGCAAACTACATTTGCCACACAAGGGGCAGCTGAAGTCACCTGGTCTGTTCAGCCTGGAGGAGACTGAAGAGAGAGCCCACTGCAGTTACAGCTTCCTGAGGGGGGAAGAGGAGGGGCAGACACTGATCTCTTCCCTGTGATGACAGGGACAGGACTGAGGGAATGGCCTGAAGCTGTGTCAGGGGAGGTTTAGACTGGATATTAGAAAAAGGTTTTCACCCAGAGGGTGGTTGGGCATTGGAACAGACCCTGTCAGTCCCTTCCAACTCAGGATATTCTCTGATTCTATGATTTCAGAAGATTCCCGAGTGCCATCTGCCCCTCCAACAATGCTCCTGCCCCCAGGACGTTCATTCTCCCAGTGATTAGGGCATACCTGTGGGCTAGAGAATGCTGACAGACAGCTCGGTAGGAAAAAAACCCTCCTAACCAATGAAGCTGCCCTTTTTATTTACCGAACCCAAGCTACTTCACCGTAAGAATTCTCTGCAGCTCCTTCTATGAGGTGCTTTGAGTGGCCGGCAGTGGGCAGGGAGAGGAGAAATCACAACACTCGCTACCTGTTTCTCAGCTGCCATGACGGCGGCGGCCGCGGCCACGGTTTGGCGTCCCAGGGCGGCGGGGTTGGTGCAGTCGGGCGGCGCCGCCTTGGCGCCGGGCAGGTACGCGGGCAGAGCGCCTTTGGGGCCGCTCCGCGACGGCAGCAGCGAGTGGTTGCACGGGTAGGAAAAGGAACGGGACGGATGTTGGCTCGGCACCCTTTGCTTCCAGCCCACTTTGAACTGGTTATGAATAGGAGTTGCTGGTGGGTGGTACGGAGGCGGAGGAGGGGGCAACGGCGGATGGAAGGCCACGAAAGAGTCCAGTTCTGTAAACATGGTTTCTGCGGTGGGAGTGCTGTTGACGCGGCATCGCCCAGACTGCCTCGCTGTCAGCAGCGGGCTTTCATCCCCAAATCGCTCGTCAGGAAAGAATTTGTGAGGATTCTGCAAAGGTAAAAAACCCAGCATGTAACAGACAAAGTAGGAAGCCATCTAGAAACATGTCCCTATCTCACACTCAGACACACGCTGATACTGCAACTGCCTGGCTGAGCTCACCATCACTCAAGGTGACTACAGCTACCAGGCAAAATAGATTGTTGTTTTTTTTTTTAAAATAAGACAAGCAGCATCAGATGCACTGTAAGTTGAGCAACAAATGCATGTGCTTTAGCACCAGTACATAAACAGAAGAGGGATTTTCAGTTTCCCAGTCCTGACACATGCTGTGCAGACCTCCAGCATCAGTTACCTCTTCTTCCCCTCTCTGATTTAAGAACAAATAATAATCTAGGTTTTAAGTTATGGTTCTATTGTTCTCATCAACTCTTGCTTGAGCAGTTTTATTTTGTCCCAAAGTCTGTGTCAATAAGAGCCTCCTGTATGGCAATGACTCTTGAAAAACTATTTATGCATTGTACTTACAGCTTTATAAAATCACATATATCAAATGTAACTGGCATTTGCACCTGGACAGTCACGCAGGCATTTCAAAGCACTTGTGCACCTGCATGTGTACACAGCAAGTACTCCTGTTGCAGAGAGCACAATCAAGTCCCTGCATGGCCTTACCCAGCCATTCCGTATACCTGCAGGAGCTCAGCAGCAGCGTCAGAAAGGCCGAATTCCCTCAGCACACGGATCTGGATCTCATAGCTGACAGTGGCACCTTCCCCGCAGTTCAGAGCGTAGGCTCTCTGCACCTGCTCCGTGTGGCGCAGCTCCTGCAGCCGCTTGATCATCTCTTTCACAACCAGGAGACTGGGAACTGCAGGGATCACAGAGAATGGTGGAGTGATAAGAGAGACTCCTTTTTTTCAACTGTGAGACAGTAAGTTTGATTGCAATGGTTAGATTTATTCTGAAGGAAAAATCTAACATCAGACTACCCTGGCTTTTTTTTTTTTTTTTAAGAAGCATTCTGCCAAGAACTGTTCAACTTACACATGTTCCATGGAGCACCAATAAGCCACACGGGATAACATACATCATACAAATGATAAAAACATACACCACTTCTCCAGCTTCTGCTAGAATGAGCCACAAATAGAGCCTTCTTTGTAAACCCTTTATAATGCAGGAATTCCATGATTTGAGGTAGGGGCAGGATATCTTAAATAACAACTGAATGTTCCCTCATGAATTGTACAGGCCAAGAATTCATTGATTTTTTTGGCAAATACTTCATACTTCTAACGCAGTTCTATAATCACAGGACCATAACACCAGTATGTAACTAGAGAAAGAGCATTTTACAAAAGTTACACAAACTGTAAGCCAACGTAAACCTGTTAAAATTATGTTGTTTTATGCAGTCATATTGAAATAATTTTTTTAAAAACCATTCCAAAAGAAAGTCTTGTATAATTTTGGGTATTTATCCTGTTGCAAAACTTTCTCATGCCACTCCTTACTGCTGTTTGATGATGAATGATATCTCTCTGTGGTGTTTCTGTCCTAAGCAAAATGTGCATATAAATAGAGAAGACAAATCCAGATCTCTGAGTAAGTCCTGGCATCTGACTCTTTACCAGCTTTACAAGTGTTATGTATTACCATGACCAGATGTCCATAATGAAAGCTCATAAAAATTAGACAGATCATACAGCAAGAGCAGTGTGAAAAGATATTTGCATTACAGAGAAGGAAAAAACCCAACACCACACTACTACAACTGGTCCCAATTTTACAAAGTTTACATTAGTACATGAAGGAGATGTCTATGTAGTGCAAAATATTGCCCCCCTCAGTGGAGTTCCTGTACTGGGAGGGGTGGGAAGGAACCTATTCTAACCGGTCTTCAAGGCTTATAAATAAGTCTTCCATGCTGCCCTCCACACACTTCAATTCTTCTGAAAAATCCTGGTTTAGCAGCCAGATGTTTAGCTACAGCCAGCATTTTGCTAATACTTAAAGAAGATATAAGAGAAGTCTGGAGCAGGTCTCCAGACTAGTAGGCATAAAAATTATATAAGGTTTTCATTTAAAAAGTACTGTCTTCTCAAACCCTGGTTTGTTTTGGTTTTTTTTACTATTATCCATGTGAAACACATGCAAGACAGATTATGTATATAAAAAAATACAATTCTCCTGGTTGCAAGATTTCTAATTCAGACTGAAACTGGAAAATACGCAAGGAAACCCAACCACTTGCAGAACCTGGCCTCAAGTTAAAACAGGCTTCAGCTGAACTCATTTTACAATAGTGCTGCAGAACAAGCACTAAAACACTCTGCCAGCAGATTTGTGCAAATACAGTCCTCAGGCAGTGGGTCCCAGGAGAGCCCAGGGACAGACGGGGAGCAGCCGAGCTGTGAAGAACCCCCTGTTCTCTCCCCCAGCACCCCCCGTGCTCCATCCATGCTTCAGGATGGATTCCTGTGCAAGTCAGAGTTTGGGAGAGGCTTTAATCTCAAATTAACTGGGCCCCATCTGCCCATTCTAGCAAAGAGGCATTGGCAAAACAATCAATTCTTTTGCTTAATTACAGGACTAAGCAAAGTGAACAGTTGCCAGGACACAATTCCTGCACTCCAGCTACTGGCCAGGCTCAGAGCTCATATCTATGTTCAAATCAAAGGACTGGCAAGAATTCCTACCTATTAAATTGTACAGAACCAAGCTGCAGGGGAGTTTCAGATTTGACTGGTCAAGATGCCTCATGCTTGCCAACAGAGCCAGTTTTTTTAAAGAACATGAGAACTTTGGAAAAACACTTGAAGACTTCTGAGAACCTGTTGCCTTTCTCAGCTTCTTTGGAAATTAAGATTGAGCAAAGTGTTATCAAAGTCCTATCTTATATGAAATGCTTTCTATTCAATTCATGGTAAGTATATTTATGCTTTTCTGGGGAGGGAAGTCCAAGTACTATAATGCACTGCTGAGATGCCACAGTTTTGCTGAGAGCTCCAAATTTCTAAACAAACAATTGGTACTTCTATCAAATTTTTCAAACAAAAGTTTTCAGAAGCTCCTTCTCAGCTTTATCAAGTTTCTTCCCAGACCACAACAAGCAAACAGATCAAAATCATTCTACAAATTTTCCTAGAATTCTTATAACTAAGAAGTGTTTCAAATCTTCCTAACACTCCAAATTAAATTCTCTTGCAGCAATTTCAACCCATTCCTTTTGTCCTGGCTCTAGGATCTCTAAGAACAGTTTATCTACTGTCTTTCAACATAGTTGACTGAAGAAAGACATAATTGATATACAAAGAGCTTATAAAACAGGAAATGCCACAGGCACAGCATTTTCCACTTCCTTCACTGAACTAAAATTTAATCTTGGTCATTTAGGTATCTAATCCTGCCCTCCAAAACACCCACTGACCCTTCCAACTTGTCACCAGTTGCAAGTTTTGCCAGTGTATTCTCTATGCACACTGACTATTAATGGGACAGGGGAAGGGCAGGAAGAACTAGTTGCTTTAGGAACCCCACTAGACACATTCTTCCAGTCTGACACCAAAAGACTATATGCATAAAGGACAAAATATATTTAGTATATATTTTCCTGGCTTGCCTATGGGGAATGTCACACCAATCATCCTAAAGTCAAGAGAGGCCATATTTACTTGAGCCTATAAAAATGTACTCTGACACATTCTTCCACAACAACTTAAGTTGGTTTGGCTTCAAAGCTAAAGTGGATTTGGTAAATTGAAGTAAATGTGTTCTGAGTGCCTACTTCCAGTACTTTTCTGGCATACTGAGTTCAGCTGATTTCCTTACAAGTTATGTTCTCTGACTTCTGGTTTTTAAAAGAAATTTTCCAGACTCACAGATCTTACCTATATTGGACAACTGGTTGTAGAAAACTGAGAACTCTATAGAAAATTCTGAGAATAGAGAGCCAGGCTCCAGCAAGTGTTCTACTGTGATTAAGCAGTCCAAGGGTTTTTTTTTTCTAACTGGTTACTCTGCCAACCAAAACCAGTGAATGTCTCTAATAGGGACCAAAGCAGAAGGACTGTTCCTGGTGCAGAACTACTCCCCAAGCAAACGATGAAGTTCAGTAACTGACACTCGCCCCCACCCAGGCCCAAGCCCCCCATGCACTCCCAGGAGATCACAGGGCACGGGAAGCCATCAGCAGCTTACCTGGGATCTCGTTGGCTATAACTGAGGGAGGACTGCTCTGGCTGGTGCTGAGCTGCTGGTGGCTGATGAGGTGGCAGCACTGGGGCACGGCGTTGTTCACCATGTACAGCGTGTCGGGCACGTTGGACATGCGCACCATGCGCAGGCGGACCAGGTCCGTTTGCTCCACCATCATCTCATCCAGCACCGACTGCAACGACAGCCCCCAGAGCCTCGTGAGGGCACTGCACAGCCCCTCTGCCACTGTGCAAGCACAGCCCCACACACACAGCTGCAGCCATGTCTACAGCACAGGAGCTCTGTCAGGTCGCAAACAACATCTGCCTTTTCATCAGCATTTTCTATTCCAGTTTCCAGTCGTGATCATAGCTGAGTTTCGGAGCTCAGAGCAGGCAGGAGAATAGTTTGGGAAGGATGCTTTTTTTATTTTAACCTGTCAGATTAGAACTGACCTTCTCGAGGCCAGACCCTCTGGACTAAGACAATTGCTGCCTATGAGTCTCAACTTTCTTGAGTGCCATTGAGTAGAAGGCACTAGGCTGAAAATGAAACATGTTTCCCTCAGACATCCTAAAGAATAGAAAAAGATTTATGCCTACCCTTTGAAGATTCTTACTTAAGATCAAATTAATTTATTTCAAAAAATGAGAGACTAGCAGGGGAGTAAAAAAAAAAAAAAAAAGATCAAAAATCACTCATTCACAATTTTTTCATTTTACAACAATTAAACTCTCAGTAGGAGGAGTAAGGTTACCAGAGACTATGTATGAGAGTCCTCCCTTTAAGGTTGAAAAGCCAATAATGCTTTAAAAAATATTAATAGCATAGTATGAAACCAATACTATCAAGTAGGAATCCTGACAGGGGTGTGTGGGGTGTTAGAATGCACTTTTTACTTTGCATAACTACTAAAGCACTCCCATAGCAAATACCTGAAAACTAAAGAGTCAAAGCTTTTATCACATTTTTGTTAGTTTTACAATGCATGATACAAAGATAGCATTTTAACCAGCTAGTCTTCCTTTGCTGTTTTAGTGTCATTTGGTGCTCTCTAACTGCTGTGCCCAAAATGCAGAGTAATTTTATTTCTTCCCTTCCCTTGCAGAGGGCATCAACATCTCATACTTTAGAAAAAATTTTCTCTCCTAGGCACAGGGCAAACACTCCAAATTCAACAGAGCAGAGGTCAGGGTCTATAAGTGATGTGGATGTACACAGCTCCACCTAACCCTCTTGTTCTGCTGTCACCTGCACTGCAGGAACTCACGAGCTCCCAACTCAAGTCAGAGCTACCTGAAGTGGTGGCATTAGTCAGTGACACAAAAGGGTTCCATTCTGTCAAACAGAACATGGCACAGTCCTGCCCCACACAGCACCATCTCTACCCTGCCACCGAATGTCACCACAAGAGATGCTGCAAGATTTTCAGCTTGACAGTGCTCAGGCAAGAAATTACATAGAGAAGAGACTGCCTGAGAGAGAAACAAAAGACTTCATTCAAATTGGACCCAGGATATTTATTCCATTTTGCGGAGGATCACAAGATTTTGGGTCTGTTCTGATTCAAACAAGAAGATGAAATATCAGTCCTCTGCCGAGTGGAACAGCAGCTCCCCAGCCAGCTCTGGTGGAGCTGGGGAGCCTGAAAGAGCTGGCACCGAGCTTGCTGACTAGCTGCAGACTGGGACTCCCAGGCTCTCACCTTGCCATCCACCTGCCAGGAGGGCTGCCGAGGAGCTGGGCCGGCAAACTGGCTGGAAACCAGGGAGGTTTCCCTCAGAACGCTGCTTTGTTTCCGCTGGAATTTCATCAAGATCTGTCTCGCAAACATTTCAATTTCGACAAAAAAAAATTTTGTTGAAATTTTCTGACCAGTTCTAGAGACTTGAGCCTGATGATCAATCTTGTAAGTCTTGTTAAACTGAAAATGTTAGTATTTTAGGCCAGTACATGTAAAGAGACACAAAACATACCAAAATCTTTCCCTGATTACAGAACCCCCTGATGACTCCAATCAGAGAACAGTCAAGTGTTGCTGGTATTACCTTGGCCTCCTCCACGTACGGTGAGAACAGTCTTGGCCGCACGTATATTCCAGCATTTTTTTGCCGCAGCCAGGCATTTGACTTTCCACCTTCTGATGTTGGTAGCATGTCTGAAGGAGGAGTACTAATCAGGCCTCTCTTCATCTTTAAGAATCAAGAAAGAGTTTTACGGTTTTTAAATATTACTATAGTAAAAACTTGCAATAAATGCATTTTTTATACTGAATCCTTACACCACTGATTTTTCTTTAGCCTTCTGATAGATTTATGGAATACAAGATCTAACCAGAAAAAGAGTGTTATACCTCAATTACTCTCAATGATAACATTTTAGAAGTTAATCCTTAAAATAAACAAACAAAACCAACACCCACCAAAAAACCCCTCACACCTGAACACTGTAACATGTGAAGTACAAAGAACCCAGAGTTGGTATTTGTGTGAGACTACTGACTTACTGCATCACTCAGTACTTCGCTATTCATGGGCAAGATGTGCTCAATGCGGACAAAAGGTAAAAGTGGAGACAGGATCTCCCTCAGCTCTTCAATGTCAAGATCTCTCCTCTTCACACCTCTTTTATTCACACTGTGAGCAGTACCACTGAGTAAATTAGGCTCTGTGGAAAGGAACAAGACATGCTAAGTTTTCATCAGAAAGTTTAAAGAGGACAGCAGGAGGTACAGGGCTTACAGGAAAGGAAGGAAAATTCTTGTTTTATTTCAGTGTGCTCATCAGCACTGTTCCACAAAACTAACAACTGAACACAGCACTTAGTGCTATGGTCTAGTTGACAGGGTGGTGGATTAATCAAAGGTTGGACTCCATGATCCTGGAGTTTTTTTCCAACATAAATGATTCTATGATTCTACTTCATGCCTTAAAATCTTATATGAAGCATCCACAGAGACAGGTTCAGTTTATACCAGCACAGGTCATTGACACAGCTGCCAGTTTCAAAGTGTAAACCAGGCAGAAAATACAAACATAGTATTTGGGATAAACACTTGGAAAGCTCTATTAAGAGCTATGCTATGCAAGCATTTGTACCTCCCTGACAGCAGTTCCCCCAAGGACTCTCTCCTGTAGCTCCTCTGCCTTTCCCCAGTAGTTTCTGAAGACACTTTCTGCAAATTAAGGTCTGAAGTGTAACCCACCTCAGTTACATGGTGTCAAGCCCACTCAAATTGCTCTTATGGTCACACACCTCTTTGTACCAGAAGTGGCATCCATCTTCCTGGAGACAGCAAGATGACCATGCAGCCCACATGTGTATTTTAGGTATTGTGCCCAACCTGAATTTGACTGACTAGCTTCCCTCTTTGAGGAAACCTGGCAAACATACCCACCCTCCCCTCAGTACATGCAGCTCAATGAATTAGTTATAAAACAAATAATTCTGAGACAACAGGAAACCAACCAGACTTTAAAATCAGACAATCACAGAGGTTGAAAGGACCTCTAAGTTTGTTTCAGTCCCAACCAATGCCCTCTTCCCACACCTCCCCAGCTAAGGTACAGCACACTGCCCTTCACTGCTGGTATGTGAACACCTCTGAGGATGGAGATCCCACAACTAATCTGGGTAACCTGTGCCAGGCTCTGACCATCTTCACAGTTCCTTGAATTCCAGTTAATGCTTCATTGCCTCTCATCTTGTCCTGGGTGCCAAGAGAAAAGTGCTGCTCTATTTTCTTCGTTTCCTGCCATTAGATATTTATAGAGTCTGCTAAGAACCCCTCTATCTTCAGGCTAAACAACCCCATCTCCCTCAGAATGCTGTCTTCTCATTTTTTAGATAGCAAAACCTTTAAAGAAAGCAAGAGCATTTGCTTTGTTTTGACTATACTATGGACAAAGTAGATTGAATTTCCCTAAGTTACAGATGTCTCACAAAATAGAACTGCCACAAATTTTGGTTTATTTGGTTTAGTACTGCATGGTTTAAAGGATCCTCACCTCGATCTGCTATCCTCTTCATTAACTGGTGTTCTCCCCATTTAATCAGATATTTAAGAATATCTTGTTCGCTTGCCTGTAGAAAGAGGAAATCAGTAATCTGTATATGCTTAGTCTAATGTCACATGCACACACACAAAAGAAAAAAAAATCACAGGACTTTCAGAGCTCTGAAGAAACACAGTTGTACCAAAGCATGAAGTATTTGCACTTTATGATCTGCTTACCACTTTCTCCTAATATTTTAAGCTGTACTACAGGTATGTCACCACCATAATTTCTAGATTCATATTACTTACTGAATCCCTAGGAAGAAGTTTTCTACAGAAGGAAAAATTTTATTTAGTATGGAAACTTACAGGTATAAAGTTTGAATTACTAAATTTAAAAGAGGCAGTTCTACCTCTGGGTGTTCGAGTTTTTGTTTAACATTACAAATTCAGCAATACAAACTCTCATGGAAGATCAACAGTACTGTTAACTGTAATTTCTGAAATATTTCAAGTAAACAAAACTTTAAAAAAAAAACCACTTTAAATAATCTCTAGCACTTAATCCTTTATAAAAAAGTAAGATTGAGATGAATGCAGTTTTAAAAAAAATCTAGTAATCTTTAAGCTAGAAAAGTGTGGTCATCATTATACAGATCTCTCCCCTGAAGAGAAATGGCAGCAAAAATCCAGAATCTTTCTATTGGCCAGTACAGTTCTCTCTCCCTAAAAACCACACGATCACTGAAGGCAAGTCACAAAAAAAAAATAAAATTCTGCAATACTTGTCAGAGAAGGTATTTTTCTCTTTCCATGAAAGCAAATTGAGTTTTCTGAACCATTTCTAGTTTATTAGCTCCCACTGCCCCAAATTAGTATGTGTGTTGTTACAGCAAAACTACTCCCACCATGTAATTTTATAATCTCTTAAACAGGCAAGGCAAATGTTAGGTTCAGAAATGCTTTGTTTAGGATAATTTGCATCCATTTATAAACTTTTATTAGACTTCTAAGCAAAAGCATATACCACATTTGGGTTGTGTCACAAGCCAAGAACAAAACAATTTTCTTAATCACTATTTCCATTTAATCTTTTTACACACTACAGAAGGAATGCTCAGGGTGTACAAGCCCCGTTCAGCCTACAGTTTAAAACCAACTACTCCCAGGCATTTCTAGTCATGGTATAATACATCCTGCTTGTAGCTGCATTCTGCACTGCAGGTTACCTGTAAATAGTCAGACTGAATAGCTGTGAGCAGGTGGTCCTTGCTGAGCTCGTAGAAGACCTCTGAAGTCATGACCTGGGTGAACTCCTCACAGAGGAAGTGCAGGGCTTGGCGATGGACCCACTTGGAACCGTAGGGCTGAGAGCTCCACTTCAGAATGGCAATCAAGGTGTCCAGTGAGATGCTCTCAGCAATAATATCCTCACAGCCTACAAAACAAGGGTTGTCACAGAGGCACTTTGATCCTGAAGGAATAATACATGTGGCTAAATCTGTAATACAGAGGGTTATATACTCACAGTGAGAGTAAAAATAGAAGTGCCCTACAGATCAAGGTTGAAAAAAAAATTATTGTACTTTTAGTCAAAATATAATCTTCACAGTGGTTTAGGATTCCAACTACACAGTTATTTAGTTTTTAAAGGTACATGAAGCATCATGGCTGCTGGCCTGCCTGCATAAACAACTGGAAAGCTAGTTCAACCCAATTAGAACTAGAACTCCCTTTGGTTATCTGAGTGTTTAACACATTTTAACATTGCAAATTTGAGTTAGAGTCACTACTGCCTGCAGCAGATTCACCTATGAACTGTAACCAAGGTGGGGTTTTCACCAGTATCACTTTGCTCATGGTCCCTCCTGAGACAGGCCATGCAGAGGAGCAGAAACACAAGCTGCAACAGTGTTGGTAGTCAGCTACTCGGTACAGGATGAGGGCAGCAAAGCATCATTTTCTGACTTGCACAGAAGGCAGGAAGCAGTGGATGGCTGCTCCAGCCACCACCATGGCCTCAGGATCCAGCAAGGCACACAGGGTGCCAGGACAGGGAGCACCTCCTCCGACAGGGAAGCAGAAGGAAGGCAGACTTACAGAGAGTCTGCTACAGTTTCTTCCTACCCACTGCTTTATTAGGAGCTACTCTTTCACAGGGTACACATCTTCTGAAGGAGAGAGAGTACAGTTAAAACTCCTGAAGGGAAATGCAGCAGGAAGAAATGAGGGAAGATGTACTGTGGGAGGGCTGAAAACATGGGTACTTGGGGCTACAGAGTCAAGACAGATGGTACCACAACACTGATAACTTGAAGTCTCCAATAGCACTTTTTTGGTTTCATTTTTACATCTGGTTTAGCACAAAGATAGCAATTTAAAGAAAAAAATTCTCAGAATTATACATTCCAGTCTCAACCCACTACAGCCACAAAATTACAGCTGTGCTTATGCCTATAAGAGGTCCTCAGACAGTTCAGAGCAACATGTCTGTACTGCAATTTTACTTCTTATACATCATCATTTTTCTCTCCGTTTCAAAGACATCTAAAAACTAAACTTTGTTGTTTAGGGATGTGTATTGCATTACTGAGCTCTTGAACTAAGCTGAGTAAAAAAGGGTTTAGCACAGTAATCTCAACCCTAGTCAAGACAAAGACAGGTCCCCTGATGCTACATATTTTTGCACTGGCTGCATACAGGTAAAACACACTAGCAACAATTAATAGAAATAAACCAAAAATCTTACTCTTCTACATAGGACAGCATGCAGAATACACAGTGTTCATTTCATTTCCATTGTAACTAATAATGTGAAAGATATGTTTTTAAGGAGTAGGTAGTAACAAGTGAACACATTTCTTCAAGTAGGAGGGAATCTGTCAAAGGAGCTACTACTTAGAAGTAAAGTCACTAAATGGGAAATTTAAACAGGAGGGTTAAGAAGGTAGTAGAAAGCAAGTTTAAACATGAGACTAGTTATAAATTCACCTGTCTTGTTAGACACACATATTTGTACCTAATACTATAACAACCCCAATGTGGTAATTGTAAGAACAATAGTCTACCAATAAAATTTTCTAAGCTTTTCAGGAATATGCCTGAATGTATACCTGTTTTGGAAACAATCTTTATTAAATTTCTAAAGCAATTTATGAAAGTAATGTCTGTCCCCCAACAGTAATGCATTTTACACCAGTTCATATTTAAACCAAGCTTTCCTCAACAAGCAGTTGGATGATTTTTTTTCATGTGCCTGATTCACCTCAGAAAAGGAACACTGAATGCAGCCATTGATAGAAGGGCTACCCAAAGAACACACATTTCTGAAAGATGCAGCACATGCAGCATTACCCTGTGCATCCCCAGACAGACTCTCCCTTTGCTTCTGACAAAGGGCTGAGTGGTGAGTCATGTTCCAACACAACTGCTTTGTCCTTCTCCCTTACTGAAATAGTGTGGCACTTCTCAGAGCTACCTGTTTCCATGAGGTTACCTATTATCATTACTACTATTAGTAATAACAGATGCCTCATTATAGATACTGACCTCTAACCTGCATGGCAAGCACTGGCCTAAAGTGAGCAGTGCACAGGCAGCAAAGATGGGGTGGAGGCACTTGGAACATCACTCCAGTCATCACTGGTACAGGTAAGAGCAGAGCATGAGAACTGTTCTGAAATACACTCTGTGGGTTTAGGTACAGGTTAGTGAAACTGCCCTCTCTAGATGGGGGAATTCCCCAGATTCCTAAAGGATAAAGTCTTAGAAAGTTCTGGTCAAGAATCTGAGAAACAGCCTTAAACAAACAAACAAGAAACAACTAAACCACCCAAAACCCAGCCTATCATCATAAAAAGCTCAAAATACTTCAGTATATGTCAGAAATACAAGTAAATGAAGTCTGAAGCTTTCCACTTCAGGTTCCATTTTCACTTGAACAGCAAAGGGCTGACACTGCATTTAACTGTCATGAGAGTCCCTCTCAGCTTTCCTTTTGGGGCTCAAGAAAGGAAAATGTTAAGCTAGCAGCAAACTTGGCACGTGAATGAAAGCTAATGTGACTAGTTGCAATCTGCTTAAAAGAGGAATTTGATTTCCATGAATAAGAAACACAATTGTTTGAAATAATTCTTTAGGGTCATCTGCACTCAGCCTCCCCCTGCTAAATCCTAACACAATTTTTTGCATGCAATTATTCTGCTTGCATGCAAGCTGACTTCAGCAGAAACTGCCTTCCCCTGAACTCTAAACATCACACGTAAGGACTGCTCCATTTGAAAGGCAGTAAGTAAACCCACACACTGAAATCAGTCACCAGGAAACTCAAACTGCAAGAGCAGAGACTTATCTCAAAATTAATGCCATCCCTAGTATTTCATCTAACATCTATTTTTGAAGTAAAGATGCCTGCCCTCTGAAATGCATTTCTCTGCACCAGAAATGCAGTTCCAAAGATCTGAGCAACAACAATTTATAGAAATAGTGCATCAGCTCAGTCTCAATTCTGCTGTCAAGTTCAATTATTGTACAACTAACAATAATATGACATCAGGTGAAAAACTCATTAAGGATGACTAGCAAATGAAACACTCTTTTTCCAAAGTAATTTTAGCAATGGGTCAGAAGTGTGGGATTATGAAAAGTATTTCTTCTGAAGTAAGCATAAGGTAATAATTAAAGTGTTTTTTGAACTTCTAAATAAACTGGGGCAACCCAATTCCAGGTATGGAAGGAATCCAATTTCCTTTCTTCTTTGGCAGAAGTTTTTTCTACTGTAACAATCAGCCACTTGGCAAAAAAAGTAGTCATCTAATAGCCACAATGTTGTTCTTCACAGTGGAATAGAGCATTTTTTCTTGTGCATACTATTTTTTAATACTCAGGCAGCACCAGCCTTCCTAAGATCCATCTGCAGTGTCACACAGGCTTCTGTGACCATTACTAAGCTTCAGATATTCAAGCTGGAATCTACAAAAAGGAAAAATAACTATTACATTTTGCACAAATTATGCTATTCCATGCACTCCTTTTGCTGGATGCCAATGGACCCTGCCTACAATCAAGTTCTTTCTGCCTCCACAGTTCTCTCTCAAATGCAGTTCCACAGTCCTTCCAGACAGAAACAGCTTAAGCCCACATTTAGCATTCTAGCTAGTGGCTTGGGATCAGGACCATTGACAGACCTACTGAAGACAAGTTCAGTGCCTTCAACAATCAGTGAAAGTGGCATAAAGCAAAGTTTTTACTACAAAACTGTTAGCTTGATTTAACTCACTCTGTGGTGAAGACTTTCCCCCTAAATTTGTGCACACCACTGGAGCCAAGGAAAAAAAGTAGTAAGAATTCATCTTAAAGCTGAACTGGAATCTAGAGGCTTCAGTGTTTCTTAAGTTTGTCACATTAGGAGAGAGCATGCTGGTAAGCACAGCAACCATAGCTTTTGAATTTTTTGGGATGTGTATATAATAATGCTACCAAGGGATCCCTGGCATTTCAGTATTTCAGCCCTCCTAAGATCAAGAGTACTTTTGATGTCAGCCAATATCTGCTTCTAGATCAAAGGCTGTGCTACTGAATATGGCTTTACAATAAAGCTTCTAAGTTCTTATACCTGTCAAGAGTAAACTCAACACCTAAAATAAAAACAAAGGAAAGCAAAAAGTCAGAAATTTAGTTAGTTTTTGTCAGTTCTACTTTAGAAAACATTTTTAATCAAGTGACAGAAAAGGTTTTCAGGCAAAACTACTTAATAAGGTCCCAGTATCCAAAAGCCTATCATAGCAAAACACTCTCTGCAACCACCTCAGTGGGACTGTTCATGACAGTGGGCAACAGGGCCAAGATGCAGTAGAGGATTCACATATAATACAGCTATCTAATAAAATTAATATGCCTGAAGTCAAACTTCCCTGCAACAGCAGGGCACTACAGTAAGACTGGAATTGGGGACTATTTTAACAACATGTGTTGAACAGGACTAGGGAACTGATCACTCAATCTTTGTGAGTCAATGTGTTAAAATAATTGCACCAGTACAGTTGACAGAGAGCAGAAAGGTAGCATGAAGACAGAAAAACTGCAGCAGAGGACAGAAACAGGCAGGCAGAGCACAGAAACATTCCACTAAGGGATGTGCCCCAACCTCCTGGAGAGGGCTCTAATCCTCATAGCCTCTGTGAAAGCCCTGGAGAGCTTCACTTTTGACACGAACAACTACTAGAGCACCTCTAAGAGCAGTGTCAGTCCTGTTAGGTACAAATGGGTTCCAGTATGATCAGCTCTGTTTACCAGATATGCTCGCTGATCAGTTCATTTATTCAAATCAGTTCATTCAAAGAGCCATTTCAGTTTCTCTTGTAAGGTAAGCTACAATCCTCAGCTAAAACGAATCAGGATGAAGGCAGAAGAAATTCTAGATAAAGGCTGGCCTGCTTTACTTGGATGGTAAAGATTCATTGCACATACTCACACTATCACCATCTTCATCACAGGGGAACTATCAATTAAATTACAATAGTCAGGAAAAGGAGTTTCACTGTGTTAGGAATGGGAAAATTTCCATGGAAATAGTCAAAGCTGAATCATCTGCTGAAACCGAAGAAAAATCACAACATCTGGATACTTAGAAAGGTCCCTGAAGACAAATCAAACTAAAATCTGTTGAAAATAAAAACAGCTGATCAGAAGCTTTAAAATACATCAACTTCACTTAACACTCAGTTAACAAACACCCAGGCAAAACTGAGTGCAAGTGAGAAAAATGAATTGGAAAGAGTATCCAGACTTAACATAATAAGCCCAAAATATTTTCCATGAAACCAGGGAGACAAGCCTTTCCAAGTTTGCAATTGGCTAGCAGGAGTGAACTGAAACAAAAAACTTTAGCTGAGGGTGTGGAAATCTAGAGCAGAAACTTAAGACATCACCTACTGTGAAAGCCAGCTGATGGGATCAGTCAGTACTTGGGCAGAACTGGACACCTGCTGCACCACAGAGTGGAAAAACACTGCCAGAGGTCCAAGCTAAGAGATGTCAGGAGAACTGCCTGCCCAGTGGCCTCCAACACCTACACCATGCTGGCTCTTCCAGCATCACTCTGCACAGCATCTAGGAGTCAGATGTTGGAGTGACAGCTTCCAGCATAGAACTCTGCTAGCTGTGAGATCAGGGAATGGGATGGACATTACTGAAATTAAGATCTCCCATCTACCTCATGTTAAGTATCATAATAAGAGGACAAGATGCTACAATTAAGTCAGAAACAAGAATGGTGGTCATGACTAAAGCACACCTTTAAGTGATCTCAGTCACGTGCAGGCATACAGCTTTCCCTGACCAAATAAGCTTCCTTTTAATTTTGATTATAAGATTATACCAGAACAGTTCTTCCATGCCTGCACAGTACCAATGACCTAAACATGAACTCTGCAAATGAAGTATGAAACTCTAGATTCTGACTCCACTGGCATATACAGATCTACAGAGTGCTTCCTACTTTCTCCTGTAGCTAGGGAATGCAGCACCAATTTGTAAAATCCTAATTAGGAGAAGTTAATATCTAGAATTTCAATATCTGAAGGAGTGCCAAACCTACATTTTCTAGTATGTGATAATTTAATAGATTTCAACACTTGTTGATTTTACTGCATTTCTCCCCTTATGTATAACAACAGTCCCATCCCTCAATCTCACTATTTTTGTGGTCAGAAAGGGATTTACTACGGAAAGAACAAAATGTCTGAATGCCACTACATCTCTCTGCCTCCTCCCTATGATCACCCTCAAAACATGACAGCTGCAGTTCACCCAGAGGGCCACCAAGACTGAGCCTGCACTACTGCACTCACTGGCTCCAGCCACCCAAGTGTGCTGCTGAGGTGCAAGCCCAGTGCAGCTCCTGCTGCTGCCTTTCTTTTTACTCTCCTAGAGGTAGCACAGGGGGAAAACTTCCAGGAAAAAGTAGAGATCTTGTTACCACTGACTAATGGAATATGTATTCCAGAGCAGCACTGTTCTGTAGTGCATTACTGAAAAGAGTGGCAGTTTAGGACATGCTGATCCAAGTGAGCTCAACTTGAAGTGAGCAGAAACAAACTCAGCACACCAAATAAAATATCAGCTCATTTTTCAGTATTTACTAACACAGAAAATAAAAGCCATTTTCCTATCTATAAGCTTACCTAAGTTTCTCTTTAAAATTCTCTATATATCATTGTTTTTCTGCTTTGATATAATTGACACTGCTTCATCAGAGCACCTCCAGATCACAGTTGTGTCTTTGATATAAACTACAAAAATAGTTATTCAAGTTTACAGCCTTGTTAACACATAGGGACACTACCTAACAAGTCTAAATATTTCCTCCTCTCAACAAGGACCTCTCATGTCTTCTCCCTGTAGTTTACACTCAAAAAATGGATTACAGAAAGTAGGCAAGCATTAGAAATATCAAGACCAGTTATAAATATTTGATAAAATTAGCATGCTTCAACATACATCTAAATCTCTTGCATGGCATTTCTTCTGTCCCTGAAAATAGAAGCGTTATTGACAACTTAGAGATGGAAAACAAATTCCATTTCTAAAGGAACTGTCAGCCACTGATAGCTGACAATAAGCATACTTACACTGCAAAACTGCTAAAACTTGTTCTAATAAGGTCGTATATTCTACAGCAAGGACAGTATTACATACCTTGTGCAAGCATGTTAAACTCCAAGAAGAGTGCTATGTGATAAAGCTCCATAGCTTCTTCAGCCCTAGTCATGTTCAGTTTTCCTGCTACAAGAGCCTGAACTTCACTTAAACTGCCCACTGAAGGACTGGAGTGCAAAACGGAGAGGTCCACCACATCTGTATACATACAGTTCAAAATGACCTTAGCATATTTTTTTGGTATGATAGATTCATCCAATATAATTCTAGTTGGAGTTCGTAGAGTTCGGTCTGTGATTTCTTCACCAGTTCGTATCCTCCTCTGCAGCAAGTGACGGAAAAAGGGAGACCGTGACGAAATAATAGCTTTGTGAGCTCTGAGCTCTTCATCTAGACAGTTCTGACTTCCACCAAAAGTTTCAACTAAGTCAGAGTTGGATGAAAAGCTAAGAACCACATCGTAGTAGCACATATAATCAAACAGTGTGCGCATGTCAACGTCTAAGGAATTTGGTGTTCCAAATTCTTCACTAAGCTGCACGAGAATATCAACATTTTGGAATCTTGAATCCTCCATTCCAAACTCTCCCGTATAAAGGTAGTGTAACAAAGCAGAAAACATTGGCATATCTATGCCAGCTGTGTTAATATCCATTATTATTTCTGCCCCATACTCCGGTGAGGAAGAAAGCAGCGTCTTAAAAAATGGACATCTTGCTGCCAATATCGCACGGTGCACAGGAAAACAAGTTTCTTGAAATATTAAGTCTACATCAGTACAATATTTGTATTGATAAAGTTCAGCCATGTCTTTTTGTAGCGTCCTGGCTTCTGGTCTCGCCAAATTAGCTTGTAGATAAAGTTCCTTTAAGGCTGACGTTCCTTCGTATTCTTCTACTAACGCATTAACATCTCTGACATCCCAGCCTGAGAGGAGCTCGCGCATCTGCTTGGCATGGTCAGCAGATCGGCTCGATTTCCGGCGCTTAATGAATTTCTTTTTGAGGGTGGCAAGGCCAGAGGTTTTCTTTTTCTTGTCTTGAGGTTTCTCATGGCCATGGTCAAGGCTATACAGCTTTGATTCACAGCCAAAACCTTGATGGGAGTAGGAGGATGTCCCTAGAAGCAAAAAGGAAAATTGAACACATTTATTCTTTAAATTTGAAAGGAACGTCCATAACACCTAAATACTCCATCAATGATTCCACAAGTTACACAGTTCTTCCTTCTCCGCACATCAGATAATTTGACAACTGAAAGCCTGACTGAAGCTTTTTCTGACCATTAGGAACAAAGTATTTTATTTGCATCTACAAAGGTTATCATCTGCTGGGTTTCGGGGTGTTTCAGTTTGGTTTTTTTCTGTTGATTTTTTTGGTTGGGGTTTTAAAAAATATATTCAATTTTAAGAACCAAGCAGTGCCAGTTGATGTAGCTCTATAGCATATGATACACTTATCTAAGCAGGAAGAGAATACTGCAGTTGTAACATTAAATGTGTAATTGTATTAACTTTTTCTAGGCCTAATATCTCAGTGAAATACTAGCAATCCCTTCTTCAAAGTGTTTTTCAAATTCTGTTCTAGGGTTAAGCATCACTAAAACAATAGAAGCATCAGATAGTTATATGTCACAAGAAAAAAAACCAAAGAGAACACAGTACCAAAACACTCAGGGAAACTGAGGACAATGACTTATTTTCAGTGCAAATTTAGCAAGGAAAGTAAAAATCCTGTCATCTGATAACCAAGTAATGCCGAAGTCAAACATATATAATGGGCTCCTTTCCACAGACCTACAAATACTAATTTGTGCATATACACCATCAAGAAGAATATGAAGAATGAATGTTTCACAAATTAAACAATGTTTTATGGATTCATGATTCTTCTATTAGTGAAAACTTTGAACAGAAACTTCGCTTTATTTGAGGAAAGGCATCTAACCATTTTATCCAAGTTTAAGATTTGCTTGATCAGGCAACATATTATTAACTATATTGATTTCAAGAAGTGAAAAGAATATCAATTTGAAAATTGATAAATGAAAAGAATAGGAGTAACAACAACTTCAACAAAGAGGTTGTGCTGCAAAATCCACCATAGAAATTCCTTCCACATGCTATAGTAGATATGATAATGGAAAAGTAGAGATTCAGCCTTCTGCTGATAAAGACAAGGCCTGAATTTCTGCTTCATTTAAAGAGGTACATTTCACAATAAAAGTACAGCTACACTTTGGTCACTCTATAATGACAGATTCTGTTTCCAGAGAACATGCCAACTCATTTCTATTTGAAGTACGTTGGATTCCAATGGCAAATTTGAGTGCAGAACGTTCTCTAACATTCCACTAAAGAAAAACTAGGACACCACAAGTCTCAATTTCTTTCTTCCCTGAAGGCTGCTGTGAGGTATTACTTGCACATGAATTACCACAAAATACTAAAACCCCATTCAAACCTTTGTTTACCCTGAGCTACTTACAAGATTTAACTTTGGACATACTGCAAACAGTGCTATTAACCCTTAGAAAGAGAAAAAGCACTGCTACAAAAGCACCACTACACAACTACTTTTTGGGAGAAACAGATGCACCACCATAGCCTCTCTGGGTTCACAACAGCTGGTGGCTCCATATCCCTCAAAGAAAGAATCTGGAAAAGAAAATTTTGGGGCTGCTGGCATTTCTTCATAAAGCAGCAGCATTAAAAGTAGGAAAAAAAATTATTCCCCAGCGCTACACTAAAAGGTACCAATCTATTAAATGCTGTTCAAAAGCAATACTTCATGCCCCTAGACCATACCCAGCTTTGGACAAACAAATATTTACAGAAACAGATTACTGCCAAGAGGAGCTGCTTGGGAACCTGACAATGAAAAATGGAATCTGTTTAGTCCTTTGCATGCCCACATATTTTAATATCTAATTATAGAGCTCTATTTAAAAAACCAAACATCTTGAACAGATGTACCACCCTAGGAAATGGTGTGAAATCCTCCTCCTGAATGCTGCAGACAAAACAGCAAGGAGATGACTAGTTAAGCTTTTGCTAAAACAAAAGTATTATTTTCCTACATTATTTTTACTGATTTATCTCCTCTTCATAAACTATAAGCAAACTAGGATGAAGTCAACTAACAATAGGAACTCATACTGTGAAACTACTGTGCTTTGCCATATCAATTCTGAGACTGCAGCATTCATCCTACATTTAGCATGGAACATGGTGCACTGCTCTAATGGTAAAGTAGCATGTCTGAAACAACCCACAGGCCTAAACAGAGTTTCCAGGAATAAGGCAACTAATATTATGCAGCTATTATAACTCTATCCTCCAGTTCTGCTTTGGGGCAGTAAATAGATATAATACCTTTTACATAGAAAACCCCCACAATACAATAAAAACAAACAGACAACCCCCACACCTCCCAAACAAATGAATAGAACCCCACAACACTTAAACCCCCAAACATGTAAAAGCTGATACAACATTAAAACATTATTATTCTGGCAAGAATGATGAGTATCCTAAAATTGATAAGCTGAGGTTCTCATATCTTCTATTGAGACAGCTACAAAAACCAATCATACAAACAAAAACCCAAATGAGTCAAACACCATGAAGTGGGAAGAAGAGATGTACCCTTGTGATGTAGAGAGCATGCTCATGGAACCCCATAATATCAGGATATTTCAGCAAGAATTCTACCCAGAACACTCATCTGCCTTCCCTAAGATGAGACAAGCACATGCTTTCAGGCTTTCCTCAAAAAGAGTCTCAGCCACAGTTTCCCATAGGTAACAGGGGTCAGTAAATTTATTGTGACACAGTACATAAATGGGTTTCTATTTCAAGTTTAATAATGAAGAGCATCAACTAAACCTTCCACGTATCACATAGAAAGTTTCTTGGGAATTTAATGAAGCCTTTGGAAATCTCTTCAAATCTGCTCTAAAGGTGTTTCAGCCTGCAAATATGCCTGTTTCAAGGCCTCTAAGGGTTTCTCTTCACTCAATACAGTGGCAGATTAAAAAACACCAAGACATGCAAGAAAAGCATTTTAGCCACATTTTAGAAAGCATATATGCAAACTGGAGCAAATCTTTTACTAGTTAGCTATGATACACTGAAAATATATAAACCCTCAAGGGGAACTTTACAGCACAGATATCCACGATGTTAGGACTAAAAGTTCTTCCTTGACATGCTGTGACAGCACACATGGAATTTTTAGCCAAGAGCACATATCCTTAAATGTAACAGTTTATGATCTGTCCTCAAAAGAGACCTCAGAGCTAGGAATGCCACAAAAGCTGAGAAAAAAGAAAATTTACAAAATTTTTTCCTCTGCTAGGGATATCACTTTGCTTTCAATGGTGATTAAAAAGAGAAGTAACACTGAATATCAATAACTACTTATGCAGTGTTGCAAGCTGAGGCATAAAGGAGAAAAGCATTTATAAACTATTGATGTTATTTACTGCTAAGATCATTCTTCAGGCTGTCAGGTTTGGGTTTTTTTCAAGGAATATTTATCTTCTCAGAGACTGCCTTCTTTCAGATTCATAACATAGCTGTTTATTATTTATAGTGTGACAGTACTTAGATCTACACTGAGGTCTTTTTGTACTAGACTGAAAAACATCTAAAGGTAATGCTTGCCCCAGTTATGACTAGGATGAGAAAATACTTTCTTAAGGGCACTTCAACACATGTCTCCAGCTAAGCAAGGTCCTGACTTGTACATAGTACTGTTAGGACAGTAAGAATCCTCATTCCCCATTTACAGACACAGGAAGAGGAAGAGAAGCTGCCTTCAAGCCTGTTTGGTATTTTAACAGGTTTATTACCAGAGATATCCCTTCTGGCAGTAAGAAGGTAATTCACTTGGACACAATGTCAATACTACAATGAATACTGATGATCAAGGGTTTTACATGCTCTGACACAGTTTTACAGAAATTCTGAGAGAGAGCTGAAAACAGTATGAGTATTAACAGAAAGCAACTGCTCTTGAACCAGGAAAACCAGCATGCATGGTTTAATTATAAAAAACTGCACTTATTTTATTTAAATAACCTGGCAACCGTTTAGTAGCAAAAGGCAGATCAACTCATTGCATACATAGGCCAAGCAGATGGACAGTACTGAATTTCATGCACGATTGAGCTTGAATGGACTCAGACTGGTGACCTAGAAAATAGAAGCTCTCCATAACATTTCTGCAAGCAAATCAAATCCAGTGCATACACAATCCACCAAGTCATTCATGTAAGTGATAAGAAAACTGAA
>VZTR01033423.1:584750-598199 GCA_013400775.1 Chaetops frenatus | reverse complement strand
GTAAGTGAGAAGAAAACTGAAAAGAGTTACCTATGAATGTCTGTTGTGCCTGTGAATTTCCCCCTACCCTCGGGGAACACGAGTGAGGGTAGTTAGATGCATTAGCACCCATTTTCTTCAGTCACTCAGGCATTCCGCCTGCTGGCTCTTCAATGTATAATCCCATAATCCTTCACAAATCTCCAATCCCAGCTCCAGCGTTCTGCTCCTCCATTTCTGAAGAACAAAAACACCAATAAGGTACTTCATTATTTGTCACTAAATGTTACCTGATTTAGATAAAATCAACTCGGCTTCCAGCACACAGTATTTTCATAAAATAAAATCTCAAACACTTCAAGATAGCTTTTTATTTGAATTATTAAACCAAGATCAGAAGTACTTTTTTCCCACCAATAACCTGGAATTTTCCAAACCATTCACAAATCATATGATAAATTGCAACATGAAACAGGATGGTTATCAAACTTTTAGCTAAGAAATATTTAAGGGGAACTTGATCTAAACTAGGTATTCTTGTTTGACTATACCAAGAAAGACTTTTCATACATGTTTATACCTATTCCTACATGGTTAAAAATTCCTAAACTGAATTATACTGATTGAGAAAGCTAAATAAGCCAGTCCTATTGCAGATTATACTATCATCACTGATTTCAGCTGCAGTTTTATTTCTAACATTTACATAGTTTTCATTCAGCACTGCTTTTCAAATTTAGACTTGAAAAGACCTAGAAGACCATTCAAAATAGTAAAAATAAGCCATTTAAGCATTCATTAAATGTTTTTTTGGGCATTTGAAAACATCTCAGAAATCGGTTCTGAGGTAACTTGAAGAAGGATTCGTTGCTAACGTACAACAGACATTCTAATTTATTCCAATATTAGCAGTGTTAAAATATTAATACTGAAAAATGAAAGTTACCACATGAAGAACTGCTACTGTCAACTGAACACTTGTGCCCCTTTCCAAAATACGAACAGGCAGATAAAGAGTGATACAGTGTATACTCTAGTGTATAGAGTGTATACTAAGAATCTTTCAGATTCCATTAAATCTTGTGAACACACATAGATTTGCTGTATGCTTCTGAATTTTTTTCCTTTCTTGGTAGTCTCTGGCATGTTAAATTGGCCAAGAAAGTGACATGCAAGTGCACGTTTCAAGGAAACCTGCAGTGCAGATCCTGGGGAGCAGAAAGAGAGACAGGCCAGGAAGGAAAAGGCTGCAAATTTTGGTGTAGACACAGGGGTGAGGGGAACAAGTGCTCCAGGATCTGAGGGCTGGCTACACGAGGAGGAAGAGTAGGGAAGGGTTTGAAAACCTGGCTGTACTAAACACAGCCCACCTGAACAGCTGTTAGCCCAGCACATTACTAGCCGAGTCTAGTCAATACATCTCAGCTACTGCAAAAATGCCAAGTCAAGAATGCGGCTTCTCCACAGCGAAAGGCACTTGTAAAAGGGGAGGAACAGAAAAATGAGGAAAAAACTCCAAACCACAAACAGTTGGATATTTAGCTGCAAAAGAAAAGATAGATTTTGTCTTTTCTTGCAGAAGTTATCCTGCATACCAAAAGCTCCCCTATTTCAGCTTATCTGAAGAATTTTTTAATTGCATTTTAGCCTCAGAATACAGCCATGGAATTTTGTTTCAGTACCTGAAAAAAGTGTCTCAGTCTTCTCAATATTTGTCACCCTGAACGTAAAATCCTAAGAACCTAAATGACATGCATCTGAGATATCTGGGCTGACAGCCAGGTATTCCTGGACTGGGAATTTTGATTTAATAAAAGGTCTCTATACAGAATGGACTTTGGGTAACAGTGACACTGTTTATATCATCACTCATTATAAACATCTCATAAAATTTCCTGTAGTTCACTGGGATCCAATTAATATAAAGGGCAAGGTAGGGAGTGCCACAACATGTTTTACAACCAAAAACATCTTACTTTTCCCCTGTAAAATTTTAAGAACTTTGTATTTCTTTTGGAGTTGCTGCCATAGGATTATGCAACAGCATAATACTAAAACCAAAGTAGGAAATTATATCAAGTACATGCACATACCTGTACCAACATGGTATTTCAGGTTTTCATTTTACCTAACATGTTTTAAATTTACTATGAGTAAATGACAACCCAGGCATTATAAGAATAACTTATTCCTGTTTGCTTAGATTTTTATCCTGACCAAAAATGCTATGCTATTTTGCCCCAACAGCTCATTTCAAGTAACAAGCACAACTTGACTGCAAGATGAGATGACAAGATCCAGCAATAAAAAGCACTGACCCAAGTAAGGAAGCTCCTGAACTAAATTTCAGCAAGGAAAAAATTATTTTGATAGTAGTTAAGTAGATCAATAACTAAAAGAGAACAAACTGGTGAGAATGAACCACTGCTATCATGCCTAAAATACATCCCACCAGCTTCCCCTAGCATCCTGAACCTGCCTCCAGCAGAACAGTGGCCTGGTGACCAACAGAGAGCCCTGAGCCATCACAGAGTGATTCAGGAACAGTTCCATGCTCAGAAGGACAGAAGGAAGTTCCCATCCACGGAGAAGTTTCCAGAGCCAGCCCTGGCCATGCTGGCTGTTATACAGCACACTGCTGGAATTACAAGTCAGCAACATCCAGAGGCACAAGCTCTTAAACATGCAGACAAAGTTGCCTATGACTGCAGTTCCAACTGCTTGTTCGGATGTGCATGGAGTATCCACCTCATTTTCCTTACTGTGCTACTCAAAGGTGGTTCTCCAAGTGAGAGGAGTTGACAGGAACTGAGTGCTACCTGTCCTGACCTTCCTCTTTTTCCATGGATGAGACATTCAGAGGTATTGGCACACTCTCAGATTTTGTGAGGGCAGAGTCTCCAATCTTGGAAGTGCACACGCTAAAGGACTGAATGCATATGGGACAGTGTACCTGAAAGAAATTGTTTAACTGGCAAGTAATATTCTGTTCAAAGGAAACAACTGAAATTTCAAGGCTCAGCTGATTATGCAGCCTGACACACATGCAAATCCACACAAAGCCTATTTTCATTCCTTTTTATAATCCAATCAAGCAATCAACCTTTATCATTATTCAAAATTAACTGGAGGATATAATAGTAAGATGCAAGTGAAAGAGCTGAAAGGTTGTGGTTTGGATCACTTCTGTACAAAAATAAGAAATGGATAGCATTCTTTATGACATGGGCTAATGAATCTGTTATTTCATTATTCTCTGCATTGAAAAGAAAGAAAAATCCAATAAGCAGAACACCAGAACTTAAGCCAAATCAGCAGTTACCAGCTCAAGAGGGCCAGAAAAAGGTGATATAACTAGATTACGAAAGGGACTGCATTACTCAGTGCTTCGCTGAGAATCATGTGTTCCAGCTATCACAAAGAACCCTTTCTTATAGTTAAGCATGAAATTCACAGTTTTGTCTTCCATGAAGTAGTATGCTTCTCCATCAAGAAGTTTTTTCAAAATGGAAGTGATAAAAACACCACAATAGTCCTAGCTTTTTATTTCTAGATTTGTTGAGAATGACTGGACTGAGTCAAGTTTGGGGGAAAACCCATCAACAAAGAACCTGTACTGATTTTCAAGCTTTTCTCTGAGTAATCAGAGTAAACGTTAAAAGAACTATGCTCAATCAGAGCACAAAGGTGTGTAGTCTTGAAGACATGCACATTTCAGAAATTGAAAACACTGAGCAGCATTTCAACTGTTGAAAAAACCTCACAGAATTTACAGGAAAAAAACCTCTTTTCAATGCTGTCTTTGCAAACAGTACTCAAAGTAGAATTTCTGATGATCAGCAACACAATTTCAAATATGATATGAACATGTCACATCGTAGAAATAATTAAATAATGTCATTAACAGGAACTGACAGGTCAAATCACTAACAGCAGTGCGGACACAGGGGACATCAACATACTTATATTCCTCTAAATACAAAAAATTCCAGCAGCTAAAAAATTCAAACACAGAAAGCACACAGAGACTAACTGAATTACAGCAGTACAATCCTGCATGGAATAGGCTGTTCCTCCCAAGCAACCTAAATGTCTTTCCTAAATGGCAAATTCTCATCTCTCTACATCAGTGATTCTTCCAGCTGGTTGCAAAAACACACTCATTTACCAGAAGTCTATTCTGATTGATAACATTCATATAAAAGACTTAACTAATGTTTCTCAAGATTAATTCAAAACACTTCTTTCAGCCAAATGAACAAGAACTCATTTAAGGCCCTCTAGGACTCTCTTGAAGTAGAATGACAGCATGTATTCTTCAGTGATTTTCCATTTTTTCACAAGTTAACTTGAAAGGAACATTATCTGATTTACATACAAAACATCATTAAATCTACTCTGTAAGAAAATCAGAGAAATCTTGTCCACCAAATCTTTATCAATATCACTAAACAGGGTAATTAGGTATGAACATATCCATTTACAGGAAAATGAGGATAATTAATTTTAGCCGATCTATAATAATTGCAACATAGTCTGACATACTGTGATAAGTTTTGAGGAGTCTAAATGTGTTTCAAAAGGCCTCTTCTGAGTAAAAATCAGCCACATGCTTTTTTTTTTTTAAGAACGGCAAATATTCTTTGGTTTAGATATATGAACACATCAGTAGATTGAGACAGAAAAAGGAACTTCCAAATCACATGAAAAGTACCTCAGAAAAAGGATCAGACCTTTTTTTTAAAAAGTAGTCTGCTTTTTTCTTTCTATCGAAGTTCTGGGAAACACTTCCTTGTCTTGTCAGGCAGTGAGCTAACTCATGGAGATTTCAGCTACATTCAGCTTCAGAGGTCAAATACCAGCCTGGTAGGATCACTGCCCTCCTCAGCGTGTCTCCAGATACTGACTGTCCATTATTGCAGAAACATCCTCAGCCACCTGCTCCTTTCCCCATCCCAGAAAAGGCAGAGCAGAAGTAATAACATTCCACATGAAGTTCTACCACCATTATACAGCCTATTCATGGGCTTCTCATCCCAGGATCCTTTATCTGTCAACAGTATTGATGCTTCTTCTGGAACAGAGCAAACAGTCTTTCATCTCTGCAGTTGTCTATCCCCATGGAATTTTATTCTATTTAGTCTGAGAGTGCCCTCCAAAGATCCCTGTCTCATTAAGACAGGGAATTCCTTCTCTTGCTCAAGCTGTGACCCAACCACAACCCAAAATCCTGTTTTCAATTAACAAATCTACTAAGATGGGAGAATCTTGGCTCAAACCCCAATCATACAGAACATCCATACACCCTACAGTTTGAGACATTTTCTCTTTTATTTCAGGCTCAATTATTTCACAAAAAGCCATTTACTCTGAATGAGGATGTGGGAGCTTCCTGTACACAACAGTTCTTGTAAAATCACGGCACAGTTCCATTCACACTTCCTCTCAGAACATGCTGCCTCTGAGAGTGCATTACAGTCACTAATAGGACAATCTCAGACACTGCTCTGTACCTATGTAAGCAGGCAAGCAGCACCCATCCTATCATGACTTACTATTTTCAACTCATCTTCAAGAAAGCAATCTTTTGATCACTCAGCTTTAGTTCCCTTATTAACTTCCACAGCCTGAGTCATCTCTGGTGATGACACTGCTTGGGGTTTTCACAACAATAGCTCCAACATCAAAGCAGAGTAAAACGTCTTGGACCCACATATTGATCGGCCTTCCCATATGGGGTGGCCTCTTTTAATAGATCAGATGAAAAATTACTTCTATCTTAATTTGGCTGCAATCAACTCCTCATCCTGCCAGCCAGTCATTGTATCAGTAACAATATCTTGTGGTATTTCTGTTGCTTGGAACATCATGCCTCATGACTACAGTGTTTCTACACAATACTCTTCCTTTATACTCAAGTTTCCAAGATGCTTAGTAACAATACACAGCTCATCTATTTCCACTGAAACCCCTGCCTGTGGCTAAAAAACGCTATTACCAATATTGCCATACATCCAAAACAATTTTCTCTACACTCCAGGCCTTAATACACCACCATTCCTTTTCTTCTGTACACCATCCTCTCCCTGGGTCCTTTTGTCATCACACAACAGCAATTTCACCCATTCAGCCTTTTCTCTTTGATATAAGAAGCCTGAAGTATTGGTTGCTAGCATTATTTCTTACACATTTAACACTAATAGATACATCTATATACAATAAAAAAACTGGAAGAGGGATCATGAAAAGGTGTGGTAAAGAACTCAAGAGGCAATCTAGTCCAGTCATTTCATGAGACATCAGGAATTTTATAAAAGAAACACTGATTTTCCTCATTGAAGAAAGCACTAAGTCACAGCCATAAAACTGACTCATTACAGCCACAGTTTGAATACTTTGGACAGTAAGCAGCAAGCCCCAAGTCCTGCATCCAACCAAAATACAGCTGTAATCTGGATTCAAAATAGATTATTTGGTGTACATAAACCCAAGCTGGTTCACCAACACTGTGGTTCCATGCACATTTCCTCAGTGCCAGTGCTCACTGCAGCTACCACCAGCATCTCCCAAAGCTGCTCCATCCTGTCAGCAACTAAACACAGCTATTCTCTTCTGTGAGATTTTTTCTCTCCAGTGTTGTTAACTCCCTGCACCAGTTTACCAAATGGCTCAAGGAACACAAATGATGCCCCAGAGAAGGAAGAACAGCAAGAAAAGGTTACTTTGCTCCCCACAATCAAACACAACATGCAGTTTGACTAATGCACAGGAACAGGATCTCACAGCTCTCAATATGAAGACAGCAGACTATGCCTATTACTCTGCCTCACAACTCCCCAAAACTATACCCTTGTAGTCATCCTTTCTGCTTTCTGAGTGACTCTTCAAGTCACTCTGGCCTGGCCCCAGTGCTGACACTCACACCTTCCCCTTGTCTCCTAATAGCCACAGTCACTCCCAAGTCTATTCTGTTCACTGCTGCAGGAAGCAATACAGAATCAAACAGTAAAATTCATTGTACATAGTATTTATAAAACAATTGACTTATTTCAGATCATGCAAACTGATTATGCACTGCTGCCTCCCTGAGGAAGGGTGAAATTTCTGGTCAAACCCACAGAACATTTACCTGGTATTTAGATGCTTTTAAGACACTTCCCTGACAATTAGCAGGATGATCTTATACCTGTTCACATAAATCAATTCTATCTGTATATACTAAGATTTTAACAGTTACTTAAAAATTTACACATTTGAAAGATGTCTTCTTTGGTTGGACTCTTCTGCATGGTTAGTTGATATTCATTAACTTCAGCAGAAGATTTTAAAAGCCACACTGACTTCACCAAGTAACATTTATATCATAACATCTGATGCCAAGAAATCTTTCTATGCTGCATACTTCAAAGATATCAGCCATTTTGAAGATAGTAGCAAAATACATTAATATTGCAATACTTTGCCTCAAAACCCTCAAAAGTTACACCAGTAACTTCAGTTTCAGCAGTATAGCAAGAACTAAATGCTCATGAACTTTTAGGTATTTCCCACCCAAAACTACAGGAATTCATTTCAGAAAATACACTTTCTCAATGATAAAAGAAATCAATTAACAAAGGAAAGTCTTAGTCAGAAAACCAGACTAGTACTTAGCCTACAATTAAGTTGGAGCTTTGTTTACATTTTCCCCTTGGCAAGAAAAGGAAGTTATGTCTTCCACATTTCCTGCAACAAGCTCTCTCTGCACTTCCAAAGCATTTTTTTGTCCTGTAACATGAATATGCAAGTTTTACAGAACAGTCAAAAGAGCATCACACATGTTGATACAATGTTGTTTCTGAAAACAGAGGCACCAATCATGTACACAATTTAATTAATTCAGCAACATCTACACATAACTCACGAACACAGGCCTTTAAAGGCTGCAGAGTTAGAAAAACTTCTGGGCTGTTTTTTTTGTTTAACTATTTGCTAAGGCAAATCTGCCCTTTGAGCAGCCTGTTGATATGCCTTAACCCCTTCTTCTCCCTCCATAAGATTTGAAGCTTTTCAGATGTCCCAGGATACTAAAAAAATAAATAGCTTTTTCAAAGAAATCAAACAAAACTTTTAGAAGGAAAGCAAAAGTCTATTGCATTGCACTAATTACAGGAGTTACTCCATTTAAAAGATCTATTGCTCCTAATGTAATTTTAGACCAAATTTTGTTCATCTTTCTCTCTTACGCACAACTGCCCTTGATACCACAATTCCTTCACATTCAAAGAAAGGGCAAAATGCAGAAACTTTGCCATCCTGTGCTCTACTTCTCAAACCACCTTTGATTCTTCCATTATTTGAAATATTCATCAATGTATAGAAAAAAATACAACACTGCCACGAAAAAAAAAAAAAGAGAGAGAAAAATCTCACTTCCCTCTCTACCTAGATGATCATTCCCACTCAACTCTCTATTCTTGTTCAATGAAGAGGGACAGTTTTTAGCTGGATCAGTTTTCAGATTAACAAAAATAAAAGCTTCGTTTCAATAAGGAAACACATTAATCTTGTATATGTGGGAAAAAAGGGCAAGTTCCTTTTCCTTCCAAACATAAAAAAAGGACGAAACTTAGATCCACAAGATATTTAAATAAAAGCACCCTCATTACTGTTGAAGATTGCCAGTGCCTGATACAATTGAGCTTTGATGCACTTAACACCCAGTCACAAAATGTGGCATTTTCCAATTTAATTCTCCAGCAAAAATAAGATGGTAGCTAAAAAGAGAATGAGAGAGAAAGGGAAGGAGGAGAAAGGACAGTAGATGCCCAAGATAGTGGTGGGGAAATACCTAGATTGGCACAAATCTGTTAATCCAAAGCGGAAACTTTGAGCCCATAATTAACTCAGAAATTATGCAGTAACAAAATTACCTCAGATGTTCCCAGCAGAGAAATTCAAATGTCTTAAGAAACTTAGAACAAGACATGACAAATTTTATTTTACTTACAGTGGAAAAGCCCTGAGTAGTATGAACAGATATTTCAGAAAGTTTGTATTAAGATTGTATTTCTGATTAACATCCTTTTCAGAAGACATGTAATTTAAGCTTTAAAACCAACTTCAAGTAGTAACTGCCCTGGTTATAACATCAAAGACTGTGGTCAAATGCAGTTAAAGATAAGCAGCTTTGATGCAGTGCAGAAATACACATAAGAGTCACTTTACCAGAGGTTACCAGGCCTGCAGATCTGTGCCTAGAACTACAAACTACAATTAGACAGCTCTTATACCTTACTGTGTGAGAAGGGTATTTTGGCATTTCAAGTCCAAATGCACATTTCCAGAAGTGCTTAATGGAGGACTAAACTCTACAGAGATTTTAATGACCAAAGGTACTTTTTGACCTAAATAATGTGCCTTTTAATGTATTTTTTAAAAAGGATACATCAAATTATTCTCTTAAATATTATCTTTGGCTATAAAAAAAACTTCCAAAAAACAAAACAGCCGAGCTGGGATTTGAGAATTTAAAGCAGTAAACGCACATTCTCATCCACAATTTAGATAAGCTAATTACTCATGAAAATAAACTGCAGAGAAGATGGAGATATTTGATACACTGGGAATCTGGAGGGGCTCACAAGGACACTGGGAAGTTCCCCATGCTGTCATATACATTGCTTTGTAGAAACTATGGTGTTTACAGCCAGCTCCCCTGTAACAACTGTTGCCTCTCAGTACTAACACAGTTTAGATTATGCCTTGTTCAGTACCAAGGCCATTACCACACTGAGTTAACATAAAGCTTCCACCTCCAGTGTGCACTTTGTCAATTTTGCTCATTAGTCTGGGATTCATTGGGGTTTTTTAAAATAGGTAATACAAAATTCCACTGGGTATATGCTTACAATTCTTCCTTCTTCAAGATGAAATCGTCTGGTCATTCAGTCAAGTACCACAAGCAGCTTCAGAGGTTGTTAGCCATTTATGTATTTTAAGACAGACATCTGGGTACATGAGAAAAACCCCCTAAAAATTCCCAAATGTAAAAAGTACTTCAGCACAACCTCATCTTATACACTGCAGAAGTTAAGTGGATAAGCACTATAATTATCACAGCAGCAGGAAGGCTTTAAATAAGACATCTTCCTAGACAAAGCCAAAAAATCACCAAATCCACAGCAAACCCAGTTCTAGCAGTCAATGAACCACTTCTCCCCCACCTTTACATCAAGAATCATCACTTGAAAAAAAGCTAGAGCAGAAGATCAAAAGAGATCAAAGAACAAGAGAGCACCAGTCCACAAAATACTGTCAAATTGCATTCTGATTGTATTAGTTAGAATGCTTTTAATCAGTGCTCAAAGCAGCATTTCCAATATTCAGCTCAGGAGAAAAAAGGTATGAAAAGGAACTTTTGTCAGTCATACTGCTTATTTTTAAAGCACTTAAAATAACCTACCCATTTACAGAAGTGTTTTATATACTTCACTGCAGAACATAGATCTGGAGTAGCAGATGATAAGCAAAGCAGCACTTCAATTTCTCACTAATGCAACATGATCTACTTGGTCCCTTCTTTTAGTTCAGGCATACTGGTAAGCCAACATAGGAAAGAGTGTTCTAAAATCCACAACAGCTTCTATCCAAAGATTTAAGGGTACTGACAAGACTTATCCTGCAAAGAACCTGGGAAATGAAACACAGCAATAGCTGGATGACTCACTGGGAGCTCATCAACACACCTGAACTAGGATTCCTGGTCCCCACTGCATATATAATAAAGTGCATCAGGTTTCCAGACTAGTGTGAAAAAATGGGAAAAGCCGTTGATCTGATAACAGAAATCAAAAGCCATGTAAATATGTTAAGAAAAAGAAAACACACAAAAAGGGAATTTAGAGTTAATACTAAAACTTGCAGTCCTCCATCAAGATTTGCTGTAAGAGCAGATTCTCATCAGTCTCATAAAGAACATAGTTATTTCTTCTTAAGTGGCACCTCACAGTTTCCCTACAGATCTATTTATTGATTAATGTGAACCACACACAGCCCATCAATATTTCCATAGGATGTTTTCATTCATCTTACTGTTTGCCTCTGAAAGGCAGCCAGCCACAACTATCTCGGTCACCACAGGGTACCCAAGACATCAAGAATAAACTCCCCTTTTTCTTGCATGTGGTCTGGTATATCAAGAACAAACAAGCATCAGGGTGGCAGAGGAGCAAGCAGGGTCAGTGTTCCACCTCCTCCTATGCCCATGTGCAGGACCCCAAGACACCACACCACCAATGCAGTTTGCATTCCAATTACAGGACAGAGGAAGACGCTGTCCCAGCCTAAAATTAACCCCCAACAAACCTTGAGATAAATTATCATCAGTGACAATTATTCTGTAAACCCGACACCATGTATGCAGCAACTTGAAAAGCTGCTTTTAAAATGAAGACTCAATATTTTGTTTTTAATTCATCAAGCTCTGGCAGTTCCACTGAATTAAAGAGCTGGCTGCAAAGGCAGCACATTCTACTCTGATTTAACAGTGAGCAACACAGCTTCACAACACAAAGTTTGGGGCTTCTCAGACAAGCTTGAAAACTAAGAGGTAAAAAAATAAATAAAAAAAAAATCACTATGACAAATCCATGCAAGTCTTCCAGGAGAGCTTATTAAAGTAATTCTATTCTTTCATGTATGAGTCTTTGCAAATCAGTCCATGCCAGCTATAAGCATTACACCACTATTGTACCTATGACTCAGCAAGGGAATCTGGACATATGAAGAGAATTCACTTAATAATGTAAAAGGTAAGGAATTTTAAAATGGCAATAATTACAACAATGGCACAGTAAATGAACCAAGACAATTTGTGACCATGCTCTTTGTATGTTTAAGCATACAAACTAGATTAGAATGTCAAACCCATTTATACATTGGCTAAAGTTTGAAAGCAAGTAAAACAATGCCTAGTGCAGCTGAGCTGAAATACAAAGGGTTCAACAGCTGTTTTCATCTCCAGTGAACAAAAACAAGCACTGGCTGTACATTTGAACAAAACACTGAACTCTGTTTCCAAGATTACCTGTGTACAGCCCAACTGTGCAAGCCTAACTTTAGAGCTGAATAAAAACCAGTGAGCAACTGGCAGCTTTGCTTTGTAACTTAAGATACAAGCTTGATTTACTGAGACATTCATCACATGTTTACATATATGCACAAACAGATAGTACTGTTAACAGGACATTATTTGATACAGCAAAGTAGCAAGTCCTTAAATGGCTCAATTATGCTTTGATCCATCAACTGAGACTAGTTATCTAGTTAACAAATTATTCCAAAAAGGGAGAAAACATCATAATCCATACCTTTTCAATTCATTATCTTCATACAGATATTCTATTCTATCAAAAGCATCAGGTCTTGCCTTGTAAATATCACAATCCACGGAATCTGTACATTACTAAAAGACTTTTCTTCCACACTCTCATAAATAATATCTACAGAATTATTTTTGTTACATTGGTAGCAGACTCTCAGTCAACAAGGGGCAGAGGAAAAAGTATTTTCATTGAATTCTTAAGCAAAAGGTTCAAATGGAGAAGGATCTAAGAAGAAACTCCCCTCCCTGCACCACCCTGTGTGAAGGATACTAATACCGACCTAGGATGAAATATTTGAAACAATAAAGGAGAAGCTTAGAAGACTCATCCTCTTCCCTAAGATCTTTCAAAGAGGTAAAGCTTTACCTCCTCAAGCTTTTCAGTGCCTCAACACGAGTTACGAGGTTTAAAATGTTTTTATGTGAGCTTCTGTTTTTTATTTTTTCCACTTTTAAATGAAAACAGAAGATGCAATAAGTGGTAAAAACTGAGGTGATCACATCCCAATGGCGTATCTGTCAAACACTTTAAATTTGTTATTATATTACACTGGTTTGAAGCAAAGCCTCAAGTGATGCTACAGCACCTAAGGTAAATTCTCACACAAACTATCATTGCATCAACACGTATTTTATTATCCTACTATGTGTTTTGTGTTAGCACTCGACATGTGTGTCATCTTTCATCCAACGGCCTCAAACGGAGTGGCGGGGAAGAGCAAGTAGAAACACGAACCAACAGAAAAGCACTTATCCCACTGGCAGCAGGAATATTCCAGAGGCACGAGCGAACACATCACCTACAGAGCTCTCCCAAGTTTCTCCAGGAACACCGCGGTAACACCTGTGCAGAGAGGAGCGGGACAAAACCCCCCCAAATGCCGGGGCAGCGGCAACCTCCAGGCCACGGGCACTGCCACGGGACAGTGACCGGCACCGGCGAGAGCCCCGCAGCCACGGGGCCGCTCTCGCACCGGCCCCACACGGGCGGAGCTGCGAGGCTGCGGGAGCACCAGCCCCAAGCAGCTCTGCCGGGCTCCGCGGGGAGCTGCGCCGGGGCGCAACGGAGAGAAGGAGGCAGACAGGGAAGGGGCGGCAAGGCAGGA
>VZTR01033423.1:566017-584607 GCA_013400775.1 Chaetops frenatus | reverse complement strand
GCTCGGCCGGGCAGCGGGAGCGCGCACGGCGCCTGCGCGGGGGCGGCGCTGCGGCGCCATAGCCACGTGTTCGGGGGGCGGGGCCGCGCTGAGGGGCCGGGCGGGGCCGCCGCCTCCCGCTGCCTCAGAGACCTCCGAGCTCTCCGAGCTCTCCCACCTCTCCCACGCGCGACTGCTCCCGGGTCCCGGGGAAAAACCGAGCCCGGCGTGTGTGCCCCCGCCGCCGTCCCCGTTCCAATGCCGCGTGCATTGCCTGCTCTGTGTGACACCCCTCCCCAGCTTGCTGCCGTGTGCAGAGGTGTCTGCAATGTAAGTGGTGTGTCAGCACATGTTCTTTGTCCTTGAGACTAACGTAAGCTGCTTAGATTAAGCCTATGTCTGTCTCCTTGCTTTGCCAAACTGCTATGAGCTTGTTACAGGCAGGGCAGAGTCAGATTCCAGTTTCATTGTTCATGCTAGGCATATATGCTGCTCACCTGGAAATAAACTTCCACCACCTTTCCAACTTCTGATAACCTCTCTCAGCACGAGAAATTAGTATTTTACTCGTCTAAGTGAAAGTAGGTGCCAGCAGTAAAAATGTTTCCAACTGTTCCCACAGTTTCTGGTACCACTCCAGCTACATTGTCTCCAAAGAAAGGTGCATATTGATACAGTCAGGATCAGCACCTATCTGCCACCACGTCTATAAGCTCACTGTTTTCTAAATCAGAGAGAGTGACCAAAAATACATGTCAGCATTTTATTAGAACAATAAAAACACTTACGTGAACTGAACAACTTGTGCCTACTGGAAGAAGGAAGCAGCACGTGTCTATACATGAGAAAGTCCCAGAAAAGTTTCATGCACAGGCCAAAAATCTGATTAAATCACAGGCTAGAAAATATTCAGCAAGCGGAAAGCCACATCTATGATCATTCCTGGTTGGTAAAAGCAAGCTATGACTGATTATATCCCCTCCTGGTTCTGCTGACAGTCCATTTCTGCAGGAAAGCCCTCCTCCCACTTGGCATCCTGCTGTCCTCCATCTCTGTGATTAACTTGCCTGAATGCAGCAGGCCTCCCTAACTACCACTTGGCATGGCATCCCATAGTGCTCAGCAGCTTACCAGGGAGCTCGGGATAAAAACACCTCTAATATATTTGCCCATGCTGTAGACTGTTTTCTTGCTGGTTTCAGCCTAAAACCAGAGGAGAAACACTATATGGCTATATGAGTTTATAGACAATATTATGTACTCCTTGGTGTTTTAACCATCTTAGGTTTTTAACCATGTTATAACCATTTATATATTCTCTGCTTTGTAGTATGTGAGAGCATCACAACCTTTGACTTCCATATCTGCACAGTACCAGAGATGAGGGAATTCTCATCATTGGAATTTAATCGATGAAGTTCATGCTGCCAGGTTTATGCTTGTATCTGTTCAAGGGGGGCTATTTCTTGTAAATGGGACGTCTTTGCAAGCTGTTTTTGCTGTTGTTGCTGTTGTCATGAGAGCTCAGCCTCTTTGACCTATTGCCTGCTAGAGCCTTCTCACCTTCTATTTCTGTCTCTTTTCTTGTGCCTGCCCTAGCCTGCTTTCCATTTCCTGCTATTAAGAACCCTGATATGGAATACCATATACACAGTGTTCACCTTAGTTTTATTTTACCCTGTAAAGATTTTACCCTGTTTTGTTTTCTGTAGAATTGTGTTATATACGTTCATATTGCCTGCCTAGACATATAGGGATTTAGGTCGATGACTTCTGTGCTAGAATATTTTTTACTCATTGATCCATTTCTCATTTGGGTCTTTTATGCACACTGCAACTTCAGGAAAGGCTGAGCCACCAAAGGCAGGCAACCAAAAGACAGAAACGACTGAAAACTAAACTGCAGTAGTTTTAAAACACTTGGAACTGTTAATTTAAATGTATCTGTTAGGAGAGATTGTTGCCGAAGAGGTTCTTAAGTAGACACAGTGTGAGACAACCCCAGCCTCTCTATGTCATTCATGATTTACAATATCATTGTTACAATTATAGCAGTGTCTTGCTGAGAGCAGCATAGAAGTAAGAAGGAGATGAAGTTGTATAAGGTTCAGGTCACAGAGCTCTCAGACTGAAGGGAAATAGTACACCAGCTTGGTTTTCAGGTGAGAGGAACCAGTCATGAATTTGTTCCCAAAGTTCTATTGGTAGGTGAAAAAGACCAGTCAATTCTCCAGCAAACCTGGCTCATAACCTTATAGGTAATGAAAAATGAGAAAGGAAAAGAAGTCTTGCAGGCTGAATGTTTGTTTTGTTAGTGGTCTTTTTTTAGTGTTCTAATAACCACTAACTGGAATGTAGTCAAAATGGATGGTTAGAATAAAGTACCAAGATCTTTCTCTGTAATATTCATCCTTTTAGTAGCTAAAATAAACCTTCTTTCATATGACTCAGAGGCAAACAGTGTGTTGGGTAACAACTTAGGGGAGACATCTGTCAGGGTGGAAGCAAGAATGGCTACCATGTGCTTTCTTTTACCTAAGACTTTTTAAAGCATAAAGGTCACTGCTTGACTGCAGCACACTGTCATTGTCTCTGAGGATTGTGTGGTCTCACAGACTAGACAGCTGGGAAATGCAGCAAAGTAAGCTGACTAACTCCTCCTGCCACCTGGGATCTTGGTGCAGAAGACAGATTATAAAACACCGAGCTACAAACCTTACTGTGGAGGAGTGGGAAATGGAAGCTAATTGCATTGACATGCAGGTAATGTGTTTTCTGAGATGAGAGGATAGGAGATTCACACCGTCTGACAAACACCCCCAGAGCATGTGCACTCACATCGCTTCCCCCATCATTTAATTATAATCCTCACCCCACATTCTGAGAAATAACTTAATCTTCCATTTTTATCAGGATTGAGATATGTTTGGTTTGATCCATTTAAAATAATCTCTTGATGTTCCAATGAGTAAAATCTCATACATGCCTTAAATATTGTAAAATGTCATCTCCTCTTTAGAACGAAGAGCAGAGTGAGACTGTCTGAGCTGCACAACCATTCTCAGTACCTCTGCTCATACTGAATGATTCAGTGCTTTATTCATGTTTTTGCAGGGACTTCTATGAAATACTTATTGATGATAATCACTGTACGTATACATTGCATTTTATCTAGAAACTCAAGAGTGTTAGGAAAACACTGTTGGGCATTTCTTTGCTGCACACCAGAGATGTGCCTTTAGATTCCTTCAGGTCATATTCAATTTCAGTCTGTAATTCTCTGTGAGCAAATTTTGGAGGTAAAATGAGTCTTGAGGCAGAAGACAAAAATGTCAAAGACCACCAAATGAAATGGATGACCTGGCTCTGGACTGGCTGCAGAATTACAGTATCCTCCAGAGCTGAACATGGCAATTACTTTGTACTTTGCCTACCCACAACAGCAGAAAAAGCCAAAAGATTTTGTGTTTATGATGAAAAAAGATACAACACCTCTGGTGATTTTAAAAGTAGGTACAGTACACTTATGCAAATCAGATGAATGGGGGTACTGACTGGCTTGCTTTTGCAAGCCTCCAGCTGATAACAATTAGATATTGATATAAATTTTTTATTGGCTTGTCCAAAATCCAGTGTGTTGAACAGTCATACCATGGGTTGTCTCCTCCCTCTATCTGGGTTGGCCCAGTGCCTCTGTCCTCTGTTGAACAGTGCCAGCTTATATCAGCTGGGACTCCCAACTATGACTTGCTTATTCATCAGGTTCCAAGGGGCAAATATAAATAGTACTTAGCTCTCCTACTGCTCTCTACAAAACAAACAAACAAACAAACAAACAAACAAACAAACAAAACCAAACAACAGCAGCAACAACAACAACAACAAAACCCAACAAAAAAAAAACCCACAAAAAAACCCCAAACCCAAACCAAACCAAAAAAAGAAAAAAAAGGAGTCTTGTCTACATTTAAACAGAAAAGCCAAATACTATTCAAAGTAGAGTGCTGAAATTTTGGTGTCTCAAGGAAAAGGGCAAAAAGCTGATATTGTCTCACTAAAATTAATAGAAATATTATCAGTGACTGGTGGATGTAGGATAAATCTTCAAATTGTGATAAAGGCCCTTAGGCCCTTTAGGAAAGTCAAATAGCTTTCAGAGGAATTCAGCATTTCATTGCTTCTACCAGTGTTTGCAATATATTGACTATTTTTATGATTGCAAATAAAGGCAGCAGCCAGTTTGGGTCTTTACCACCTACAGAAATATCTGCTGGGAGAACTTGCAAGATGCTCAGCTTTTCTCAAAACGATTGCTTTGTACTGAATGTGAAACAGAACCTGAAGCAGAAAGCAGCATCCTCCTCACTGTCTCTGCTCTTCCCAGGAAGCCCTTTTCAGTGTCTGCTGGGTCAGCCTGCCTGTCACCCCCAGCACAGCCTGGAGCACCCAGTCACACAGCACTGTACCGTTCAGAGGCTCAGACTTTCAGCTGGGCCTTTGCTGGATTTAGCTGTGCCAGAGCTGTGGGAGAAATCTTAGCCTGGTCATGTTAAGTAATCCCTGTATCCCAGCTCTTACTCCACTGACTACTGTTTGAGCTTACAGAACAAAGATGTTGTATACTGCATACATCAGCCAAAAGCACAGCAGAGAATATCTTTTGTCCCGGGTTTCAAGCAAGTTTTAAGTTGTTTTTTGTGCTACTTAGTTAAGTGGATAAAAATCTTATCCTTCAGGAGAACAAAACCAGCAAAGGAAAGTCGTTGTACACACAACCAGCTATAGGTAACTGACCCTGCTTGGTGTTGCACAATGAATTAGTGCCATCTACAGTGTGAAACGGGTCTTGAAGATGGAAAGCTCTCAGAGGTTTAAACTACACACAAAGCAAAACGGCACGCACAAAAAATTATTTTACAATTTAAAAACATATAAAGACATGATAGAAGGCCAGAAGGCAATAAATTTAAAGCTTGCTCTGTATTAAAATAGCAATAGAAAATTTAACATTATTTAATAAAAGTTTTGCTTTTGAATATGCGTGATTCCAACATAGGTCAATGTATTCATATGTTGTAGAATTTTTTTCTCAGCTTGTTTTTTTTTTCTGTTGTTGATCTAACTGAGTTTGAAGTAAATAAAAACATGTCACCTGTTACCCTTCTTAATAAGCTTTATGCAATAGCATGCCAAACCTGTTCTGGGTGCTCTGGTGTCATTGGTATTACTTACCTAGACTTCAGGAGGAGAGAATAGGAACTCAGTTGAGTAAATTCCATATTGTGTAGTTTTCCTTGTTAATGCAGTTAATCAAAACCTAAGAGCGTGTTGCCCTTTTGAAGTGCTGTGCTCTTGAGCAAGGCACATGAATATTTGATTGGGCTTTACCTACTCACCCAGGAAGTCGTCTCCATTATCTCTTATGTGCTCTGTTCAGGCAGTAAATCAAAAGGAGGGGTTTTATGATGATAAACTGAATGATTCAGTTCTTTCTCCCCTTGGACAGCCTCACGGCAAGGGGGCTGAGCCTGATTGCTCTCCAGCCTTTACATGCCATAAATACAATTTAGTAAGGAGCATGAGCTTCTGACAACTGAAGGTGGAGTTCTCCTAAACATGCAGGTAACACCAAGATGAACACAACTCCTAGCTGAAGTGCAAAAACCAGATTTATTCCATCATCTCAGTGGCTGGATGATTCCAAAAACAAACAGAGACACATATGTTGCTAAGCTCATTTCAGCAGGGGCAAAATGTGGCTAGGCCTGAGTCCTGTGTTACAGAAAAAAAGGGATTTGGGGGCATCCATGTATCTTCCCTAGGCTGTGTTTTACAATCCACGAACTTCTTATCTCCCTTCCCCCTTAGGCAAAGGCCGCCAGCCTGTCTGAGGAATGCTGTTTTGTTTGTTAACAACATTTTGTTATCTGGGTGAGAAAGCTCTTCTATAGCAGACAGAAAATGCTAACATAAATACATGAATTTTCCCACACTGAGAGAAATATCTCCCAGGTGCAAGGCTGGTCTTGAGTGAAAACAATTCTAAAAACAACTTGTTTTCCTCTCTCCTAAAAGTGTTCAATTTTTAACCCTTTTCAACCCCACAGATTTGATAGAAAAATAAGATTTTATCTCATTTTCTAGAGAAAGTTCAGAAAGCTGAAAAATAAGTGTCAAGCATGACAAAATTAATGAGAAGCACTGTTGCTATTGTAGGACAGTGTTTGTGTTCATTTTAATACAGGAATTAATGTTAGTGTAGTCTGACCAGGGGACAGAAAGGAGAACCTCAGTATAAATTTAGGAAGTTTCCGATCCTCACTACAGTAGAGAAAAAGAAAGTTAATGTAGAAAGCATGAAACACAAAAGCAAATACATGAAAACAAGTAGGAGAATTCAAACCCTATTTTAAAAAAATTTCATGTATCGCATATCTAGGACAATCTCTTGCTTAGAAGGTCTGTCTCAGGAAGTCTGGTTGCTTAGGGTTATCCACCGTGTGTTTGGCTGCTATTGCCTCAGCTGATGAATGCAAATCAGTCTTCTGCTTTCTAGTTACTTTAGACACATCTTCCAGACATATTTCTTTCTAGATAAATTCTGTATTTGTTACAGACAGGTAGGATATTTAGTGTTTGTGAAGAGTTTACAGGAAAAAAACTTGTTGCTTCATCCTCCATTAAATCGAGCAATTAAATTTACTGTGATAACAAAACCTCAGCTCTGGCAAATAGCATGCCAGATATGTCTGTTTAATCACTGATCCCCCACTGTTTGTTTGTGTGGACTTCTTACTCTTTGCTCTTCACACCTTGCTAACATACTCTGCACATTGTCAAAAAGCCTCCTGCGAGGCTGTCCCTGCTGTCAGCGTGTTGCAGGCTGTCTTGCAAGTGAGCTTCAAGGGTGGACTCTAATGGGAAGCCTAGAGAAGGATGCTATAGTTATCTGATTCAGGATTTGATGATTAAAGGCAGGAGAAAGCACAGCAAAAAATAATAAAATGTATTTAGACATGAGTAGGGAATCTAATAAATCACCTGTTTACTGCAGCTGAGTAAAAATCTTCCTGTCTGCATGTAACAGGCACAGAATTCATCTCTTAAAAATGTCCATACTGGAAATGGCACTGTCCCCAGCTGAGGGAAGGATTGTTTACTTCCCTGCCTCTCCACCTCTGAGTGAACAAGTAACACATTTTAAACAGACATGCACAGACTGTCAGATGTCTGATTGCTATGGCTGGAAGCTGACTGGCTATAAAGCAGCCCCAGTTTGCAAGATGAGTTTCTTAATTAGCACGGTACTGGTTCCTGTGCTAATAGCTCCTAAGCCTGGGCTTAGTGCCATGGCACTGTAGCTCTCCAGTTCTGCATGCAAAGGAGTAGCCATGTCCATCTCTGTGCCTGCTCAGCTACTTCTGTCTTTAGATAATCTCCTACCAGAAATGCTGATAACAATTTTCTGCCTTTGTCTGTTACCCTGTCACACATTTTGCTTTGATGCTGAACCCAGGCAGGTGACTTGACATTTCCCTGCTGTGGATGGCTGCTCTCCCAGCAGGTAAGCCTCACAGCTGCACTGTACACATGGAGTAATGATGGTTTGGGGAGGATGTGCAGGAAGGAGATAGTCTCTGCCGTGGCTGCAGGGAAGTATTGTACTCAAGGTACTGATCATGTATGGGTCAGTTTCTTGAATGAAGGTAGTAAGTGAACTGCAAACAGGAGTTTCAGAGAGTGTGTAATTGGGGTGCAAGTAATTTGTGTGGAGAGATATATGCATATAAATATAGGGAAAAAAGACTTCTAAGGTTCTGGTAGATGGGAGACTTTAAAGGTTCTGTGAGATGGAAGGACAGACAGCTTTCTCCATTTTGCTAGCAGCATCAGCAGCAGAGACAGACTCCTCCTCCCACCCCCTGGGCTCAGCAGCATAACCCAAAGAGCCCGTGGGAGGGGGCTGCCACATCCCCAGGTGCTCCCCTCCCAGCCAGCAGGCACAAACACACACTCCTTCTGCTCATGACCCAGGGACAGCTGTTGGTACTTCTTGCACTCAGCTTAAAAACGAGAGGACTTGACTGTCAAGCAGTATTCATTGAAGAGAATTCAGCATCCTACAGGCTTTGAGCAATAGAAAATAACAAAGGACTGCGAAATTCCTGGCAGCAGTAGTCACTCGTTAGTCAGGATATCCCAGCTGTGCTCTCCCCTCACCGGGCTAAAATAATGGGCCCTGTAATACACTGTGGATTCCGACTCTTCTGCTCCAGGTCTGCCAGCTGGAGCAGCCGCTGGATCCACAGCTCCCCACCCAAGGACAAAGTGGGACTGCTGGTGAGTTCTGTCTTTGAGCCTTCACTGTTTCTTTTCTTCATGCAAGTCCATCTTCTTGGAAGAGCTTTCTCTTGCTGTTCTTTTTCATATAGAAAATATTTGTTTTCTTCATCCCATCAAGAAGCCAGCTCTCTCCAGGAGCTCCTTCCACTCCTCAAAGGAGAAGTTCGTCTCCTCCCACTTCCTAGAAGAGAAATTTGTGCCTGAGAGGAAGGGAATGCTGTCATAGCATCCTACAGAGACATGCCACAAAATGCATTTCTGTGGGGTGCCTTTTGTAAGCTTTGATTATAGTCCCCAGCACAAGTATTCCAGTATGTGATTATAGAAGACCAACTAAATTTAACTAAATTAAGCAGCAGCTCTCTCCCCTGTTGTATCAACTCCCAGTATTGGTAAATATCCTAAGCTCTTTCATCTGAATAGTGGTAAACTGTGCTACTGTAAGCAAATAATACTGTTTCTGTAAAGATTATATTTATAAAAAGCTCAAGAACTAGGCACAAAAAGTAGTGAATCTGTAGGAAAATAAGGTGTTTCCCTAATATCTTTTAGTGTGCCTTTTATTGTTTTAAATGTGTCTTGTATAAGCATGTTGGTGCATGGAATGGACTAAGATATTTTTCTTTCTGACTGACATAGATTGCTAATGCTTTTAGTTCAAACACGTCAAATAATCCTCTGTGGATTATTTTTCCTTTAGAATCTGTCACATCTCTGGAATCAGAGCTGCAGAAGTTAAATAATGCCACATAATTTGCTTGGCAACAGACAGCTTAGTCTGAGAGAATTTCAATTTGTTTATATTTATTTAACCTTATTTCTTTAATTTAGGAGACAATCCTTGGAGTCTCAGCAATTTCGCTGGCAATTCTTGGACCAGCTGGATGGTTCCTGTGCCACTTTTCAAGCTATAAAAAGAAGCAGAAAACACCACTGCAAAATTAAGATCTAAAGGCTACAATAAACTGTGATATTCCAAACTTGGACTCTCTTGCAAGCCCCAGTTCCCACATCACCCATCCCATGGGCCAGGTCCCAGAAAGCTTTTGCAGATATTGTAGAACTGGACCCAGATATTCAATGGTGTAATGACACAGAATAGTGGCAGGTCTCCTCTGCCAACAGCTGCTGTGTGTGACCAGTGTGAATCTGTCATCAGCTGCTGTGAGAAATGCAAGATTGAGGAGGAGGACTGTAAACACACTCAAGTGACTTGCAGTTTGGCTGTTGAAAAACACATGTATCATACTAATTGTTGTTTGACATTGTGTTTTAGACAGGTAGAACATCTGTGTGTAAGAAACACAGGGCTGTTCATATAGAGGTGCTTAGAGGCACCCTATCAAACATGCTTGAGAATCCTGCCCTCCTGTGGGCAAGATTAAAGCACAGTGGTAAATTCTGCTTGTGTGAATCCTTGAAATACAGGAAAAAACAGCAGGTTTGCTGATCCTCCACCAGGGACCAAGCTTTGCAGTGCCTGTGTCTCCACTTGTGTGCCTCTCCTGTTCACTGCTTTGGTGATCCCTGGTTGGTGAGGTAACAAAAATGAGTTTATTCTTTGCATTTCATGTGTGGTTTTGTCATTGTTCCTGTCTCCCGTCTGCACCGGCTCATACAAGTACCATCAAAAGTTTAAAGTAAATAAAATGGGAAAAAATACAGAAAAAGAATTTATAGTATCTCAGACTAAAACTCTGAGAATTGAAGATGATTTTCTTGAGAGTTTCTCTTTAATCTTTACATGTGTTCCCCCACTCAATTTACTCCTCCATCAGGATAAATGTTTTTCTGCAGGTCATGATTGTCAGATACTTCAACTTATTTTCAGTTTTTAGATTAAGATTTTTGACCTTTGAGAGATTTTTCTATGATTACTATTTGCAATTAATATGATAAATACTTTGAAGTCTAGACTAAATTTGAGAAAAGTACAATTAATAATACCTGTTATGCCATGCTATATTGTAATAAAGGATGTCTTCTAATAATTTCATATATCTTGCAAAGAAATACAGAATATGAACCTTTTGTGATTCTCAAGGATTAATTGTGATGCTTAGGTATTAGTGGAATATAATTTATAATTCCATTAAGTCACTTGTAATATCTAATATCAAAACAGATTCTGAAAGTGGGGCTAGGAATGTGTGAAAGTGTATATTCTTGCTGTACTTCTAAAGTATGATTTTCAAGTGAATTGTCTGAGTTCCCTTCAGCCTCGTAACCATGACTGAAGCTTTCAGAGTGAGAATGAGACATTCATCCTGAGTGTTTAAAGAAAGTCATACTGGTTTATTTTTTCCAAGGAGGGAGAGCTTTGTCATTTAGTTGAACAGTCTGATGTGAAAGCTCAGTTGTGTATGTGCAGTTTCCCACAGATTTGCATGAGTGTTGGATATGTGCCTGCCTTCCTGGTGTCCAGAGGAAAAGCAATGCCAGTAACTGAAAGGCACTTGGAAAGCAATCTGAAGCTTTGCTCCTGCACACTGTGAGTGCATCCTTTGGAATCATAAGGCCATTTTGCAGAATCTTTTGTAAAAATCAGGTTTGAACATTTCATTGTATCTGCTTGTCCTGTATCAGATTTCATCATCCTTCTCTCGCCTAGTAATGCTTAAATAAATCAGCAAGATATTGTTGTACTTGCCCTCTTAAATTATGGCAATGAATAATAAGATTGCCTGGTTATAATACATACTCGGGGGACGTAAGCAGAGCACTGAGAATTGCTCTGGATGAAATGTGGTAAAAAAAGTCACTTGGTGTTTAATATCTGGCACTCCAGATATATAGGGATGTTTATATTGAAGCAGTGATAATTTTTAGAAAGTACCTGAAGAGCTACTTAAATTTTAAGTTTAAATTGAAGTGGTTTTTCCAAATACTTTTTTCCCCCCAGTTTTTCAGTCCACTTCAAGTATTTCTTCCCAAAAGTACTATTTATTACATTTTACAAGCATTTAAAAATGCTCCAGTCTTCATGTAGCCTTCTTGACTGATTGCAAATGAATCTTTAACCCTGGGACTGGAAGCTCTGGAGAATGTGACAGATAAAAAATCAAGGTGAAAAGAAGAGAAGCCAGGTCATTGCAGGCACCTTTATTGCTGTTAGTGTGGTATGAATGAGCACTGTTCATTAAGTGCAAGGGTGTTTATTTATTAGTCTAAACCAGGCACATTTCAGCCAGAACTGGGCTGATCAATGCAGCCAGTAGTGCCCAGGGCTCTGGCTCCAACAGCTGTGTTTTCCCTCAGGCTTCCTACAGCTCCCCACTGTGTTTGGTGGAAATGGTTGGTGGGTTTTTCATTTCCCAGCAATGACCCCACCTGCAGCCTCATGGGTGCCACTCGGGGCTCCCTGGGTGCTGCTGAGTTCTGGGTGTGGACATCAGTGGAGTCCCTTGCAAAGGAAGGCAAGAGACTCCCTCCTGTAATTCTACAGATGGGGAGCACCAAACATGAAATGCTTGCCCAAGATAAGGCAGCAGGGTGGCAGGAGGTGGAAACAGAGCTGAAGGATGGCTCCCTGCCATGCTTCTCATGGTATCTCTACATCAATGGTTTGCATTTCTTGCAGATGAGCCAAAGCTGGTTTTAGGCTGACCCTAGGTAGCAGCACAGGTAACACCTATATTCCTAAGAGCAAGTAGCTGAAGCCTGTTCTTCCATAGGAATACAAGTAGCAGGCATTTCTGATAAGACAGATCTTGTATTGAACTAAATTTTGTAACAGTTATGTACTTTGGGGTTAAGGTTATGTGCTGCAGCGTACAATTATGCTAAAATACTCATAGTTCTGAATAAGTGGAAGTGTCTTTCAGCCACTCTATTGTCTCTTCTTAAGAATGGATGATCTGGATGAGCTTACACTTAATTTGAGAGGCCCAGTAATATTCATCTTCTGGTCCATAAACACTCTGGGTCTGTAAAAAGTAGTTGGGGAATATCATGCAATTGTCAGTAGACCTGAATTTGCAATAGATAGGACAATTTGTAAGGATCTGCAGATGAGAAAAATACATTCCCATGTAAAGTGCAGCAGCTTTCCTACAGGCTGCTTTAGGAGTGTTCCAGTTCCATCAATTTAATTCACTTTCTGTTTCCACCAAGGTTCCAGCCTCTCATAGTCCACCCTTTGTTTCATCTTAGGTAGCCGGACTCCTGTGTGGAGCAAACCAATTTGGGGAATATACAGGAGAGACTAGACAGCTCACTGACTCCTAGGGAGACAGCCTTCAAATGCAGGAGCAAGGTCAGTCAGTTTCAGTTGTTACTGAGCCAGGGTCTTGACCTTGGCATGGGTCACAAGCTTGGTACAGGTGTGGTAAAACCCCAAGGACCTCAGTAGCACTGAGCATCACGTGCTTCCTCCTCACTTCGTGGAAAGTCTCATGCCTTCTTTTGCTCTCTGTAACTGTTTTTGCCCAGCAGAGTCATTTTACAAATGTTTTTACCCAAGTGTAGAAATACTAATGCAAAGTAAATATCTGGTTTTCTTCATTTCTCTGTTCATTTCTCTGCTTTTGGGCCATGATGCTGTGATAGGTTTAAGAAGGCAGTATTTTGACACTTGTCATTCTGATTCCTAAAGCATTACCACCACTGCAATGTGCTTTTATTTTAGCCATGTAGGTAGGTGGCATAGTCAATTCTGCACAAGTCTGATATTAAAGGTAAGAAAAAACCCCAGCCTTTTTCAGGGGAGATATAATTCAGCCAGTGTGGTGCTAATTTCCACAAACTTGGCATGTTAGCTGTCACAAAGACTGTACCTCTTAGAGCAGTATATCCAATCTCTGATTTTATAATAGTCTTAGTACATGCTTATCAAATTTGTGCTAATTCTTTATGCAGGTCATCATGTATTTCTCAAACTCCACTGCTATGGCAACAAATTAAGTATTTTGTTCACTTAGAGGCTAATGATGTTACTCTAGAAGAGAAATTGAGGGCATTTATCAGAGATTTTTACAGTGACAGATGCTGACAAATGTAATAATAAAGCAAACAGCCACAGACTTAGTTGATATAATTATCAGAATAAGAGGAAAATTACAGTTTTGTAAGTACAATCAAATAACCACTGTATTTCTTAACGATGTTTTGTTTTCCCAAAGTCTTAATTATTCTAAATTGGGGAAGGAAAGAACAAATGTCAACATCACAATCTGGCTACTCTGTTGGAAACACAGTACTAGCAATGAGACACAGAGCCCTTTACTGCTCCATCTCTCACTTTAAAGCAGCCCAAGCCAGTGATGACTGAAATGAATTTGGCACATGCCAGATGGCATAACTGATATGGGTCTGTGGCTTCAGTCAAGCTTCTGGTCACATCATGATCATTTCTGCCATTACTGCCAACTCGTTCTCTATACTCTACCCTATCCAAATTTCTATCCTACTATACTCAGCACCTTCCTTCTCAGAGTAGTCACTTTCCTGCCCTCACACAGGAGGAAGGTCTGGTTGATATTTTTTTCTGTACATAGTGCTGTGTGACAGTACCACTAAAGCCTTCCTTGCATTTTTAAGTCTCAGCACAGAGGCTAAGATTGGATATCTTCACCTCAGAAGAAATTATTTCCCTCCACAAGACTATACAAGCTGTCAGTAATATTGTGTTACTTTTGTGCAGATACGATTTTCTGTGAGCAAGAGGAGGTGCTTTCCCTGTTCACTGTCTCTTGGCTCATGCTGGTTGACCCAGGTGTCAGAGCCCTGAGGAACTGCTCCAGAAATCATTCTGTCAACCGGGATACATGCTGTAGCCTATCTGAGTTAAACCTAACTGTTCAGTTTAATCCCAGACAGACTTTTTCCTCAAGCGGTTTTATATTTTACAATCATTCATGAGGATTAATTCTAACATAGAGCAAAGATTTAGAGACAAATTTAATTTAATGTGGTATTACTATTGTTGTGAAATACACTCATCTGAGCCCAAGGGACCCCATCTGCTGTTGGAATCTGACAGGGGGGAGGTTGGTCCCTATGCAGGGGCTCCAGTTCAACACTAAGACCCTTCCATTGGCATTAGTTTGGCCTTGTAAGTATCCAGAAAGCACCATGTGGATTGAAAAACCCTGAGAGCAAGAGAAACTTGCCTTCTCCTTCTAGTTCACTCTGTGTTTGGCTTTTCTTATTGCAATTACCCTTGCATCCCTCCATGCCACAGCCCTCCGTTCTGATAGGCTTGTAGTGATTAAAGCAAAAATTTGAGACATTTCAAACTTGTCCCTACCTCTGCTGCAGTTTTTAATATCCCTATCACAATGCAGTTATTGATAATCTCCTGCCAAAAATGGTAAAGAAGTTTAAAATAATTAAGGCAATAGCTTAAAAGAAATTAAATTAGAAGTTAGCTGGTTTTGTTTTGTGTTTTGATAAAACTTACAAAGCATTAAGTTCTTGCCTCTCATTCAGGCATTGAAATCCTCATTTTTTTTCACTGTTTATATTGCATTGGAGTCTTTGAATATGTCAGGCAAGAACTAACTTTTATATAAAATTCGAATAGAGACCCATGAAAATACAGGACTCAGGAAGCTGAGCCTTTAAGGAAAACACCATGAGAATGTTTTAAGGGTTGATAACAGTGAACACGTCTGGACACAGATGTGCAAATATATATCCCTGTAAACAGATACACTGATTTCTTTTATACATGCATAAATTCACTTAAATTTATGAACAGTTTGATAAATTTTCTGTACATGAGCCAAGGTAGGAGGGCTTAGGATTTGTATTTTTCAGAAAGGATTACCTTTCTAGAAGTAGATTCAATAATGCTTGGAGATTAAAACAAAAAAAAAGGAAAAATATTAGATTCTGTGCCCTTTCAGAGCTGAATACTTGAAAATGTAATTCAAAGTGACAACAGTCACATAAATAGTGACTTCTGCTCTTGATTACTTCTTTTCTCCTTAGAGGATATTTCATTAATTTATTCTTGAATTCTGTTGTAACTACAAAGCACACTCTTAGGCAGGCAAAATGTCGTCAAAAACCAGCACAATTTACAGAAAAAATATGCTCCACCTTCCTTCCAAACCTTTTCTACCTTATTCTGCAAAAGCCACATTTCAAAACAACCAGGCATACACAAGTCCCTGGGACATCATAGGGTGCACACACAAGTGCTGAGGGAGTGGGAGCCAGCCAATGACACTGTAAGACTGATTTTTATTATCTTTAAAAAAAGCCAAAGCAATTAGGAGAGTCCTGAGAAATAGAAGAAAGCAAATGCCACTCCTATTTTCAAGAAGGACAAGCAGGAGTATCTGGGAAATTATAGGTCGTTTATCTTCACCTTGATCCATGTGAAGATGATGGAGCAAATACTCCTGTAAACCACTTCCAAACACATTAAGGACAGGAAGGTTATTTGGAGCAGTCACTGTGCATTTGCAAAGGGAAAATCATGCCTGACCAACCTGATAGCTTCTGCAACAAAATTACTGACTCAGTTAAGGAGGAGAAAGCAGTGAAAGTTTATCTTTAGCAAGACTTTCATCAATGCCTCCCATTACACTGGCAAAGAAAAACTGATGAAATGTGGACTAGGCAAGTGACAATGATATGAATTGAAAAGTGACCAAACTGCCAGGCTCAAAGTGTTGTGATCAGGGGCAAAAATCCAACTGGTAACGAGTCACCAGTGCTGTACTGCAGTGGTCAACCCTGGGCCAGTGCTCTTTCATGTCTCCACCAGTGACCCAGGTGATGGGACACCCTCTGCAGATGATGCAAAACTGGGAGAAGCAGTTCATGGTTGTGCTACCATTCAAATGTGTCTTGAGAGCTTGGAGAAATGGGCCAACATGAGTCTCATGGAGTTCAACACAAGAAACCCCAGTCATGCACATCAGAGGGAATAACTAAGCACCAGTACAGGCTGGGGCTGAGCAGCTGAAAGCAGCTCTGCAAAGAGTGACAGGGGGGTCCTGGTCACAAATTGACTGTGAGCCAGAAATGAGCCTTTGTGGAAAGAAGGACAAGAGGATCCTGGGCTGCAGTAGGGAGAGCACAGCCAGCAGGTCAGGGGAGGTGTTTATACTCCTCTACTTAGCACTGGTTAGACCTGACTGGAGTTCTGTGTCTGGTTCTGGACACACCAGTACAAGAAAGACAGGAATATACTGGAGTGAGTCGAGGGAAGGGCTAAGTGATGAAGAGACTGGAGCACCTGTCATATACTCTCAGGGTGCTGAGAGAACTGGGACTGTTTAGTCCCAAAGTCAAACAAGAATTTCCACTTAAACAGAAGAAAAAACTTTCTGTTGTGAGGAGGGTCAAACCTTTGAACAGGTTGCTTAGGGAAGTTGTGAGGTCTTCATCCTTGCAGATATTTGAAACCTGACTGGACATGGCCTTGAGCAATTTGTTTTAGCTGACCTTGTTTTGAACAGAGAAGTTGGAGTAGACAAGATCCAGAGATTCTTTCCAGCCTCGAAGATTCCATGATTCTGTGAAACTTCCACTCAAGAACTCAGAAAGTAGCATTTATTCTTTTGGTTTTCATCAGTTGGTATGTGAAACTTAAACCAAAGAAGAAATTTTACATGAGAAATGGAATTAATATTTTCTCAGTGTACTCCTGCTTTATCAACCTGAGTGTTTTTAATAAGCTCACAACTGTGGTATGTGAAGACTTGGTATATTTTAAAGATACTTATGGAAGCTCAGTTCCCTTCAGTGCAGAGAGTTCCCTATTGTTCTGTAATGAGCAATAGAGCAGTTCAGATGGATTTGTTGCATCAACAGACGGAAATTCAAAGATGAAACTTGTCTTCAATATCTTATTTCAGTGAAGCCGGAGAGCCATTTGTCTGTATTTTCATCACTTATGCTCCATGTTGTGAGACATAGGGCTGAGGGAAGCAGGGTTTGTAGCACTACATGACCTCTCTGGGCACTTACTAAATAAAGCTTCTAATAAAAGAAAAAAAACCCTTAACTATTTACTCTCAAATATTTGAATGTAAAAGAGAAAACAGCAGTGTAAGTTGGCTTCGCTCTCTCTTTGGGGCTTACAAGCAGCAGGGAGTGTGGAAAGAATGATGGCCTCCAGTAAGAGCTCTGTTTTGTACCTAATTAAGTGGTGTTGAAGAAACATTGCTCATGCAGCATTTTTAGAAAATTGCTTTCAGAAAAAAAGCCAACCAGTTAAATGCCAGTGAATAGCACCTGCCCCTTCATCATGGTTCCCAGCACTGAATGTGCATTGTCCCCAAATCAGGGCAGCAGTAATTTGGATGTGCTGCCTTGTATGATGAATAGCAGAACATACCTATTTTCCTCCACCTTCACAGCACAGTTCTCTTTGGCTGCCACAGGCCTACTTATCTTACACAGCCCAGCATTTTCAGGAGAGTAAACATCAAGACTCCCATGATGAAATGCTATTGCTTACACATAGCTTTTTCAGAGGTGTGAGGATCTGAAAACTGGTATGGAAAGATTCAGAAAAGAAACTCACAGCTAAGTGTTCATTTCTGAGACCTGGTAAGGACAAGTCAGGACGCTGGGGAAGCTGACATGACACACAGCGGTGAAATAATTTCTCTTGGAGCAAATGAATTTTATTGTTATTGCTGTACTCCCACCACAACTGGACAGAGGTCTTTTCATCCCACCTTCGCCCTGGGGCTGTCACCATGGCTGGGATCTGGTGATGGAGAGGGACACAGTCGGGGCTGAGCGCAGCCCTTGTCTCCTCGGGAAAGGCATGGAGTCCCGAGGCACCTGGTGCACAATGGAAACAGGTGGGGAAAGCCGGGCAGAGGCACCTGGAGTGCACAGCTGGGGCCCAGGGGTCGAGGGGAGAAGTACTCAAGGCAACAAAGGTCCTGTTGCATGTAAAGGATCACACGGAGCCCACAGCACGGCCCCTGACAGTGCCACCACCGCTGTCCTCGCTCAGTGCAGCTCCCGCGGAACCGGCCGCGGGGCCGGGCCAGGGCACCGCCAGCCCCTCCGCAGCCCCGGGGGCACCGCCGAGGCTTATCAAGACCTTCCGGCTCGGCAGCTCCCAACTCGACGTTGAGACAAGCTCGGCGGGTCCGCAGCCCCGCTGGGGCGGGTGCCCTAGGATCGCCCCCGGGCCAGCCGGCCTCACCCTCCCCATCACATCCCATCGCATCCCACGTCCCATGTTCCCCGTCCCATCTGCCGCCCCGTCCCTCCTGAGGGTGCTGCTTGCCGCGGCCGCCAGGCGCGCTGCCCCTTTAAGCGCGCTCCCGCCCGCGGCCGCCCGCCCGCCG
>VZTR01033423.1:538938-565681 GCA_013400775.1 Chaetops frenatus | reverse complement strand
CCAGCAGGCGGTGCAGGGGGAGGGGGCTGCCGGCGTTCTGGCGCTTTCTCTCGGAGCCGCCGCCGGTGCCGGTGCCCGCGGCCCCCGCAGCCCCTCGCAGCCCGGGCGTGTTTGTGCCAAGGCAGCGCCGGCGGCCCGACGGGGGAAGTGAGGGATCGGGGGTGGGAGTTAATATTGAGATCGCGGGCTCGGGCCCCCGCCCCGCGGCCGGCGCTGCCCCTGTCCCGGAGGATGCAGCCACCTGCCACAGCAGCGGTGACGCTCGCCTGGCCGCCTTGCAGGTGGTCTCGCAGTGAGGTGCAGCGGGAAGAGCCGTGCTGTCGTTCTTGCCGCTCACCGTTCGGGTGAATGCAGGCTGGGTGTTTGTGTCTTGCCCGCAGGCCGGCTGCCACAGCGGCCGGTGTCCCGGCAGGGTTCCCGCAGCTGCTGGCATCCCCCTGCCCGCGGCCAGCGTGCCCCGCTGGGTCGCGCCTGTTCTAAGCACCATGTTGGCTGGATCTGATCAGGGCATGATGAGATGACGTGGTGGTTGGGATACCTGCACCTGGCCCATGGGAGTGCTCCCCACTGTTGTTGCTCATGGCAGCTGCTGTGTCTGCAGGAGCCCTCTTGGGATGCTGAAAAATAAATACTGGGGCAATCGAGCTCTCGTCACCCATGTCAAAACTACTTCCTTGCCTGATACAGTGTCATGGTTATGAACAGGCAGTCTGTGACCAGGAGGCTGGATTGATGTTTGTCATGATGACGTGATGTGATTTGACATTTCACATGCTGAGACTTGCTCTCTTCTTCCTCCAGGTCACTGAGAAGGATCCTTGTGTTTATATGTGCCTATGCTGAACTGATCTTACAAAAAAAAAACCCTGTATTTTTTTCCTTTAGGGTTTATTGCTTATTTGCACTGATGGATGATCTTGCTTTAAAAATATGCAGATGTTAATTTATTGCTATAGAGGTGCAGTTCTAGCCTCATAAATAGAGACACAATGTTCTGACTGCGCAGAAGCCCTGAATTGTGCAATGTTTGGATCTGTACCGTTCTCTTGTTGCTGCCTTCCCCACCTTCCATCTGAGTTCTCTAATTGTTTCTTCTTTCCTGTGATACTTTCACATTAATTACACTTCCTTCACACCGCCATGTGGAAGAATTTGTGCTGCTTTTTGTGCCAGCACTGGCCATGGCGTTTTCTTCCTCTTCTATTCTGCCTTCTCTGTTCTTCCATTACTAATGCTTTTGGTCTGCTCTGTTTGAACTTCTCTTTCATATTTTATCCTTGGCTGTTTTTTCTTTTCATGCCTTTGTACTTTTCAAGACACTGCATCTAGGCCTGCCATGTCCCTGTTGCTCTTTATTTTAAGATTTACTTGGGGTCCAGATTTAGATCTTTCTACCTCCAAATGTTCCTTTTCCTGATACTCCAGGAAGAATATTTGGTTAATAGACATATCCTGTGTGTTCTAACCTGCTGAATGTATTTTGTTTACCAAGGCTACTTCCCTGACTAGTTCTTATGGCATTACCAAATGTTTGTGTCTCTACATAACTTCAAGATTCCCTCACCAGCAGTTTTTGAGTAATGGACTCTGACAAGGATGTGTTGGTGTGCATACATCACTGCCAGTCAAACGTGCAAACCCCAACTGCGCTGTTGTTGCTTCTGCCCTCACTGAGTGACAGCCAAGAACCAGAATGTCTTGAGATGGACTCAAGTCACAAGTCCTAATGAATCTCAGTTTACCAACAACATCAGTGAAACACTGCAACTGAGGAGCCACAGGTCGGAACAGAAGATGTGCTGCCCTAAACATGAGTCCCACAGCTCTTGGGCAGGTTCTGTGAACAACAGGTAAAATGGTGTCAGTCTGGGAAGTCCACTGGAGAAGCTTTTCTTTTTTGTGACCCCACACATCTTGTATTGCATACCAGATATATCAACAGTGACTTTCATCGTTTGACTGTTTGCAGCCTGCCTGAGGTGTTCTGTTGTGTTCAAAGAAAATGAATTCTTTTTCACCTTAAATAGCAGTAATTGGTGTTCAGTTTTGGTAAGTAATGGGCTGAGAATGCCTGATGCCTGCTCTATTCCCCTCCAGGACAGTGGAGCAACCAAGGCCACCTTTGAGGACTCCTGATGGTTTCACTCTCGGTTCAGTCAATGCTTACATGGGGGACAGGAGTTTAGAGATGTCTCTGTAGATGCTGGAGAGATATCTATTTATTTCTTGTGATGACCCTATGACAGTGGCCAAGTACTTCCTTAGGGTGACATCACTTTTTGAAGTGTGTCTCTGGGTACTCAGAAACTCAGAAAACTGAGTCATTCACACACTTGCTGTAACTCAAAAGCAAGTTCTGGGAGGCTCTGCTGAAATGGACAGAGTTTTGGGAAACAGAACTCAGAAGTGAGGCTGAAACCTTTAGCCTAAAGCTAATGTTAATATTTAGGCTTTAGAAATAAGTTTTCTCTTTTGATATTTTGCCTGATCCAATTGTGCAACAATGCCAATTAATAGAAATAAATGGATTTCCATTTTTATTAAAAAGAAGTGATTTTAAGTGATTCTACATACCCTATGCCCTTTATTGAAAGTCAATAACTGTAGGGAGGCACACAGCTCTCTGAAATACATCTAGATCTGAATTCTGTAACAATCTTTGGCATTTTGTTAGTCCATTTAATTTACAGATATCTGACAGCAAACCACAGCAGCCACAGTAATCTCTGCACCTTGCTGTGAATTGTTCTTAGTTGGGTATTGTGATGCATAGTCTATGTCCTTTACAAATATACTTGGTTTCATACCTTTTTTTTCCCTGACAACAGAAAGTAGCATCACAAAATATGTTTATGAAGTCATTGCTTTCTTAATCTAGAAATGAAATTAGATCAGTTAAAAGAAGTGTCTACCTTTTAAATAATCTAATGAGATGGCCTGCAAATCTGGGATTTAAACTGAGATTAGTGGGCAGAAAGAATGAGGAGTGAGATGAGAAGGGGAAAACAGTCTTGGACTGCTCAATTGAACCTCTGTAATGTGGAGTGAAACACATCCTGCCCAGATGTTCCTGCCCCAGTGGTTTGGGGGCTGGGTAAGAAGCTGCTCTCTCACAGCACAGCCTCCTGCAGGGCACAGTTCATGTGCCACAGCCCCACTGCTGGCCTGGAAGGTTCTGATCATGCTCCCAGCTGTCCTGAGGCAGTCTGAGTCCGTGTGATGAAACTTCTCTTTTCAGTTGTTTGGGGGCAAAGGGAAAAAAGTCATGATTGGTTTTTAGCTATTCATTAATATTACCTTAAAATAAATTTGTGAAGTAAAAGGCTTAAAGATGAGGAAATATAACTAAAGATGCTTCTGCCTTTTTAGTGTGTTGCTTTTGCATATGCATGATGACAGTGTCCCTGGTTGCATTTTTGGTTGCTGTTTTCACATAGACCCCAGCCCTTCAGTCACATGATGGGCTTTCTCCTGGTGATGAAGCCAGGTACTATCACAAGACAGACTTTTGTCTGTAGAAGCTTCACTTGTTGCAGGAACTGGGGAGTGCAGTCCTTACAGCAGGAAATGAGTAAAAGAATGACCTTGGTTGGTGCTGCAAAATTGGATTTCTTGTCATGCATTGGGCACCGCCAGCCCCTCCGCAGGATGATTATTTGAGTGTTCCTCATTTTATGGATAATTGACTTGAAATTGTCAAACCTCGTTTTTTGTGTGGCTGACCACTCAGGGAATCTTTTATTTTCTGGATGTGAAAGTCCAGTGTGTACTGTTACCTGTACTGGCAAAGTGGCTTTCAGTGTCTCAAGCCGAGCCTCCAACAGTATTTGCAGACACTTTGCTTTGGGTGTCTGCCCATCAGTCTTTTTCTGCAATATGGATACAATGTCACCCCTTCTCATTCATCTTGCCAGTGGCACAGAAAAAAATCAGAAAATTCACGAACCATTCAGCTATCTCAGCAGTGAGAGGCATAGTGATATCTCTCAGGTAGCCAGTACCTTTCTGCTCAGTGGAGGACTTAATGGTATTCATTCCTTAATAAATGCCATTTCACCATGAGAATAAAACAAAGTATTGACTAATTGCTTGTTTAGGAAGCATGATTTATCTTCCCCACTGAAGGAGCCCTGTAGGGGGAGCAGGGTACATCTTGGTGTAGTGAAAGACTTATAATCCATATGCTTGAGGGCTGAAGGAATTCAGAAGCATCTCCCTTTTAAGTGCCTGTTAAATCTTGGTGCAGTGTGAACATGAAGAAGAGTTCCCAGGCAGCTGTGCCTTTGTGAGGCTGTGTCTGCAGTCCAGTGCACTCTGTCTCTCAGCAGAGTTGATTAATCTGAGTGGAGCAAGAAGGGCTGAGTGTGTGTAGATGTCTCTGCATGAGACTGTCTTGTGCTGTATAGGCAGTGTAAGGCAATGCAACTCGAGTGGGTAATGCCTTTGTTCCCAATACTGAACAAGGATCCCTACTAGAAAATAAACCCTCTGTTACTTGTAATGCAACAAAAAATGGTTTCAGTGAGGGTGTACAACTCCTACTGCTCTTTGAAATCCCCTCATCTGCTTGATCACACTTCCTAAGACAAATGAACAGCAGACACTTTGCTAATTTTGTGTCTTTTCATATCTTTAGTTCATTGCATAAAGTAAGTGTATGGCCCACAGTAAATCACTTAAGGTCTCTCTGTCTTAGCTTGTATCTCTGCTTTGGCTGTAGAAATACTTATGTGTCTCACATGAACCTCCTGTGATCCAATGACTCATTCATTATAAATGAATCTAGAGATGCTTGGAGACATGGGAGAAGTGCAGAGTGCTAATATATATTTTTTAATTTGCTAGCACTAAGTTTGCCTAATACAGATGCAGAAATTCACTTCCATGTGTTCTCCCTGGTACTCTTTTGCAATTTATTCAGTCAGAACAGAAGGAACAGAGAGATTTTTCTGTTTGTTGAGTTTAACACTTAAATTAAAAAAAAAAAGAGAAATGGAAGAAACAGACATTACTCTGTCAAAGTCTGCAAGAAATCTAAATGAAAGTTTTTGTGTTTTGTCTTTTTGTCTTTTATGTAGTTGCTTCCAAAATCCGTTACCTTCAGGAATACCACAACCGAGTTCTCCACAACATATACCCCGTGCCCTCTGGAACTGACATTGCAAATACTCTGAAATACTTTTCTCAGACGTTATTGAGGTAAGTTTTGACTAATGCTCTTGAAGAAAAAAGAGCTACAGAATTGTAGGAGATATTGATTGGCTTTGAATTGGTTGCCAGATTTAATGGGTCAATGGTCAGCCAAAAAGAGTCAGAGCATAATTTAAGAAAAACATGGTATGGCCGAATCTCTTCAGTGGCTGTTGCCCAATTTGCCCAGTTAAGCCCCCTTATTGAGTGGCTGATTCTAGAATAAACTTGGTTGATTATGCATTTGCTTGGCCCTCCAAAGACTTAGCTGAACACACAAACATGCTGAACTTGTGAAGAAAGGAGTTGGTGACCTGTGGAGTTTTGGGTGTGTGTAATCATGAGCTCCTTGGCAGTCCTGGTGCCTCAGAATCCCAGAGTGACGAGCCAGACGAGCAGGCAGAGCTGGGTTCCTGCTGTGCCATGGTTCAGCTGTTCTGGGTTCTGGTTCAGTCCCTTAGAACAACAGGAGTAGACATAAATTCTGTATACAGATCTGGATTTGGATGGCAACAACACATCAGCAGTGTTCTGACCTGAGGTTTTTGGCTTAGTCTAACGTTTAGTAATAGTACATAGTGCTAAATACCAGATGAATACAGAATATGTTATGAATAGGAAATACTACCTCTTGTCTTGCTAAAAAATAAAAAGGAAAAACTGTGAGACTTTATTAGGAATAATATATGTTCCTCAGTGCTGCCTAGTGGATTCATATTTCCAAAAATGTGTTTAAAATGGCTTTTGGCCATGAAGAGGGGATTTTTGTCTGCTGGTTTTAACTGGCACTACTTTCCATATCCAGAAAAATGCAGTTAAAATTGCATTCTGTTCATAGCTTCCTGATTATACCTGGAAAGACTGTCCCTGCTGTCAGAAGGTAATTTGGAAATAAAGCTATTTGCCTTATTTGAGGATGAAACATGAATAAAATACAATTTACCCATATATTTGTACATGTACTCCTATGATGTATAAAAGTTGAGAAGCAAGAATTTAAACTTAAGAGAATGAGAACAGTTCATTCTAACATTCAAAGAGCCTGGGATACATCACAGTTTTCTTGACCCTGTTTGTAAGGAGAGACACATAGACAGAAATAATTTTTAGTGGAACACCTGTTCACAGCAAACTTGAAAACCTCCTGTTTAGTCACAAAAATTTCAAGAGCAGAACTGTTTGTTTCCCTCCTCATTTAGACTGTTGAAGAAACTTACAGCAGCCAGTAGGACTTTTTGTTTGAAGGTTAATAAATTAAATTTTGTCTCATTGTATTGAGCAGTGGGAAAAAATGTTCCAAGAGTCACTAAAGATACCTCTGAAATGTGTCTCTGTTCCCACATCAGGCTGTTATGATGGATTATTTGCACAACACACGCTTAAATTGCATTTAAATAAGATTATTTATGATAAGACAGCTTTTGCTTAAATACTGTGAGCCTTTAAGCTGTTAAAGCAAGAAAGTTGGACTTGATTCTGAACATTTTCTCTTTTAGCTGTAACTAACAAGTGCTATAATGAGATATGTTTCTTTTTGGTCAGAAGTTCACTGGGTCAGGATAAATTTAGAATGTGCTGCTTAAAGAAAGCATCTTTATAGCACTCTGTGGTCTTCTGTTTCTAAACAGTACAGCTGACATGTCCTGTGTGATAAATTATTCACACTCCAGGAGCAGTGATGTGCTTGGGCTTACTGAAAAAGCTTTATACTTAGCAACTATGTGAAGAGATCAGAAATTAGGGCAGCAATTGCACAGTTGAGCAACTCCATTTCTTTTATTTCATGTTCTGAATGGGACTGAATCAAAACCCTCTTGTTGATAGTGCTGAACCTCATGGGGCAGAAGTGATGTATCTGACACACAGATCTACACAAATGGCTTTGTCTTTCATGATCTGGGATCTGATCAGCCTCAGAACTAAAAGGGTATGAGAAATTAATGCCAGGACTTAATTTAACTAATTTAATTAATGCCAGGATCTAAATTTAAGTGGACGGAGTTCTGATACTCAGCAAGGTCAAATTTGCATTCTCAACCCCTGTAACTGGGGAGTTTGAACTTTGGGTTAAATGCTGAGTGCTATGGTTGAACCAGTGTGAGTTTATACACTTGCTGATACTAAGAAAGAAGATGGATAAAAAAGCAAAACAACACACCCTGTATTTAATGTGGCAGATGGAAAGAAGGAAACTCCCACCCACTGTGTGCAGATCTCTGCAAGATTTACCCTAAAACTAAACAGACTGGTTTAAGAACCTTTCTGAAGAGCATTTTCAAAAATTCATTTGAATATTTTGCATGCTGAGTCTCCTTTCTGCCTCCTACACTGAGACTCCATTGTACAAGGTTTAACATCAATGATAGAAGTACATGGTGGAGAATAATCTTTCTAGCTTAACACAGAGCATATGCAATGAATTTGGGCTGTTTTGGACAAACAATTCTTGCTGAACATGTATAGTCATAGAAATAATGGAGGAATAGTCAGAGAAATTCCACATGATGATTGGGTTTTACAGAAGTATATTTTACTGTTTATTATGCTTTTACCTCCCCATGCCATGGACACATTGAGTGTGTTCTTTTCAGTGGGATGTGCCCACTGTTTTGAATCACATTTATATTGGTGTCATTTTCCTGGCTAAAGAGGGATTGCACAAGAGATTAATTTGCTCCTTTGCTCTGTATGCAGCCTCCATAGATTACAGCCTCAGGGGTGGGGGGAACAGATGTGGAATGGCTGAAAAAAATAAATTCCTTATTTCTATAACAAACATCACATAAAATCACCATACACAATGCATAGCACATTGATTCATTTAGTTCTTCTTTAATTTTCTCTTTGGGAAAAGCATTTATTTACATTACAGCATGAATTTGTTTCATGCCCTACTCATTTTCAGTGATTTCTCCCTCATTTGAGGAATGATCTAAGGCTTAATAAACATCTCACAGAAAAGCTTATTCTTTCACATTTTCCTGAAGAAAATTCTCCATATGTATTTCTAAGTAAAATACTTTATGTGAGGCATAGTTATAAATGCCTTGGTGGCTAATTAATGGTCAAGCTTGTTTTGCTGCCTTGGTGAGATGTAATTCACTTGTAGGCATTTTAGGAAACCTTTCCAGGAAGGCAGTAATTTTGGGATAGGTTTGCAGCAAAGATCTACACACCTTGAAACAAGCCTTGGTATCTTTGCCCCTTATTGCAGAGCAAGTTCAGTATGGAGTAAGTTCAGTATGGAGTTATCATTTGCAGATACTCCAAATTCTCAGTACTTGGTTTGAATTGAACCAGAAACAAATTGCAGTGATTGTATCTTGGTCTTAAGGGACTTCCTAGATTTTCAGTTTTGACTCTTCTGTTTATTGCCTTTAAAAAATACAGGTCAGGCAAAAGCCTGGACATGAAATTTTCCTTCTGGTGGTTTTTTTTTTCTGTAATAAATTTGGTATGGTTCCAGCTGGAATTTAGATCTATTCATGTTATTGTTAAACAGAAGGATGCCCTGATCAAGATACAATAAGTGTGCTTTGGCATCTAATCCAGAGATGGGCCCGTAGCTCAGTGTAAAAAGAAAGGATTAATATCCTTTCTGGAAATAAGTGCACTTGAAGTGATGTTTTGGCAAGTAAATAGATGGGTAATTGGTATTATCTGTTGGTAGACAAGAAAGGAATATTGTGTAGTACCTTCATATCTCTAAACATAAGCTGCAAAATATGGCAAATGAACATCAAGCAAATTAAAAGGAATCAGCACTCTGATAATTTGTTTTTAAAGTCATAGTAGGTCTTAGGTGATGTTCTGATACAATTTCATAAATACCACCATGACAGTGATCATGTTTCTTTTACTGGACATTGGGTAACAGAAACCAAAATAATCTGCCAAATATGTGAGGCCCAATAAAAAAAAAAAAAGAAAAAAGAAAAAAGAAAAAAGAAAAGTAGTTTCCTAAGACAGGCTGTGTCTGCCATCTCTGACTGCCAGGGTGATGTCATAGTAGCCATGTAGCCATGTGATAGCAGCCACTTGGCAAAGAACTGTTTTTGTAAAAGTGTTTTATATATGGCAAATGAATGACACCTTCTCTTATAAGCACCTTAGCAAGAGTTTGGCTTACTTGTGTAAATTGTTAAATTGAATTGGAGGTAAGATTTGCTGAGGTGATTATATGGTAGGGATTTGTGTACTGTTAAAGAGAAGAGAGGTTTCCAGAAGTGCTCTCTCTTGACATAATTCTGCTCCTCACGAGTCAGTGGAAATCTTAGTGCTACTGACTTGTCTTTTGTAAGTATTACCACTGACTGTGGGAACAGAGTTAAACCAACAGCAACTGCTTTTGGAAATCCCAATGACTGAGAGGTACAAAAAGGTGCTGTAAAAAGGAAAAAAAAAAGCATTGTGTGTGGGTTAATATATTTAAAAGGTGTATTATATTTTATAGGCACATATGGAGATTATGAAGTAATCCTATAATTGCTTGATAACTAAAATATAACACTGCTTAAGTGACAATTTATTTCTATTTAAAATAGTGGGGTTTATTTTTTTTAACAAATTAGATTACCATGTTTACAACCATGTTTGCAACATTCTTAAAACTACATAACAAGCTGGTTGACGTATAGCCTCTATTTTGATTCCCACTAAATTATTTTTATTTTTTGAAATTATCTCTCCTTTAGTTTGTAGTGAGTTTTGTTGAATAATAACGTAAGTAACAGCAGGAGTGTATGGTAACATACTGTCTGATCTGCAGTTACATAATTGGTCTTGCTTGCTTAGCCCTTAGATTTTTGAAGGTAACTATTTACCCAAGGAGTGTTTGTATTCATAAAGCAAAATGTTTCCTCCCTAAACATGGGCAAAATTAAAAACACACATAAACAACCATTATCATTAGCTCACAAACATATGCTAAAGACCATCTACTATATATTATTTTATGACTTTTCCAAATGTAGTTTAGTTAACATTTTAGAAATATTATATTATTTCTAAATCCATGTGCCTGTTTAAACTTCATTATCTCAAATGATACTGAGTGAGTGGTCATGAAACAGTATCATAAAATACATACAGACATTATTTTAATGCAATAAACATGTGATTTTTAAGACTATCTTAACAAACACACATGTTTATTCTTTGCTAAAACATGTTTCTGCAAGTGCCACACCTATATTTTGCATGTTTTCAGTCAGTTGGCTCAAAAGATTATAGGGGGGTAAAAATAAATCTCTCAAAATCCTCAGAATCTCAGAGCAAAATACCAGCCTATTTTGACACAGCTAAACACTTTTAATTCTTAGAATTTTTCTTAACTGTGAAACATGGGTAGGGCACTGAAACATGCATCTTTATATTTTTGCTCCTTATGAACCAGATAACACATGAGATGCAATGAAATTTTCCTAGATGTCAATTTTTAATTCTCTTACCTTGAAGCATGAAAGTAAATGGTTGCTAGATTTGTAGACATGCTGGTTTGGGTAGTGATTGCATCTTATGTGGGATGTATCTGGTCTTTTATTATTTGTTTTATAGTGTCATTTCAATGTAATGTGCTGTTCTTTGTGTCTTTGTTGTCTCTTTTTTTTCTTTGTCCCCCCAACAGCATTTTGTCCCGCACAGGGAAGAAGGAGAATCAAGATGCCTCCAATTTGACAGTGCCCATGACCATGTGTCTTTTTCCTGTGCCATTCCCACTCACCCCATCTCTAAGACCACAGGTCAGTTCCATCAACCCTACTGTTACTCGCTCCCTCCTTTACAGCGTCCTGCGAGATGCTCCATCTGAACGTGGCCAGCAAAGTCGTGATGCTCAGTTATCAGACTACCCATCTTTGGACTATCAAGGACTTTACGTGACACTGGTGACACTACTGGATCTAGTGCCCTTGCTACAGCACGGGCAGCATGGTAAGCAGGCCCTTGAGTGGTCCCAGTGCTGTCAGTCCATGAGTGGTGCATATATGCAGTACAAGAGATGGGCCTAAGCTGACCTGGATCTGGATTTCAAATCTCCTGGGGTGCTTTTGTATCCAAGTGTTCGGTTTGACTTTCTTAAATAAAGGATGATGTTTTTTTGCTAAATGTGGATTTGGGTTTGAATTCGGAGGTTGTCTGATTTTTAGTGGTGTGCTGGTGGTGTGTAACTAAAATACAATGATGTGTAACAAAAATTAGACAGACGGGTGTAAAAATATCCAGATTTTTAACTTGACTCTGCTGGGATAACTTCAGACTGTCTTTTTGGGGTGGGTCTCTTAAAAATGCACAAAAAGCTTGCCAATGCATATCTGGCCTATACCAAATACACAGATTGAGTGTTCTGGTGAAGGTCCATCTCTACACAGAATATAGTATATATCTAATTGAAGAAAAAAAACATGGTAATTGTGCTTTGAGATGGCTTTAAAATACTCTTGTGTAAAAAAGCAGCATCTCTGTCTGACTCAGAGAAAAACTATATTGTCTTATGTTTTAAATTAGCTGCAGCTTTTTTTGTGACTGTGTTGTGTTTGTATTGTTTTCCCTTGAGTTCTGCTTTGCATCTGTCTGACTTGTTAATCTGTTAGCCTATCCATACTGGCATTTGGTAGCCCAGTATTCTCCCTATGTATTAGCCAATATTAATTTCCACTGTGGTATCAAGATGTATTACTTCCACAGTTCAGTAGAGGAAGATGGTTGTCTGTCTGATAACACTGCTGAAATTCTTCAGGAGCAAAGTTGCTCCTTTTAAGTGCTGAGTTCCCCTTGAGGTAGTAGCAGTGTGTTTGAATCAAAGACTGCTGCACTAGGAAATGGTATGATCTTGCAAAAGCAGGGCCCATAGCAAGATGTAGATTTGCTGACTTCAGTTCTTAGAAATGGTGGAGTTAATTATCAAAAAAGTCTTTTTCTAAATAGTTAACATGGAAATAATTGACCATAAGTGGAGATGTGTAAAGAACAAATAACATTGTGCAAACAGAATTTTTTTTTTATAGCAACATAGTGGCTCTCCTTGTGGGGTTTTCCTGTCCCTACTCACATTTTTGTTGCTGTGATGTTTTACATCCTAATAGGGAATCCTGGGACATGGTCCCTACCTGAGTAAGGAAAACACTCTAGAAGTAACTTCCAGTGGCTTGGCAGCTGGAAGAGTATACCAGTGTGAAATCTTACAGGAGTCTGTGCTGGGTCTAGTGTTATTAAATATTTTAATTTTTTTACTTAGCTGATAGAATTTGTATTTACAGGTGTTACCAAGATGGTTGCTGGCACGTGCTTTGTGTGAAAGACACACAATTTAAGTAATTGTGGCAACTTACATTCTGTTTTGAAACATCACCAAAGGAGAAATGTGAAATACTATGCCTAAGTGAGAGAAATCAAAGGAAATGGAAGCAATACTAGCTTGAAAGTTATACTGCAGAGAGCTGTGGGTGCTAACAGTAGATCAGAGAAGTCACTAATATATAAATACTATTCTAGCAATGTGTAAACATTTTTTAATGTATGAGACACCCAAAACATTATGTTTGTTACTCTAAAAGCCCTAGCAAGGCCTCAGCTTGAGTAAAATTTTCAGATTTGTCCATCTATCTTCAAGAAAAACATGTATTCTTTGTGAAGAGTCCAGGAAAAAAACAAGAATGATTGGAGGTCTAGAAAATGTGAAAATTGGTTTATCTAGCTTAGAGCAAAATGGAAGCAATGGAAATTTTTTTAATAAAGAAGATCTTTATATGATGAAGATGATTAAGCATTAGGATGAATTGACAGGAGAAGGAGTGAACTGTCTTGCAGGTTTTTAAAACATTTTAGATAAATATGTGCCAGGAATAATTTGGTTGACTCGTGCTTGGGGCAAGGGGAGATCACTTGCTATTGTGGATGGTTTTGTGTATGGAGAATTAAATTTTGCCATGCAACTTGTTATTTATTTCTTCCTCAGCTTAGTAATTGATTAAAAGAAATATGTGTTTTTTTATCAGCACAATCAGTGTTGTTTGGGTAAGTACAACTGCTGTGCTGGGCAATCCTGAGCATTGGCCTGATCAGGTTGTAAAGGATTGTATTTAGCTGGTGAATATGTATTTAAAGAGAGTAGCACTCTGCAGCATTGAGGGTCTGGTTAGAGCCCTGCATAGAAGGCTGGCCAGAACCACTGAGATGGAGTGCCAATTTTAATTTTTGCTGTGACCCAGGATGTTCATAGCTACAGATCTCTCTGCACTCCACAGAGACAGTTTTAAATCACACCAGTTGTACAGGTGACACTGAAGGCCTGTGTACTTAAGGCTGGGGAGTACATGAACAAAAGTGCAGGAGAAAAGGCCTTCTGATGTCCTTGGATCATCTTGCAGGTTCAAACTTGGGGTTCATCGAGTGCTGTAACCTTTGTCAGAGGATTATGGGCACCACCAGCTCAATTCTTTACACTCCACAGTGCCCAGATACACAATAAACTATACCTTCCCTTTGGATCTTAAAATGTTGCACAGTTATTTAAGTATCCTTTCCAAAGAGTTACATTTTAATTAATTAGAATAAGTATAGAAAATCTTGATAAATATTTCTTTCCTTTTAAGCTCTGGCCACTTTTTGGCCTCAATGGTTTCCCAGGAAATCAAGATCTGTAGTTTAGTCACATGTGGTTTGAAAAATACAGTGACACTTTCTGTAGTCAGTATATGTGAGGTACTTTGCAGAACTCTTGAGGGTAATTAAGATAAAACTCTTATTTTAATATGACTGATAAAGACTAGAATGGCCTTCAATACAATGTGGTTTTCAAACTCTGATTCTCATAACATCTCTGCCTAAATTCAAGCCATCACACATTGATCATGGTATGATTAAAATCAACATTGATTTTGGTTATTTTATAGGCTGTAGTATTCATATTCCGTTCAAAGTCTTCAGAGTAGTGCTCAACAGCTGTTTCCCTCTGTTTAGGAGGGTCTTAAAAATGGAGGGTGAAGTCACTTGTCTACAGTGATTATCTTCCCAAATTACTTTGAGAGGAAAGCTTGAATTTAAATATAATTAATTTTGTAATTTGGTAGACAAAAAAGTACACAGTCATAGTTACTTTTTCATTGTAATGATTGTATATTTCTTTCATTTTATTCAACAGATCTTGGGCAATCAATTTTTTACACTACTACATGCTTACTTCCTTTTCTCAGTGATGATATTTTGAGTACTTTACCCTACACAATGATTTCAACATTAGCTACCTTTCCTCCATTTCTGCACAAGGATATTATAGAGTATCTCAGCACATCTTTTCTGCCTATGGCTATATGTAAGTAGAACTCATTCTAGTATTGTTTTGTCTTGGCACACAATAGTATCAGACTGTACGAGTCAAAATTTGATCTGTCATAGAATTGTAATGGAACATCAGCCTACTTGCACACATAAAATAATTTCATGGGACTATTTTTCAAAGGAAATAGTTTTATAATTTTTATTTATTTATTATGCTGTGTTCTTGTGTGAATTCTTCCTTCATTTAAAGTGTGAAGTTTATTTAAGAAATCACTGTTTGCAGACTCCTAGAACTTTCAGTGCCAGCAGTGGGAATTCTGAATACAGAATCAATGGGCAAACTGCTCCTGAAACAATAGATGCAATAGCAACATGTGTAGTTTTGGCATCTGGACTGTATCTGGATGTACAAGTATGGTTTTTTTCAGTGTGATGATGTTGTGATGAATTTCTGATTTTCTCCCTCTCTGTTTCCTTGGCACTTTTCTCTGTAAGTTCTGTGCTAAACAGCTGTGCCTGTAATGTCTCCTATCCATAAGAGTTAGGACTGAGTCTGATGGTCCGTGCCTTTTTTCCTCTTCTTTCTTTTTACTTCCCCTCTGTGAAGATGTCATGTGATTACTTAGCTTCATAGTCCCTGCACGGTGTGGATCTTGAGGTGTGTTTTGAATGCTTGTCCATGTAATGAGAAATGTAACCATTTTCTGCAGAGAGAATCATTAGGGTCAGTATCAGGTCAGTTTTAGCCAACAAGCCTTTTACTGTGTGTGACCAAACTCTGGAACAGCTTGCCAGAGCAGTTGCACATTCTCCATCCGAGCAGATGCTCAAAATCCAATTTGCCCTGGGCACCTGCTCTAGTTGCCTTTCTTTGAGCAGAGGGGTTGGCCAAGATGACCACAAGAGGTCCCTTTTAACATCAACCATTCTGTGATTTTGTGGGAATGTCTCCTCCTTACCTCTGTATTCCCGACCTTTATGGAAAAACATGAACAACTTCTTTACAGAGTTCAAGAGTGATGTCATTTAAAATGCATGCAGAAGATGCTGAAAGAAGCATGATCCAGTGTTTTGAGATTAATATTTAATGCAAATTTATCACTGGAATTTCCTGATTTGGCCATTCAATGATCTTGGGAAGTCCCCTAACTCTCCTGTACCTCAGTTTTCTCAAGTAAAATATTTCTTTTTAATATATTGAAGTGAGGTTTTCTCTATTAACTTTGACATGTCTAATGACAGTGTGCAAATCAAAATTGCTAAGATATATTTCATACATATGTACAATAGGTCCTCTGGGTTAAGAACAGAACGTTGCATTAAACAACTTCTTTTCCCACTGTTGTTACCTGTTAAAGAACAGCTGAAGGTGGTGACTTATCCTGTCTGTCCTCAGATCTGTAGAATTATACCTCAGAATAACTGGTTGAGTCAAATCCTTGGTTTACTTAAATAGATACAGTTCCCCAACTGCCCTTGACAGAGATTGCATCCTTGCATTTGCATTTGTCATTCTAGCTTTCTTCTCCATCAGTTTTGGTGATATTTCTGTATGAAACCAGTCTGCTGCTTTTTACATTTACTAACCTAGTGCTGTGTCCTACTTTTTTTGCTGATGTCCATGTTTAATTGCCCAGTTAGAGCTGCCAAGTCTTTTTCAATTTAAATCCATACAAATACACCTTTCTGTAATAATCTGGGGGCTTTTACTTGTGTGGATAAGATTCAAAAATAAATCAATGAAGAGAGCCATAGTAATGTTGGGTCCTGTGGAGAACAGACACGGAGAAATTCTCCATTTTCTCTTCCTTCCTTCATTTCTGAGTGTTCTTTTAATTAGTCTCCTTGTCTTTCCCTGCTGGGAATTGTATGCTCCTTTGCAAGGCAAGTGCAGAACCTTTCCTTCCCTTAGTGTTTAGCTCTGATTCAAACCGAAAGGGAGGATGCAGGAGATTGTCTAAGCAGTTGGAGAGCCAGATGGGAGGGATGGAAAGAGCTCACTGAGCTGCTAGCTACAGTTCTGTGCTTCTAGCCCAAATGCTTGGTATTTGGGTCCTGGCAGGCAGGCTTGGCAGAGTGCTGTGAGGGTGGAAAGGTACCTGTGACATCTCTCTGTAGGAGCTTGCCTTCAAAGCCATGTTGCTGTGTAGTTCTGCAGGGTTTTTAACCCATTTAACCCATTTGACCCATGGGAGAGCAGGGTGAACTCCAGCCACTTTCTGTGTGAGGTAAAAGATACAGTGCTGCTGTGGATGATCTCAGCACAGTGCACATAGCAATGGGACTGATGTTTCTGGTGTGTAGCTATAACCTGAGCTCTTAGGAGATGCTCCCTGAGCAGTGATCTGTGCCTCACACCAGCAGCTCTCTCCAGCCCCAGCCCTTCCTCCACACCAGGCTTTCCATTTGTTCTTGGTTCCTCACCCTCCATTCCTCTTTACCCTTCCTGGCTGTACAAGTGGGGTTATTTTGACCAGTCTGTGGGTTCTAAAGGAGAGGGCTTGACAAGGCAACTGGTTAATGCAGTTTTGGGGATGAAATTGCCCTGGTCTGGAAAAGCAGGTGTGCCCCCTGTGAATCAATACCTAGCCATCTTTCTCTTCCACCAGGGAAGGTGGTTCACCCCCCAGTACAGAGTGTTTCTAGTTTTTTAGGGTTTTCTCCTTTCTGGTTTTTTTTTGTTCTCATGGCGTGGCACCTCAGGAATTTTATCTGCATGAGCTGGAATAAGTTACATGCTACTCTCACCTATTTGCCTATTACAACAGAAAATTTATTTATTGTTTCCTTTCTTTTAAGTGGGATCTTCAAAACGAGAAGGTGTTCCAGCACACGTCAATCTGTCTGCATCATCAATGCTGATGATTGCAATGCAGTACACATCAAACCCAGGTAGGTGTAAGCATGCAACAAAGTATCGTTCTTCCCAAAACTATCAGCCAGGAGGTATTGTCAAATGCAATCAGAAAAGTTTTGATTATGGGAAAGATCTGTGTCATTATCCAGCAACAGGATGAAAAATGATTTATCTTAGTCAAAACAGATTTCTGAACGTCATGGTGGAGTTAATCATTATGTAGGTAAGAGATCTCTTTGTGATGAAGAAATAGATTTGGCCCAGGATTGGAGACTGATTTTCTCATGTTTGACATCAGAATATATGTTAATATATATAACATCAGTGTTGGAGAGAAATAGCACTTACTTTGACGACAGAAATTCATGGAAACTGTCTTACACTATGATACAAATATCACCAAATTCACAACTGGTACCATCTTTCTAAGGAAGACAGGTAATGCTGGCTGCAGGCTTAATGGAACTATAATGAAGTTAAATATAATTATGAATATCTAAACAAAAGTGACGCAGTCCCTGTTCAACCACTGGGATCACATAACCAAATTGAAACAATATTTAACCCCGGTGAGCTGTTACATTGCCTGACAGTCAGCTGCCAATTATCTCCTGTTTCATGTGGATGGGTAGATGGTGTTTGTGAGGGGGAACCCCACACTGCACTGTGTGAGCAGTGTCACATCATGCTAACCTGCTTCACACAGGTAAACAAAAGCAGAGCACCATTTTCAAAGGCTGCTTGCAGAAGTCAGGTTTTTTGTTAAATGTTCTGGTTTTGTTTTTGTAATTTTTATATTCAAACCATCAGAGAAAAATGCTGCCCTGGGGTTTTTGGGAAGTCAGACAGTTAAAGAAGTTCACTTGGCTCTCATGTTTGTTTGATGCAGAGTGGCTCCTACAGCCTTTGGTATATGTGGGCATAATGTACTGTTACATGTGACTTCCATTGCTGCATCAAGATGAATGACAAGATACTCAATTACACTGTGACAGAGGGACAAAGTTTTAGTGAATCAGCAGGTATTCTTCAACTAGGTGTGTTTGAAAAAGATCTCCATTGCTGTGCAAAAAGCTGTACCCTGATGGTAATAATCTTCCTGCACTTCTTGACAGAAAGAAGTCACTAATATTCAGTTTCTGATATTTTGTGATGACTCTCAGGGCATTGATTCTTTAGCAAGCCCTTTAAAATGAAAAATATTTGAATGAGGCATAGAGTTTTGGATGGACAAAGCAAAGCCAACCAGCTGATAATGTCACTTCTGTAACCTGAGTTTTCATTTCTGTATTATGTCTATACTGTCTTTTCTCTCTCAGTGTATCACTGCCAATTATTGGAGTGCCTCATGAAATATAAGCAAGAAGTATGGAAAGTAAGTTTATGGTCATATATACTTTGTGGAAATGACTGTGCTTGGGTAGTAATAAAAACCAGATGGCTTGAAAATTGAACTGTCTGTATGCCAAGAAGTTGTAAATGATCTTTATATCCAGTCCTCCCTCTGGATTATGGAGAGGAAGGTCCCTCTAATTTTTAGTTTACAAAGGCAGATCCATGTTTTGTGAAACAGAGCTCTGTTTCCTAAGTACTGTGTGGTTGTGGCTCTAATGAGTGGAAATTTTAATAATGAGCAGGCTTCTCAGTTCATGTGGGACTGGACTTTTACGAGAACAATTTGTGAGTATTGTTGTTGTCTGAATCTGCTCAGAATCTGGTTATTTATCTTATTTCAGCTCATTGCTCTGTGGTTAGACAGGGAAGTCATTTTGCTGTGTGGACTGTCATTTTGTGTCAGTGCACTGTGGGGTGGGTGGTTGCTCTTGCATGCTCTGGTGAAACTCAAGCATTGAAGTTGGTCCTCTAATCTGTCTCTAAGAGCATGCAAAGGGAGTTTGTCAGGGCATGAAATGTATTAATTTTGTGTGTTCAGCTGTCTTTGAATGGAAGTACAATATATTGAACTGTGGTTTGTTACCTTGGAAAAATAAACATTTTTGTACCTGTCTTTCCTTAGGATTTGCTATATGTGATAGCCTATGGGCCATCTCAAGTTAAACCTCCAGCAGTACAAATGTTATTTCACTATTGGCCCAATTTAAAACCTCCTGGTGCAATCAGTGAGTACAGAGGACTGCAGTACACAGGTCAGTGCAGCTGGTTTTGTATAGGCCAAAATAAATAAATTATGAGAAGAGTTAAAGTCACATTTTTACACTTCTATGATGTATTTTGACTTTTTTTGTTTGATAAATTGTGCTTTCATAACTATATGCAATATCCATTTATCTGCATTTTCAAAAGATGTTATGAAAAATAAAAATTCGGGTAATGGCTAGTAAATGTATTGTCTTACAATATTAACTAAACCTGAACTGGAGAAGAAATAAATTTCGTGTTTGTAACAAATAGTCTGTGAAGCTGCTGCCTGGGCCTCCCGACAGTTCTGGTTTATGTTCCTTTCAGTTATTGCTTTGGTTGCTTTTGTTGTGCCAGCTGCTGACACTGCTGCTGTTGCTAAGACTTCTTATCTGGCTGTTACTGTCAAAAAGAGTCCGGTGATGTCAGGTGCAGTTAGTCTAGTGGATAAATTCTCAAGGTTGGTTATAGGATGAAAATGGGGGACAAAGTCAGGCATGCAGCTGGAGTAGGTGGATGGTACAAAGTCTGCCAGACTCCCCAGGGATACTGATGGGATAGTGCTGCCACTGGGGTGACTGTCCAGCAACAGCTCATGACTTGCTTTTCCTGCTTGTCTGTCTCAACCTGTTTCAAGTAATCTCTGTCATATGGCATATGTTTTGTTCACTTTTAACATTTTTGGGCCAGAATGTGACATTTTAAATTATGAAAATGAAGGGTTGGAAGAAACCTTAGAAGGCCCTTAGACCAACTCAAGTGCAGTGTGAAGGTTCCTGGTAGAAGTTTGTCTGATCAATTCCAAAGCCTTCCATTGAAGGGTTGATAAGTTTTCTTGACTATTTAGAAAAAAAAGAAATTCTTCATGTACTGGTCTGCCTCACTTCTTCCACGCAAGCAGGTCTGTAAACTAAGCATGATAGCATTCTTTTTTAACTGCTACTAGCACTGGATAGACTCGGGTTTTTTCCTTATATGTAAGTTTTTTGCTAATATATCCCAGAGTGGGATGAGAATTATCTGCTGTTGCATGGCATTTTGACCTGGGGGCATCCCTCAGAGCATCCAAGTGATGCCATTTGAGCATCCCTTTGTTATTTACTTCGTGTCATTACACAGCTAAAGCTCCTTCTGTCACTGGATTAGTTTTCATTTGTCATAGCTGTGCTTTCATTTGGTCTGGGAATGTACTGAACTTACTCAGCTTCTCCTACCACCCTGCTCCTGGAGTGGAAGGATAGTTAATTATTTCAAGATGCTGGTGAGATGAAGAAGAGTCTGCAACAGGAATATGTGTGTCTTACTTTTTCCATTTCCTCGCTGAATCTGTGATTCATTTAATATATTGCAAATAAGTCAGGAGGCCTGCTTGTTCAAGGTTGTTTATTGTAATAATTAAGTTTCCTGAGAAATGGCTATTTGTATCATACTCATTTTTGTATAGTACTTACTACAAGAGGATCTTGTTCTCAGTTGAGAGTGCTAGACACAAAGAATATAAATATCTCTTCTCATTTATTAAGGAGCTGTGTTTTGGTTTTTCAGCCTGGAATCCTATCCATTGCCAGCACATTGAATGCCACAATGCAATTAACAAACCAGCTGTGAAGGTACTGCTGCTGCTCCAGGGGCCAAACCCAGCTACCTGGGCTGGGGGAGGTTGCACCTGGACCCCAGCCATGTGCTGTGGTGGTGTGCAGGTGACCAAAGCAGGTGCTAAGGGAACAACAGCAAAGCCTGTTAAGACCAAGGGGGCCACACCTTTGTGAATATAGTGAATTTAAGCAGTTCTTTGGCTGCCTAAAGCAAGCTGAGGCTTTTCCTGCAACTACTGCGGGAAATCTTGAAATTAAACATGGCGAGGGTTGTAGAGCACTTTATATAAAGTTCTAAGCTGCTCCTGGCTAATCCATGTGAATTTTTTCTTGAACACATATGTGTGTGTAAATATGTACATAAATATTACTGTATACAGGAAACATTATTTCAATTGTGTAGGTACATGTTCACCTTGGTATCTTGGTTGAGCTCATACAATGCACCTACTCTGGTTATGATCCTTTGCTTGGAATGTGTTCTAAAGCAAATAGCAACAAAACTTTAGTTGCCTTTTCTGCAGCCTTTGAGGGAGGTAAATTGTATCTTTACTGTTTACAGGCATAGTAAAAATGAAAAAAGTTTGACCAGGCTCACAGAGCAAGTTGATAGCAGAGGCAAGAACAGCAGCCCAAGTCCCGAGCATACTACAGTTAGGTGCTCTGATTAATTAATTTGTATCTAGTTAAATATGTAGGTACAACCAGTTTTTCTGGTATCAATTCATATACTAATACAATTTATTTAGTCAAACAGTTCTTCAGTGAGCCTTTTCCACAGGCTGTGATAGGAATTAACGATGACACATCTCAAAAGTCCTGCAAGGGACCACCTTCCTGCCCACTCCAAACATTCTCAATGATCCCTCTCTCACAGGGAAAATGCTGAAAGGTGTTCCTTCATGTAGTAATCACTAGATTCAGGCTAATAACAAAATGGAGCAGAATATTAAAAAGGTAGAGTTTCAAGCTGTGCAGATTAAGCACTTGAATATTTTTGAGTGATCTGTTAGCCTAATTTTGACAGAACCAGTCATCACTCAGAAAAATGCAGCCTGCTTTGTCCTGAACAGATGATTTGGTTAACAAAGATGAGAAACATTCAAAGAGGTATTTGTCTTTATTTATAAAGCCTTGCACTCGAATAGAGTAAGAAACATTTTGCTCAGAGTGGTTAAGATATAGTGTATGCATACTACTCTTGAGTGTTTCCTTAGTAGTACAAAACACTTGAAGAAATATGTATGGAAGTGGCTGTTAACTGTAACTGTTTTCTGTAATTGACTCATGTGAAAGGATAAAAGCTAACGCAAGACAAAGTCTGGACCTACGTTGCCAAGGGAACTGTGAGTCTTTGTTCTCACACTGCAGTTGTGCTCTATATTTAAAAACTGTGATGACTGAAAATTAGATTTTGCTGGAAGAGGCATTTTTGAGAGAGAAATATCTAGACCTTTCCATTACCTTGTCCTAAACAATGGATCCTCTAAGAGCTATCTCTTTGGGGAAAAAAGAAGTAGCAGCATATGCTGAATATGTGATGTGAGTATATAACAAAACATACTTGTCTTTCAGAAAGCAATAATATTGGTACTGAAATATGTTCTATTTCTATTTTTACAGGCTCTCACATCCCTGTCTTTGTTAGAAATAGTTAGAGATTTTGTATGCCACATGCTGAGTATTTTCTTTCAGAATACTAAATGCTCTTAACACATATCAAATCTGTGTTATATTTTATGTACTAGCATTAATATGTTGAACTTTTTCAGCAAGCTTCAATGAACAGAGATGTTAATCCTTTTCCTTCTCCATGTTTCAGATGTGCATTGACCCATCCTTGTCTGTGGCTTTGGGTGATAAGCCACCTCCCCTATATCTCTGTGAAGAATGCAGCCAAAGAATTGCAGGGTAGGTAAACCAAGAGCTGGAAAATGATAGGTATTGTCAGACTCCAGAGTATAGGTAAACCTGTTGAAATATATGGAGCACACTGCCACTCAATATGAATAAGAATTACAGGTATTTACTCCACATGATCAGCATTTGCACCTACCTTAAACAGATCTTTTAATTTGAGATCTCTGAAAGAACTGATACTGTGGGATGCATTGACTATGACAGGGAAACCTCATTAATGTACAAGCTTATGCTTAGGAAACATTTTTAATCCTCATCCATTAGTTGTCATTTAAAACAGAACATTACAGTGAAAATTCTTTTACAGAACTTTCACTAAAGCTTTGTAACATGTATTTCAAATTAGTCTCTAAGATATACTGTGGAGTAGCAGAGATCAAAGAAATTGATCCAGGATTGGCCAGTACTTGGAAGGAATATACCCTGAGATGAAATAACCTCACTTTGTTTTCATATTTGCTTGTCTTTTTTACCTTTAAATTGCTATTTTGGCTTGCATTAGTATACAAAATCCAGTAATAGTTACAGTCAGTGCCAGTCATTACTTCAAATGGACAAGGTTACAGGTAGTTCAGAACCTAAAGGAGTGTTTATCTCCTCAGTTTAAGACAAGTTTAAATCACACCGGCTGTGGGAAAAGCAATTACATCTCACCTTAGGTTTTTAAGTCATCATTGATTTAAAGCTGCAGGAAAAAGTAATTGAATTTGGTAGAAGCATAGCTTCTAAGGACACTCACAGAAAACAGTACTGGTACTTTGATTTCTTTTGTACATTCATCTGGTATTCTTCACTATCATTTCTTAGCTGTCAGACTTTCAGAGCACGCTCTCTTTTAATTTGATACATTTAGGTCTCAAAAGTAATTTTTGAAAGCCTTGAACATGGTGACCAATGTCAGCAAAGTGGTAATTTACAGTAAGACAGCACAATAAAGAGATGTAATGTAAACTAGGCTGCAGTTTATAAAACTACATTTGAAAAAAGCAGCTTCAGAATAATGGCATTCCTACCACATTGATTTATCTAAATTTTCTCTGTGCAAAAATAAATTTGTATATATATATAAATATATATATGTATGTATAAAAAGAAAGCTAATTATATATACAATTTTTACAGGGATCACAGTGAATGGTTGATTGATGTTCTTCTGCCACAAGGTAAGAGGTATTTTAAGGGTAGGTACAAACTAATCATAATTGTACAAAGCTATGCTTCTGATATTTCTCCATATTGTATTACTTGAACTGCTGCATTTTGTTCAAAAGTGTTGGGGTTTTTTTAATTTTAAACTAGTTTGTACTTAATGCTGCTTAATGTCCATAAAGTACTATGAAGAATTGACTAATTTTCTATCCGAAATAGTGTGCAACGCTTTATGTGTGAGGAAGCAGACAACTGAACAGATTTTCAAATCTTGAAGCATTCATAATTGGAGCTAAGTTTTAAAAAAGTGTTTGTGTCCCACAGAGCTGTCCAAAAAATGGGGCTAGTTCTTCCAGTAACCTGGTTCTGATGTGAAAGCTCTTAAAGCTGCTGAAAATCTGTAACACAAGCCTGCAAAGGATATCAGAAAAGGACATAAAATATTTTTCGATGATTTAGTCATTGATCCAATCATTGCCCGTTGGCCAGTGAGAAAACCTGATATTTTGTTATCTACTAGAATGCAGACAAAGCATGTTGACAGACTAATCAGCATATTATCTAAAATAACCCTTCCAGGGATAGAATGAAGATACTGCCTCTCTCTTTGCTTTGCAAACTGAAAATTCTTAAGCAGTTGAGATTTTTTTGTTGTCTGCTTTTAGTTGAAATATTATCCAGATTAAGAATGTTTTATTTACTTAAGGGAAGCACTTCTTTTTAATCAGGCACTTAAACTTACTGAATCATGTGTTGCCAGGGCAACAGATCAAATAGCTACTGCTTACAGGTTGAATCTGCAAACATTTCACTCTGAAATTATGGGCCACAGACATAGTGGCTGCTTCTACATTGTTCATCCATTTTCACTACTCCTTTATGGCCAGAGCTTTCACAAGCAGTAGTGCAGGGCCATCAGAGCCATGTCTGCTCCAGCATGCCACAGCAGTGTGTACAGGGTGTGCTTTGACAGGTCTGGCTGTGAGGCAGAAGCATAAGCAGAGTTTGGATGGGGTGCAGAGCACACCACACTTAATGCACCAAGGCTGTTACTGCATTTCAAACTAGAAATAGCCATAGGCCCAAGTGTGCACTGTCCTGACTTATACTGGCTTAGGGGTTTCTGTAGGATCTGGAAAAACAAGTTTAGCCTGGAGACTTCCTTGCAGGATGTCCATTTTCCCATGGCTACCATAATAAACCAGAAAGATAGTCATTTTGTGTTCATGTTTTGTATGCCTTCCCCTTACAGCTGAAATTTCTGCTATATGTCAGAAGAAGGTAAGATTCAGCCATTTATGTGATGGGGCATGATTTGATGTTGTGTGTAATGTCATTCCATTACTGTGTAGTGTGTTCTTTGTGCCATCCCAAAATGTCACAATTTATCCATGAATGCATTTTTTGGTGGATGGAAATGATTCAGCAGCAGCAGGTTTCTTTTTGTTAAAATGGCTGATGTTGATTTGAGTTGTAGCTTTTAGTTTAAGTGGCAATTAGTAAAGCAATTCAATTATGCAGTTGAGCTCTGTTTGTATTCTATAACTCTGCTTATGAAGAGATGAATTTTAAATCTAAGTTTTTATATATCTTCTCATCTCCTTGAAGTCTTGGATTAATTCTAAATTGGGCAAAAAATCACACTGTAAAATGTGTATTTTTAAAAATACATGGTCTGAAGATCTTCAGCGCTTGGCTCTAGAGAGATTGCTGACAAAAAGAATCTGCTTGCAGTACATGCCAGCTAATGTGTTTTAACAAGACTTTAATAGCTAGGAATACAGTGTATAAGGTATTCTGGTTCTCCTGTGGTAAAGAAAGCTTTTCTGTTCGGCTGGATTCCCAGGTGGCAGAAATTTCAGGTGCATATTTCAAAGGCTTGTAGTTTGGTATCCTTACATAGCATAAACTGTGGCATGGTGGCACCATTGTTTTGCACTCCTGAGGATCTACCTGTTGCTATCCATAACTTGAAAAGACCTTCTGAAGCATAAGCAGATGTTAAGAGAACTACTGTAAAATTTAGAGACTGCTCCAAGTCAGGAGGTTGAAGTTGATGACTTAAATGTCAGTTTGGTGTGTTTCAGAAGAGGAGCAACTGTGACATTTAAGTCCAGGCTCAGCATTTAGTCCTGAGCTTATCCTTCTGGAAGGTCAGTGATGTTTGGCATCAGGAGCTTGCACAGAGCTGTGCTGATACAGAGTGATTTTGGAAATTGCTGACACTTGACACAGCTCCCTAGCGCTGACCCCTGTCCCTGGTTTTGGTTCCATCTCCTGACAGTTGTGGCCTTGATGCCTGATCAGTGTGAGCTGGAACAGGGGCCAGACAAAATGAGAGGAATAAAGCAGGGATTTATTTGTTGCAAGGCCTTCCAAGGCCCCACCCTGGCAATGGCAGAGCCCGGCTGCAGCCCCTGCCAGGATGGGCCTCAGGATGGACACAGAAAAGGGGCTTTGCCCACGGGGCTTCACACTTTTATCAGTGATGCTCCATTTGCATCTTGAGGTGAACTGTCCAATTAATAACTTCAAATTATGAAGTTCCATCCTCCTTGCTTGCCCTCCTCTTTTTTTCACGTTGTTTGTGCTTTTGGGCCTGAGGTTTGGAAGGATT